>JAUMHI010000064.1:5540604-5574805 GCA_032359435.1 Enteromius unitaeniatus
TAAGATATTTAATGGTTTTTAAAGATGTTTCTTATGCTCATCAAGGCTGCATTTATTAGATTAAAAATCCAGAAAAAGTGAAATATTATTTCAATTTAAAATAACTGTTTTCTGTGTGAATATATTTTAAAATGTAATTTATTCCTGTGATACAAAGCATCATTACTCCAGTCTTTAGTGTCACATGATCCTTTCAGAAATCAGAAGAAACATCTTTAAAAACCATTAAAATACATAAAATTTAAATATAACCCACAAAAATATAAATAATTTTAAGAAAAATAAATGAATAAAATTATTATTTTTTAAATGGTTAGCAATATGCAAAAAAATACAAAATACACTTTGTATTGTGGAAATGATTTTATTTATTGCTTGTTTTTATAGCTTATGTAACTGATAATAATGACTAATAATGAAACTTTATAAATAAACTTCATTATGAATCGTTTTAAAAGCTATAAACTTTTTTGCATTAGAGAAGTGTTGTATTCTACAGCATTGATTCTATGACATTATATTCTTTTCCTTCACGTGACATACATCTGTTGATCACAGTGTGAATGGAAGAAATCACACTCAATCTAACATTTTCAAATTTAATCTAGGTGACTTTGACATGATTTGACTGCAAGTATCCAAAGTATCAACAGTAAGACGATTCTCACCAATAAACGGCTCCCGTTCTTACCTGCCCACATGACGAGAACCACCACAATGATAATGAGCTCTCCAGCCCTGAGCTGGGCGGCCTGGCCAACCTCCTCCATGGTCACTTCATCTGTGTGAGTTCAAACAATCACAGTTCATTTGCATCTATCCAAAGCCAAAAACACGCACATCTCTGCAGCTATCAAAGCTCAGGCATCGTGACAACATGCAAACCACAGAAGAATTATTCAACTACCATCTTTGGATATCTAATTAATTCTTTAATTAGCCTCAAGAGGATACAAAGCCTAAAGCAAGCATTCTTCTCTGGCTCAGATATGACCAAACAGTCACCGTTTTGGTCAAACTAGCTGCTTCCAGCCAAACTACAGCGGAAGCTCATCAGAAACCATGTTAGAGGATCACTTCAGGGTTGAGCTCTCCTCTCGCTGGGACGAGACCGCAGGGGTCACTTTCTTGTCTAGAGATTGAAAGCGTCTAGTAATTAAGGCCTTGTTAGTTAAAAGAAAGTACGCAGCGCTCTGGTCTGTGTTCACTGATTAACCGCAGAGGGAAAAGCCAAGTTCTTCGGAGCCCTGCTTATCTGAAAGAGCAGAAATGACTGGGAGAAGTTACGCTCGTCTTTTTGTGTGCCTCTTCCTTCTCTGAAGAAAACGTCAATACCCTTCAGGTGAAACTGAAATGTTATTGGATCTCTCAGACGTTCGAGTGCAGGCGAAAAGTTGGAGCATTTTTCAGCTCACCATCGACATCAATACATGTCATGAGTCCAGTAAGAAAAACAACATGAAGCCACCCTGAAGCGATGGAGAGGGGAGGCCCGCGGAGAGAAAGATTAACTGTCTGTGTTTATTAGCCGCTCTGGTATTTAGTGAAGTGTAATGGCGCTCGCTTGATTAATTAGAGTGTAACGTGAGAACTAATGCCTGATGATTAAACTGTTTTTTCGTAAACGCTCCTGCTATCTAACTGACACGCGTCAGCTAAGAGTTAGCCATCCGTAAACCACTCTCTGCTGCGCTCAAGCACATTTCCAGCCCGATCCATCACAAAATAACATTAGTGCAGAGTTAACAGATTTTAAAATGAAAGTTGTATACCTTAATGAAGAGTGTGCTTTAATTACAATAACTGGATAACTGTACAGGTCAGCTTGTAATTTGGTCGAGTTGTTAGTTTGTTTCTATACAGTGTGTTTCCAAACGTGCAAAAATACTTTATTATTACAATTTGAAATTACACATTGTTTTAGATTTCTTTTTATTGATGACATTTTTTTTTTATATTATAAAAATAATGTAAAACAAGAGGTTTTGACTTAGAAATAGTATATATATATATATAAATATACATATATATATATATATATATATATATATATATATATTTGGAACTATTTCTAACTATTTCTAAATTTAATCCAAAATAAAAGTTTTTGTTTACATGGTATTTGTGTGTACTGTAAATGTTCATTATGTGTGTGTGTGTGTATATATATATATATTTATATACATACACACACAGACACACACACTTTCATATATTTATTTGTTTATTTAAATTTATTTTGACTTTTCTTTGTTAAACATTATTTAAAATCTAACCTAAAATGCATTTATGGCTTTAAATGATTTTATTTTCTATTTTTATTCATTAATTTGTAACTGTTTTTATTAGTGCTGTCACATGATTAATCATGATTAATCACATCCAAAATAAAAGTCTTTATTTACATAATACATGCGTTTATGCTGTGTTTACTTATTATGTTTATATTAAAACACACACGTACAGTATATATTTTAAAAATATTTACATGTAAATACATTTATTTATTTATTTTCTTATATTTGATATTATATCTAAATATATTTAATATATAAACAGAACATATTTTCATGAAATATTTACATACATGTGTATTTATATATACTTAATAAATATACACAGTACATACAAATATATTATATAAAGAAAAACTTTTATTTTGATGTGATTAATCATGATTAATCCTTTGACAGCACTAGTTTTTATACAATATTGTATTTTTTGTGACCTAAACCTGTTAAATCGTGAGTTGATCAATAAGGTTGTTTTTCTTTATAAAAAATACCTAAATTGTTCTCTAGAGAACATAGCAAATATATTGTTATGCACTATCATTCAAAGGTTTGGGTCAGTGTGATTTAAATGCAGAACTATTTTTATGCTGAAAAATTTGTGGTTCCCACAAAGATATGAAGCAGTAAAACTGTTAAAATGAATGATAATAAGAAGTATTTATTGGCCACTAAATCAGTATATTCAAATGATTTCTGAAGGATCATGTGATGTTGTAGACTGGAGTAATGATGCTGAAATTCAGCTTGATGAGTACAAATTACACTTCATTAATTTACCATAATTTTTGAAGCCTTTCCGAAGATACTTTTGAATAGTAGTGTACATAACGGTTTAAATGCATCGAATGTGATGTACACTAAATATATTACTCCCTGAAACTAATTCCTGATTCACTGTTTTTCAAAAGCAAGGATGTGAGAGATGAAGAGGCATCATCATTTGATATTTTACTGATGCCTGAGGTTACACCTACGTGAAAATTTCACCAACAGCACGGTCCAGTGCCAAAGACTAACACTCGCCCGCAAAATGGCAAGCGTTTCTGGAACATGAACCCCCCAGCAGATGTTTGTCCAAGTAAGTAGGTCATCGAAATGGATTATGCAACAGAAAAATTGACAGTATTGTGCGTTGCTCTAGATAAGACAAGCTCTGAGTAACATAAAAATTAATGGGAAAAAGCACAAAACTGAACACTTTATGCCCTGAATTATGACACAATTTTTAGAACGGTTGTATAACCACCTCCCCGCTGTGTGTTTATTTCCCTCTACGGAAGTGATTTGACTGTTAGTCATTTTTCAAATGAATCCATTTTTCCACAAATCTTGCACCATGAATGTGTTTAATCAGCATTGCATCTCTGCATATAACAAGCCAGAGAATCTGAATCTAATGTCTGACCTATCAAAATCTACATTTTGTCATAATTTGTGTCATTTTTAAAATACATGACCTTGTTTCTTGTAATATAAAACAACATGTTTTTATAAAACAAGGCCATTTGTTCCATGCATTTGCATTAAATAGATCTGGGGGATTTCAAGCTTCAAAAAGCACCATAAATGGGCTACATACATTCGTCAACTATTAATCATTCGGACCAGGTTTGTGAACTTGGTCCATCTATTCACTGAAAGATCTCCCTTCAAAGACTAATCTGTTCATGAGTCAGACATACAGCAATATCTCACACAAAAGTCAAATATTTCAGTCAATAATGCAGTGAATTTCATCTCAGTCAGTGCCTGTACTTATTTCAGCATTTCTCATGTTATTGCCCCCTAAGCATGAACTGCTTTGTTTCATTCATATTTGTAAGTCACTTTGGATAAAAGCATCTGCTAAATGAGTAGTATTAAATTTAAGCTTCAATCTGTTCATAACACAAAGCTATCATATGCCTTCAGAAGACTTGGAATATAGTGTTATTTTATTTTTTAATTTTTTTGCAGCTTGACAGCCCCAGTCCTCATTTACTGTGAAAATAATATATATTGAAAATAATTTTCCATTGATAGGACAGACAGTCATACAGGTATGGACTGACATAACAATAAATAAATGCAAATCCAATACAGCTGCAAGACATGATGTTGAAATTTCAAGAAAATATGCTAACTAAAGTTGCAATTCCAGGAAATGGATTGTTTCCATTTCCAAAATGGTACTCTAAAGTACTTCAAATGGTAGTTATTTGTGAGTGCTGGCTAACCTGGGCTTTTGGAAGCAAGTTTTTCGGACTCTTTGGGAGTGCGGAACAGAACAGCTTCACTCAGGGGGCTGGTGCCGCTCATGCTAATGGACTGCACATGGACAATGTACTCTGTGTCTTCCTCCAAGTCCCATAATGCACACGAACGAGTGGTGGTGTTCACTTCCTGGATGAATCGCAGCATACGAACGTCCTTTTTCTGTGAACATCAAAATGAACAAAAATAATAATAATCTATTCATAATCCATATCCTAATCCATCCTATTTAAATTCTTAATACATGTTCCGGGTCTAATTGTAAACAATTCATCAGTGCATGTAATAATCAATATGTAATATGCAACAAATCTCCTCTTTGGTTTATGTCACTCTTCTTTTTCTCTCCCTTTCCATATACAGTGATGCATTTGTATTCATTTATAAATTCATTCATTCATTTTTTTTTTTTAGCCATTTAACAAATACATTTAAAATTCTTCATTTTTAATATTTAATTTAATATTTAATATTTAATTTGGCCAATGCTGCGAATTTGCTTTTGGTATTCATTTATTTTTCTTATTATTTAAATCTCATGTTTTAATAACTTCAAATAAATAAACTGCAAATGACACCCACACGAAACCCAAATACCTCATGAATCTTTAGATGTTGTTTCTCATTTTCATTGTTCTCTCTACTTTGTTTGTGCATGCATCAAAAATAGAGAAAAATTATTCATATCCAGTGTAATTTGATAATACAGTTAATTTTTTTCCACTTCAAAGCAGGGTTTTAAAACAACTAAAACCATAAAATGTCATTTTTAAATAAAATAAACATTGGCTGAAATAAGCAACATTTAATAGTTTCTTTTAGTTTAACCTCATGTAGTACAATAATTAAAACTAAAACTGAAATAACAATAAAAATGATAAAACTACAAAACAATATCTATATCGAAAGAATCTGTATAACCCACGCATCCTAAATGTCTCACTCAAATGTGTTTTATAACAGTATAAAATAAGTTTCACATGCTGTATAATGTCTTCGTCAGATAAGATTTACAGTGTGCACTGATAAACAGGGCTATTGGTGCAACTCATTCTTAGTGAATTCCCACCATACTTGTGTTAAGTGGTTTTGATAAGAAATTCATGAGGAGATAAACCGTTAACACACACACACATTCATGCACACTGCAGAAACTCTGTCTCGCTCAGTTTGGTGACATGCTGTAATGGCTTTGTACTCCAGCAGATGGTCACTGCAGTTCTTATTACGGAGGTCTCCACAGTGACTGCTTTCCTCAAATCTGCTTACACACACACACACACACACAAACTAATGCATGCATGCATAAAACATTTACAGAAAGCTCAAGGCCACCTAAAATATCAACAGCATGTGCCCTCCAAGAGAAAGCAGCCCAGTCTACATCGACACATAATCAACATGCTTACACAAGCATTCCTCCGTGATACTGCCTCATTAAACTTGAGTTATGAGGTGATTTTGCTGTGTTTTGCACATGTAAGGACTCGAAAATTGACTATAAACCGATTCAATACCTGCTGGGTGATGGCGAACCCAATGACTGGGTCTCCCTCCAGAATGTCCCATGTCACTATCGCCGAGTTCCCCTCCAGTGCTTTGATGGTCACATTGAGCGGAGCAGATAAACTGTCTGAGGATGACCAAAAAAAAGGCATAAAGGGATAAAAGGTACTGATGTTACATACTGTAAGACTTACAACCCCATAATAATGATATAAAAAAAACATTAAAACTGCAGAAACTCAATATAGGAACTTCAAAGTTCATGCTTGCTTATTTTTAATAATAATAATTTAATAATGATATCACATTTTACCTGTTACTTTTAGCTTTACCATATGCAGATTGGACCAGTTACAGTCATTTATTTAGCCGTTTAACAGAAACAACAGTGACTAAAATCACTGTCCACTTGATAAACGGTATATTTAAAATATAAAAAAGTGAATCTGATACCCCCCACCTCCCTCAGCACCACCTGTCTAGATACTGTATTTATGCAGCAGCCGCATATATTAAACACTTACTAGAGCTAGTTTATTGTCAGTATCAAGTCTAAACTTGCTCTGCTGCAGCAGTATGCAAAGTAGATCTTGCCCGCCAAGAACAAATACATAAACATTGCCATATCCATCACATTTAAAAATTGTTCTGAGAGTTGTCCTGATGAAAAGTGTTCCTTTATGCCTGCTATTTTCCTTATTGCCTGCCATATGCATATACTTATTGCCTAAATAAAGTAAAACAAACCTTGTGTAGTTATGCAGAATGTACAGAGCACATATACTGAAGCAAAATTGCAGTTCTGATTTGATATCATTCTTATAACTCATATCCAGTTCATATGTTGCTAGGGTACTTCTATATGGTCACTTAAATTCATAAGACCCCAGAATAGGAATTTCTTCTTATTATCATGCATGTGTTCAGTTGTGATGGTAATTCCTTTCGCCCCAAATGGTTCACTCCGTCTTCTCTGTTATGTCAACTCTTTTTCTAATTCTGAAATGAACAGTGTGGTTTGGCTGATGGAAATGCCCTGATGCTTAGCTCTATATTTGTTCTAGATTGATATTTCCACTGCTCTTTACTTTTATTTACTGTGTGGAAGCTCTTGGATTGATATCTGAACCATCCTTCTTTGATGGCCATCAAACAAAGAAAATGGCCTGGCACAGCCAAGAGTACACAAAGCTAGCCGCCGTTTGGCCACTGGGCATTTTTCATGAATTAAATGGAAATGGTTTGCAGCGTAGACATCAGAAGTTGTGTGTCATCACTTGTCAGAATGATAATATGCCGCTACATAAATCGGTGCGTGAAGATCTAATCATCAGTAATGTTTGTTGACTACAGAGTGAAATGGTTGTCTGCTTAATGTCATCCATCACAATGTAACAAATTCACACCCTGCAGATGGGAAATAATGTATTTAAAGGGGATGACAGACACAGAAAGCCAGTCATCCCTGAGGACACAATATGTCTCCCACTGGGCAGGATGTGTTTGAACCAGTCATACGTTACACTTTAAATAGGAGAGTAATGTAACATGCATTCAGAAACATGCCTTGGTAGTTTACTGATGCCTACGAGGAGCGCAGAATTCATGGTTCATGAAATCTTGCTCTGGAAAAGGTTAGGTTGCCACAAAATGTAAATTCTGTCATCATTTACTCACCCTAATGTCATTTTGAAACGCTTGAACTACTTTTACAAGAACACAAAGAGAAAAAAAAGGTCTTCTTTTCCATACAATGAAAACTGAAAGCAATGGCGCTATTTCCACTAAAACGTTAATTTATATAAACTAAAATATTTTATTTTTTTGAGAAAAAAGTGATAAATGATGTATTGTTAATTAAATGATGAAAGTTTAAGTGAAATTGGTCATATGATGTGTTTTAGTTTTTCTTTTCTCTTTGGAGAAACCAAAGACATATTCATTATAAAAGGTATCTCCTACTTTTTTACATCACAGAGTGGGATTATTTTCATAACACCGCCTAAATGTTTGCGCAAAAAGAAAAAAAGGTGTAACTATTATTCTTGCTGTAGTGTTGTTGCCAGCGCCATGTTCTGGAGATGCTGTGTTTTGTTGTGAAAGTGAAACTACTTTGTTTGTGCTTCCAAAAGAGGACACAACTAGAAATAAGTTTACAACACTGTTTCAGAACAGTTCAATCCAAATATTCAAATGTGTTCAGCGCATTTACAGAGAACTGATGCCTTAAACCTGCAGAGCAGCCTATGCTGGCTGTGCAAAGAGGCTGTACAGTGGGGCAGTTCTAATTCTGCAAGGACAGTCTGGCGCTTCTGACTCACAATCTGTAAGATACGTTATGTTTTTTTTGTTTTTTTTTTAATTAAAAGAACCTTCTACTTACTATTCAAATGCGAGTTTTGGGTAGTAAAGAGTAGTGCTTGTTGTTTTTGGTTGATCAAATACACAAATACAAACAAATACACAAATACAAACATGCTGTTATGTTGATGAGGCGCAGTGCAATGCAATGCAACACAATACGTAAAAACACAGTACTAAGGCCCAATTCTATTTTCTACCCCTTTGCCTACCCCTCGCCCTTTGAAAATGAAGTGGAAAGGGGAAGGGTTAAAAATGTTCCCCTAAGAAATGGAACACCGCTACTACACTGTTATACGTCATCATCCATTGTCACTAGCCCCTAACGTTATGTCAGAGGACATGCACCAATTTTTATCACAAATTCCAAGATGTCGCCGTCAGTCATAGCAGTTGTGTGGATTGCAGTGATTGTTTTGCATTTGTCTTCAGCAAATCACGTGAGACAAAGAAGACAATGATATCTTAATATTGTGCAATCAGTGTTATCCGCTAGCAAACTTTAGCGATTTTTTTGCAAACGTACATCACTGTAAACACAAACACAAGACTGATGGTAATATACATATAATGAAAAATTGTCATAAAAATCCTTATTAATGGCAAAAATTACTTGAGCAGCCATGTTGGAAATTTCTCTTAGCCCTTCGTTTGAAGTGAGATTCTGAAAAATCTTTGTTTTGAGGGCTATCTAGCCCTTCCCCTTCCCTCTACCCCTCCAACCAAAAGAGAATTGAGACACCCCTACACGTGAACGCGCCAAACGGAGGGGTAGCGAAAAGTGTAGGGGTAAGGGGTAGAATTGGGATTGGGCCTGATAATCAGTAGCAATGTCTCCACTGGATGCAACAAATGCCTCAGTCATTTCTAATGGCTTTTATTGTTTTTGTGTCATAGCACCGGGACACAGCATCACGTAATGATAAGGCACATAACATTTCCATCACATACTTGAGGTATCTGCCCAATCAAAACACACTAAACAATATTTCAACTTATTCTACTAACCCAAAACCTACTATAATAGTCTATTCTGAGAGTCAGTAGACATGTTGCTAATTAATGATAGTTGTTACTTACAGTTAGTAGAATGTCTAAAGTGAATTATCAAAATAAAGTAAAACTATATACAATTTCCAGTGAATAACAATTTATATCCATTGAATGTCTTCAGAAGACTCTTAATATACTGAACGAGTCATATTTTTACTTGTATGAACTTTAATAGGGGTTTTTGGTTCAACTTTTATGCTACCATTTCATATGGAAAAGAGCAGCATAAACATTCCGCTGAACTGCTTTTAGTTGCATGGAAGAAAATCAAGTATCAGGTATTTGATCAAACTTAAATGTTTTGGCTAAACAATTTCTTTAAATAAAAAATAATTAGTTATAGTTTTTCTTATTTCTGTTTAAAGCTATAATCAAGTCACACACCTTTAATGTTTAATGATTGGATGTGTTTTATGATTTGCATTTTATTTGGATATCTTCCAAAAGTCTTTAACACCAGAGCTTCACCACATTGGCAAAGCCTTTCAACTTAAATTACCCTCTTAAAAAAGAATAAGGTCAAGCTGCCTTAAACACATTTGTTAGCACCACTGAAGAGTTGAGGTTTCGGACATGATGTTAACACATACAGTACATTAATGTAACCTCAGGAACCTCAGGCTGAAGACGTTCATTCAGTCTTTCTGGATCCCATCGGTTGGTAATGGCTTCTCTCATGAGACTCAAGTTCTATAGGTCCTTGGCTTGCAGCCAGACAGCAAACTTAAAGTGTATTAGCCTGTCTGCAGAGACAAACGTGATTTGAATGTATGGACTCTAGGGGCATTCAATCTCGCAATGAGCATTGCTTAGGAATACGTCCCCTGGAAAAAGTCATGCAATTCATTTTTCAAACTGTCAAACTGAACTCACAGTTTACTATTCGCCCTTGTAGGAAGCATGAGCATTCTGGTTCCTGTGTGTCTGAGGGGTGTGCAGTCAGGTGGGCAGCAGCGGTGGTCCGCTGATACTCGTTACCTAGACCTGCAGCTGTGATTTAGAGAGCCCTGCATGAGCTGGCTTGGCTTGGCTTGACTGCGTCCTCGGTCCCTAGACATGGCAGCCCTTGTAAATATGTAGCTTAGTGCTGCTGTCCCACAAGAAGACTTAGAAGGATATTTATTGGTGTAAATTCGGTCAAGTAAAGAGTAAACTGAAGCTCATTTGATGGAGAGAGGTTGTGCTATTTCGTTTTCAGAGTAAATGCAATATTTTTTGAGTGGAGAAATATTGGCTGTCAGGTGCTGCAGCTTTACAAAATACGATCATGAGTCTGAATTTGATCAAAAAAGTATTATGGTACAGCACAAGAAAATTGCACACGGCTGATTTTATAATTTTGCATTGCTCCTATGATGAGTGTTCAACTTTTCAACATATCTTAAGAAGATTTTAGTATAAATATACCAAAAAGAGGCAATTAAATAAAACATGTCCCATCAGTAGAAGTGATAGGTGTAACTTATCATAACATCTTTATCATTATTAGAAATGTTGAAAATAGTTGTGATTAATAGCTGCATTTTCAAAAGTTAGCTATATCTGACAAAAGCTTATTGGGGACATTTTAATCGGAAAATTGTTAATTGGAGAATCAATGGAATTTTTTTATGGTTTATCTTTGGAGTTCAACAGTTTGTCTGCTGTATTATAATTAGCTTTATATAAAAACATAAGAAATGTATTGTCTTCATTCAGTGAAGGAAAGTTTGTGTTAGTCAGGTTTTGGTGGGGACCAAATGGATGCTAAAAACTTGAGTTATTTAAATTGTAGAAACCAGCCAATGGTCCCCTTGAGGGGGAAAAAGCCTAATATACACTAAATCTTGTGTTAATGGAAATCGAAAAACACAGAAAGGTTTTTGTGAGAGTTAGGGCACACAAAATATCATTAGTTCAGCATGAAAATAATAGAAGTCAAAGAAAATCCTCACCGTGACGGAGAAAAAAGTGAAAAAATGAGGAAAACTAGGAGCTTAGACCAGTGTTTCATTATTTCCTTGACCTGCGAGATTATTTCTCACTGTAAAGTAATTTAGCAAAGCTCCCTTATGGGGAAGAAAAACCGAGCCTCTGATTAACTATTCAGTGATGTCAGAGATGACAGGATGCAGTTTGGCCTAGAGTCTGTAAGCGGTTTCACAGCTCAAGCTGACCTCTAGACTGAGAATATTACACCCTTGAGATTCAAATCCCAGTCTCTGATCCCAAGACCCGTGGCCTGCTTCAACTCAGAGGAAGTGATGCAAACCGCTTCCCTCCAGCATCTAATAACATCTTAGCTTGGAGTCTGCCCCACCTGACCACCTGATTTTGTGTGAGAGAAATATCAGCCAGTGAGTATCCAGCAATAAAAACTTTGTGTTTTAATTACCTCTCTGAATTTAATGTGCTAATTGTTTGTGATTAATTATAAAAAATAAAATTACAGAGATTGAAAATTAACATTTAATCAAACCCTACAGCCCTACAAAAATCCTTAATAGAGAAGAACAGAAGACATTTTCTTTCTGTATGAATAAATCATGCAATTGTCACATGGCAGATTTTACAGTATTGCACTGCTCTTTTAAGAGTATGTTTATATACTGTATACCAGACAAAGGTTTAGAATAAATGATTGATGTTTTTGAAAGAAGTCTGTTGTGGTCACCAAATCTGTATTTATTTATAAACAATGAAAAGTAACATTTAATAAATGTTTACTTTT
Organism: Enteromius unitaeniatus; assembly: GCA_032359435.1. Classification (NCBI taxonomy): domain Eukaryota; kingdom Metazoa; phylum Chordata; class Actinopteri; order Cypriniformes; family Cyprinidae; genus Enteromius; species Enteromius unitaeniatus. Next base: position 5,552,782 of record JAUMHI010000064.1, read on the forward strand.
AAGGTTTTAAAATTACATTTTTACTGTGATGCAAAGCTGGACGTTCAGCATCATTACTCCAGAGCTCAAATATTGAGGGAAAAAAACACTTTTATTCAGCAAGGACGCTTTAGTCAACAATGACAGTAAAGAAGTTATGTTAGAATGTTATCAAAGATTTCTATTTTAATTAAATGCTGTTAATTTGAACTTTATATTGATGAAAGTATCCTCTCTTTTATACACTGATAATAATAAGATGCAAAAACTGAGCACTAATCAGAATATGTGACCCACAAAACCAAGTAAATCTTTTGAAAGTTCAACTGAAAGCAAAATATATAACAATTGATTTAAAGTGCGGGAAAATCGAAATATTGAGAAAATCACCTTTAAAGTTGTCTAAATAAAGTCCTTAGCAACTCGTATTACTAATTAAAATTAAGCTTGATATGTTTATGGTTGGAAATGTACAAAATATCCTCATGGGACATGATCTTTACTTGTATCCTAAGGATTTTTGACATAGATTTTTTGACAAATCAATAATTTGACACATACAATGGTGGTTGCCTATTGCTACAAGCATGCTTCTTATGACTGGTTTTGTGGTCCAGGGTCACATATATTAAAATGAATTCTGAAGGCTTATGTGACCCTGAAGGCTAGATTATTTATGCAGAAAATTCAGTTTTACCATCACATGAATAAATTACATTTTAAAGTACATTCAAATGTAAAACAGATATTTAAATGACCACAATACTGTATCTTTGACTAAATGAATGCAGCCTTGGTGAGCATAAGAGATTTCTTTCTAAGACATTAATAAGATCACTACATATATATTGTCTCTTTTGTTATTTCTATACTTTTTTTTAATTCAGTAAACGTAGCAAAGAGTAAAAAAGTAAAATGCACCACAGTCCCAAACATCTGAGAAATTTATGTCTGATTTATGTCATCTGAGAAATGTCTTTTACATTGTCTGTTCAAGCTTTGCCAGCCTTAATTGGAGAGCTTTTATCAGTTAGATATTAATTTCTATGATTAATTGTGACAATTTTGAGCAATTAACAATTCACTGACTGCGTCAAAACAACCCTAACCCTAACATCAGTCTGATAAACCGATATATTTGCTCTAATATGCTATGCACAGGAGCGAGTGGCCCCGCTAAACAACATCAGACTCATAAAATATTCACAGTGTCCTCCCGTAGCTTTGATGAGATGCCTGACACTGTCAGATGAAACAAACATGTGAGAGCTCCGAGCGAGGAACTCCACGTTGCACATTGCGGGGGCACCTCTGCCTTTCATCACAGGCGTCATAACAAAACACACCAGGCCTGTAAGAAGACCAAATCCTCTAAAGTTGATCAGTTCTTCTCTGACATGTTTGTTTCACCTGCTTCCTCTGTTGCTTCTGTGTTTGAAACTGTGTTCTTTTCATAATCGCGAGGAAATGTCACTTGCTCTCTTCATTAATATTCCTGCGTCCTGCATCACTGCCAGAGCCTCAGTATGAAGACGTATGGACAGGGGCTTTGTTGCCTCTCTAGACCACATAAAAGAGAAAAGCGGAGTGAATATGCTGTGCTTGTGTGTATTGTCAGCCGTGGATGTCTATTGCAGTTAATCTGTACGTAATGTTACACATTATCAGCCACTACACCGTAATCATGTAGCACACGCTGTGCTCTTATTTCCACAAACAGAGGAGTATGTTTCCACATCCCAAAATTAAGTCTTGACAGATATATGGCACAACCATATCATTTCACAGCAACTTTTATGATACACTTCTATTTCTACACTATAATCGCATTATATAATTTTAGGATTGCCAAACAGGTGCTGCTGAAGTGAAATAGTAGGGTGTTTTAGCAGGCTGCCTTCCTTCACCAAACAACTGTAATAGAATGAAACTGCAGGTGAATTCATACATTTAAGTATCGTTTTAGGTTTATTATGCAATTCATGTAATTTTCTGTTGAACTTTAAAATCCGATTATGTCTTGTCAATCAGGAAAAGCATTTGCTGAAACTTGCTCCGTGTATTAAATGTCTAGTTTTATTTTTTATTATACGGTTGCATACAAGATGCAAGCAACATAACGACATTCAGTGCTGGCATCCATTATATCATCAGGAAATAACAAAATCGGTCTACAATGTACAATAATCACAATTAATAATGGTGTTACAGGTTCACATGAAAAAAGGTAACCTAAAAATCATAATATTTCAATATATTGATTGATATGTATTTTAAAGGTATCTAAATACATTTAGAGCGAAGCTACTTTATATGGGTCAAATCAAGACGAAATAGCTTTTAATCGTAGGTTACTATTTCAAGAAGCATGACGATAGCAAATTCAAAGCAATTGCAAATCGCTACCAAAATATTTCACTTTTCATGATGTGATGCACTCATTTTCATGCCACTACAAACAAAGCAGACATGGACCAAACTGCTTAAAACGTATAGTTATGAATATTTACACTTGCAAATGCATTCATGCACCCTAATATGTTTTGCAATTTGCTTCAGTGTTAAAATTGGCACTGGTTTTAATAATAAGAATAATAATAAAAATCATTACTTTATATTTGACATGCAAAAAGTTTTTTTTTTATATATTGATAAATTGAGTTTTAAAGCACTTAGCAAATAGTATAATAATAATAATATAAATATAATAGCCTAATTTCTTTCAAAGCTGTGTAATTGCTTCTGGGTGTTTTAAAACAAGATAACAGAAAAGGTTAAACAAAGATATTGCCCAACAATCTGATATTGTTATCTGCACATACATCTTTGAAACCAGCTAATATTTTTAGGTTTGCAAGTTAATTAAAATAATAAAATTGCCATGATTCTCGGGATATATAAAGGCCACAGAAAAAGCACCGATATTATATATTGCTTTGAAAGATTCAATTAACGGAGAAAGACCAACGCAAATACGAATGGATGTGTGACGTTGACAATTAAAGTATTCATGTAGTTATTTAGCTGTTCTAGTTATTAGATCCCATTTAACAAATGAATTCAGTATAGCCTATTACAAACGTGTCTGCGTCCAGACACATTCCCTAAATCCCAGTGCCCTAAATGTGATCCGTCTGGCGATCAGGTTCCTGCGGTCTCTGTGAACAGAATCAATTAGGATCATATGAATTGTTCACAGTATTTACATGCAGTCTGAATGAACAGTGGAAACCCACGAGCGTCTTGTGCGTCCCTATGGAGGGCTGAACAGGTAGTAGCGCATCATTTATTCATCTCATACCCGCAACCTGTCTGTTCTCTGCCAACGTGAACATATCACAATGCATAGCACTATGCATATTGTTTGTAGTTAAAATATAAAACCGTTGCAATTCTGTTCCTGCACGCAAAAATAGTGCAATAGGGTTCATGTCTGTTTCTATACCGTGCGCAAAAACGACCATATAATAATGACATTCCTTCCAAAATGAGTACAATCACGCAAACTTACCGGCATTAACCGAGGACACGGAGATATAAGCCAAAAACAACAATAACAGCGCAGAGCACGAGCCTTTAATTCCCCACATCCTTCAAGGAATTCTTTACATTCTGTTCGGAAGACGTTGAATCCCATTTACTCGCAAGATTTTTAAACTTATAAGTCGGCGTCTATGTGTTTAACATTCACGACTGGTTGCCGTCTTTATTCCTGCATCAGTCCAGAACAGCACTGGCTCTAAACTCCGTACTTGCCGCAGAAAGTCGACATGAGAGGACTGCGTGAGCCCATTGGACGGCATTTGTCACTGTTACCAATGGGACATAATGTATACTTACTCTAGGGGGCGCTCGGTGGCTCACAAAGAAGCGTCCTCGACTTTAACGCATTCAAAATGATGTTGGGTTTTAAGAGTATTTATAAACCAAAAAGCTTAATAGATGAAATCTGTTATTGTAGCTCTTCTTGCCGAGCGTATAAGTGATAAGTCAGTTAAAGCAACCGCTTTATAAAGGCGCTGGATGAAGGCTATATTTTGTCATCAAAAACGGCTGTGGTTAGTCTGCGCTACCTGCGCTGAGAAAAGTAACATGCATCACGTGAGAACGCTGTCCAAGTTCCAGTAGTGGTCTGGACGATAATTTACACCCGAATAAAGACACTGAGGATCTTCATAACAGAAAAAGAACTGGAATTTGAAGAATAAGAGAAGAGTACTTAGACCATTAGGGGGTCTAAATAATAACTCTCAAACTGAGGCTTGACCCAAAAAGCAAAGGTTGAGGGAGGCTTCAATAGTAGGCTACATAAAGGCCAACCAAACACTTTTGCTACAACAGACTATTTCAATAATATTTCACAATATTCCAAAAGAGTTCACCTAGCACAAAATAAACAATGAGATAGAGTAGCATAAAATACATTGCTTGTGTGCTTTCTGTTAGGATGACTGACAAAACACATTTTGTAATAGCCTATACTAGATTTTAATAGCTAGCCTAGAATAGATTTTTCTGTTTAAGTAAATCGTAATTGTTATCACTGAATGTAACTAAATACACACAGGAATATAACATCAAGTTGAGGTTGGATATGATGTTGGACAGATGTTGCAGTTTGGTTGTGTCAGTATGACGCTAAATTGACGTTGACTTTTGGTTACACAATCTAAAAACATCAGCGGACATCAAATCAATTTTGACATCAGATGTTAAATTGACATTGAATTTTGGCCACCTGACATCACAGTTGAAATTGAACCAAATGCCAATGTCTTATAATCTCTTGTGCCTGCTGTGCATTAATGTATACCAACAATACTGATTTGTATGACTTAAATTAGCAGAAATAGATTATGTTGGGTGCTGCTAAATCATAATTTGCGTTACAACAAGACAAACTTAGCCAATTGCAAGATTTTCCATAGAAATTTAAACCCCCTCATCCATAAGTTGCACACTGACTGTAGACAGAGAGACAATGTCTGGGTTGTTAAGCTCCACCCATTTTAGGACTCCCTTTGTCATGGTAATTCCCATTCTACCCCTTGTATTACATTTCTATGGTGTAGCCACTACCTGGGACAGCGCAATGAGCTCTGCATGACGTCCTCAGCTTTAGCACGCATCGATGGCTTTCAGTGTACGACATGGGGTACACAACTACAAAGCAGCTCAAAATGCGATGACTAAAGCTAAACGGATGGTTCAGTGACTGATGCTCTATAGTCATCCACTGCAGCCCATTCAGTCTCAGAATGAAATTCAGAGTGAAAGTGCTGGCAGTGTCTTCATCGCTCCCTCTCGCTTGTTCCTGCCAGAATGCTTACTGAGGGAAACCACTCTTCCTAAATTTGTGGGGGTCTTTCCAGCTCTCTTCTTTCACTCTTGTGCCAAGCACTGAGAAAATACCCTCCGCATACCGAAAGGAACTGCCTCAGGATGACACCACTTTAAATTCACACAATGCATTTTCCATTCACACCGTCTGACTCATTTTCATTATTCTAATGCACCTACAGTTGGCCTAATGTTGTCAGAATGCCAAGTACAAATACAACATCTACATTTAGGATATGCTGACATTTACAGTTGCAATGCAGATTTTATCAAGTGTGGCACTGGGCCTATTAAACTTTCGTGTACTGATTTAGTTCCATTTAAGGTGAGAAAATTTGAAAAAAGTGGTGGAACCAACTTCACACAAGTCACGCCTTACGTGCATCTCAAATCACCTTGAAATGTCAAATGCATCATGAAAGGCAGTTGATCTTGCGCTGCATTTGAATATGGCCACTTACACACCATATGGTAGGCGAAAATGTGAAAAGAGCCTTTTCACAGTATTTAAAAAAACAGTTACCCAGGTGTCCTATTGCTTCTGGCAAAATTCTGGAGCATGCAGCCAATGGATACTTTACTGTCCCATCAGAGTCCATTATGTCTTTTTATTTAATGTTAAACAACATGGAGTCACAGAAGTATGAAATGAATGAGGTGTCTGATTTAACGCTTGTATTTTTCAAGATTACTGGCTGATTTTGGGAATGAAACGAACAAAACCTTATAAACTAAAAAGGCGCACCACAGGGACTTGATGTGAGACCACTGAAAGGTTCCATATCTCACTTTTTTTTTTTTTTTTTTGATTGGTTAATAGTATTTTTCCTTGGGTGAGCAGGAATCGGTAAGTTTTAATTCTAACCAGACATATGCAATTTCAGATCCAGCTTTGATTGTGACTAGCTATACATTCAGCAATTTTGTTATTGTTACCTAAAATCAAGTCTATTACAAATTTATTTAAAGTAATTGTAATTGAAAAAAATATATATACTGTATATTTATATAAATATATGAAAAAATTAAGTAATCAGTCATCAGTAAGTAATCACTTAATCACAAGATTTTTATTTTCTGACCTTCCTCCAAGGACCAAGTCTAACACATTCTGATCTTAATGACTGAATGAGACATTAAGAGAGCAGGACATTTAGAGACAGCGTGTTCCCACACAGTTTCAAATGCCATTTGGGCAGGAACTTTTTGTCTGTCTTTCTGTTATATCCACCCTTGAGACTAGCATAACTCAGGTACAATATGTAGGACATTCTTCCATTTTTTTGGCAGATGCTGAGTCGTTTCTTTTTTCAGTCTACAGAATGAAAACCTGATGTTTAGCATTGTACTTTGTCTTTCTCTTTCACTGTTTGAATATGTTTATGTGCTTGTGTTTGCATGCATGAATTAGCGCCTATGTAGGCAGAATTTTAATCGGAGTGGGGTTTTGATCTGATGAGATTGTGCTGTAGCTGCTTTGGACAAAAACTCATATTTACATGTCTTTAGCACTTATCGTTTTATTGTGTCTAGTCAAAACAGGTTTTATTATTCAGACACCATTGTGGACCCCAGTGAAATTCAATATAGTTGTACATGTAAATTATTTTTTTTTAAAAAAGCATTAACACTCTATAGTGTTTTTTTCTGCCTACAGCTGCTGTGTAAAGATTTTAAAGTACTAGATCAAGAGGGAAATAGCTCTTAAATGAGAACAAAAATCAATACATAGTTAGCATTTGATCAAACAGTTGTTAAAATCTCTTTGCACAATGTTTTACTAAAAATGAATACATTTGAAAAATCGATAATACACGAGGGAAGGTACAAGACTTGCTGAGTTGTCTGTAAAAGAGAAACACGGTTTTTAGTAATAGAGTGTTGCCTCAGGCTAGAGGTTCTTGTCACGGGAACCCTCAGTAAGAAGCGCTGTCCACAGGAGATGTTGGTTGTTTTCAGTGCTGTCTCATCCAGAACATACAGAGAATGTATGCTGAAAGTAACCTTCGAGGGAGTTGAAGTGAGACTGCCACATTTATGCAATGGCCATATGGCTGCTGTTACACTTGAATGCTCAGTCCTATACTCTGTTTATCTTTCTTAAAGAGATAGTTCACCTAAAATCTAAATTCTGTTATTATTTATTTGCCCTCATGATGTTTCAATTGTCTTTTTTTTTTGTGAAGTACAAAAGGAGGATTATGCTGGGTGTTCTTTATCATGTAATTCAAAAGCATCATTCATGAGAACTAAGGATTTAGCAAAAGCACAATTAAAATACGATCAAAATGATCCATATGACTTGTGAACGACTAGATTTCAAGACTTCTGAAACATTAAATTACTAACTGGAAATAAATAAAAACCTAAAAATGTAACTAAAATAATATATATATGAAACCTGTAACATTGAAGATAAACCTCTCTTGTGCTATTTGCTATACGAATAAAGAAAATTTTTTCTCATGTTATTTGTGTGTTTTTACATTTTTGCTGTCACACCATATATTTATTTGTCCAATATTTATTTGTCAACTACCCATACATATACTACTGAAACTATAACAACAAAAGCTATTTTAAAATATTAATAAAAACATATTAATAGTTTTAAAAACACTGGTTCCCATTCAATGTATGCTCTCAGAACCAAAAGAATAAATTTTTACACTTAGGTAATATCTATTTGTAATGGTTTGTACATTTTCCTGTTTAACTGTATTAAAGAGAGCATCCTGCACGTTCTTCAAAATTTCTCCTTTTGTCATGTGCCATTAAATTATGTCAGAACTAATTTTTGCTGAACTAATTATTCCATCTCTGACTTTCAGTCCCATCATCTCCCAGGTTCTCATCCTGTAGTATTCATTTATCTCTGGATGTAGGTCTTTATATCACTCCCTTACTATTTTTTGCAGATAGAAATGAAATGAGGGCACAGTGGTTCTGCACACAGTGTACTTCAGGGCAGCAGATGTAGAGAGCCTATAAATTGGCATGAAGGTGAATCTGTGTCTCGTGTTACTGGGGCTGATCCTGAAGGATAACCCCACATCTTGTGTTCCTCCGAGCGTAAAGCCATTGTCTATACTTCCTGATCCATCTCACGTTCTCTCAATAAAGCAGTCATTACTGCAGGGCTGAGGCTTATGGAGATATTATTGCTAGAATACGTGAGCGTTTATGTTTTATGCGTTTGAGCATGCATGACTGTAGCATGACTGCCTTACAGTCTGGTCATAATCTATGCACATTAACAGCACATAATGCAAAATGAGCGCTGACTGGTCACTTCACATGTAAGTGGGTGGTTCCTGGACAGACCAAGCTGCAATGAGTACTAGGCCTTTCAAAAGTTTGGCTGTTTTGGAGTGTTTCAGTTTATTGTTTCTACTCCTAAAGCTTGGTGACAACAACTAAAATGAAGCATTTGTTTTTAGCATCTGGACTCAAAGACCTCACACACTGGTCTCAGTTGGCATTGTCTTAGAGAACAAATCACTGAACAGGTTTACAGGATGCCATTTGCTTTATGTGGCAGCCAGTCCTGCTGACTCACCGATGGGCCGCAGTGGTTCTGTTGACAGGATGAGGATCTCTGAGCAAGAGCAATGATTGATAGGCGGGAGTGGCGCTTTTCGCCGCATGCAAATGAATAGTTTTCTCCTCCATTTTTTCCACTGGTCTCATATATCTTTCTTTTGTTGCTTCTGGAGGTGCTTCAGATGATTCATGCACTTTAGAGAAACTCACACGTTTTAAAGTATTTAATTGACTGCTCCAAAGAGCATCATAAATATTGAATGGTGGTCTGGTGGTCGCTATATTTCATAATTAAGCTCCATGTCAGAAAGTTCATAGTGATCCTCAAAGCAAATTTCGGTTATTGCGATAAAATTTCAAAGACACGGATCATGGGATTCTAATTGTTGGAATGTTTTCCCCTCTGCACTTTAAATAATGAATTATTATTTAAATGTATGATTGTGCACCTGTAGTGTATTTCAGATATTAAAAGTGTATTTTTAATTTTTAACCTGAACTTGCAGATAATATGAAATTAGGAATATATATATATATATATTATATACAGTGGGTACGGAAAGTATTCAGACCCCCTTAAATTTTTCACTCTCTGTTATATTGCAGCCATTTGATAAAATCATTTAAGTTGATTATTTTTCCTCATTAATGTACACACAGCACCCCATATTGACAGAATTTTGCTTGTTTTTCACAAATAAAGCAACAAGTAACAGCTAATATTGCACTAGTTGAACACAATGATGGTATAGTTACATACTGAATCATTAAAAGAGACTGAAAATATTCTGGATGCAGAAAGGGAAAAAATGTAGAAGAGTGAAAGAAATGTGTGCCATGAGCAAAAAGAGAGAAGAATGAAAGAATAGATTTTCATCAGACATAAGAGACCTGACATTCAGAAATCGAGAAACAGAGGAAGAGAGAGAGAGAGAGAGAGACAGAGAGAAAGAGCGGCTCCATCCCTACAGTCCAGTTGAAGTTCAACACTTCTGCAAAGTCACCGACAGCATCTAAGGTCCTGTTTGCTCCTGCTGTTAACATCTGTATCGGGTGATAAGTGGTCAGCCAGCGCACAATGCTGTTTACACCTGGTGATAATGTGTCTCTAATCAACCTTTTGTGAATACTGTATGTTCAAGAGTTTAAGAAGAATAGCTCATATTAATCTATATAACTTAACAATGTTAATGTTTATATGTGTTAATGAAGAACAAAGAGTCAAAATAAATATCTGGTCATAATCAGTAAAAATCAGCAAGTGTAAAAACCTTATTTTAGTGCAGCAGTTGACAAGCGTGTAGGCAGTCTTAAACTGCATGCATTGCAATAGATAAACATTACTTTATCTACCTCAGAATGTGATTTAAGCCATCAGATCACAGAACATTTTGGATTTTGAAGTGTATTTTTTGTTGTCTGTTGTCAGATGACCCTCAAACAGATGTTACTACCACATGTAAATGGTGTCTAAAAACAAATAAAAAAAGACAAACACGTTCAGCATCATGTTCAAATCCTCTAAAGTGGGCTGTGGTCTGTTTCTTTCTCTCTCTGGCCCTCTTTTTCTTCCCAGCATCCTCCTTGCCTCTCCACGTCTAGGCATTTCTGGCAGGGAGCTGTTCCTCTTGGGTGATTGGTTGTGTAGAGCGAATTTACTTAAGTGATGTTGGAATGCAGAGTTAGCATGAAGCAGAAGGAGAAGCTGTCCTCCTGATAAGGAGAATGAAGCAAATAGCTGGAAGAAGTTTGTAAATGACCCTCCATTTTATGTCTGCGCTTTCCTTCAGCTCTCAGAAAGGGCTTGCATAAGAAGCAGTGTCGAGGGGAGGGCACAATCGGCATGATTAGACGTCAATGAGAGCAGCCCTGGCCCTGTTCCATCATCACTGCATCTTAACCACACAAGATCTTTTAATTAACCTCCCTGATTTTAATCTCAAATATGCACAGGCACAGTTCACAGTGAAGGACAATACTCATCCATAAGCCCTTGTGATAACACACACAATGGTGGGATATTCCTTTTAAAGGATCATTTACTTCATTTACATTCTATACACCTGTCTCAGTAAGTGGTTGTTAAAGGTTTATCTTCAATGTTCCGGTTCATTCTATTTATGCAAAATTAATGTTTATCACTGTTTTCAAGCAAGTTCACAAGTTAGAAATTTGAAATTAGGCACACAGCATTGATATTTGGTTAAATTTTGGTTGCGACGTCAGGTGACGTTTAGGTTGTATAACCAAAATCCAACGTCAATGTCAAATTGACGTCAAATACTGACGTCAACTCGATTTTCATTTTCAACCAAAATACAACGTCTGTCCGACGTCATGTCCAACATAAATCTGACATTATATGGACGTCAGGTGACTGGTGGGTTATATTTTAAGATTATACTTTTTATATATTTATATATTCATTTTGCAAGAGATGTAAGGCAGTTTGCAGTTTGTGCACATATATCCAAATCGGTGGCTGTGTTGAGTATAATGTAATGTTAATGGTTTAAAGAATAGTTTACCCCAAAAATGAAAATTCTGTGGTCTTTTAATCACCCTCAAATAGTTCCAAACCTGTATGAATTTTTTTTGTTCTGCTGAAAAATATATTTTGAAGAAAATTTGTAACCAGGCTGATTCGGTCACTATTAACTTCCATAGTAGGAAAATAAATATTATGGAAGTCAATGGTGACCCAAAACCATGGTTCCTTTGAGTTTGACAGAACAAATAAATTCATACAGGTTTGGAACTACTCGAGGGTGAGTCAGTGAACTGTTCCTTTTCATTTTTGAAAATGATGACCAGTTGAAAACATTAAGAGAAATAAAAAAGTAATATAATGTAATCAGTTACATTACTTTAATAAAGTAATCAAAATATGTAAGCTATTTATTACATTTTAGATAGGGTAACTTTTTGTATTTGGTAAACTATAACATTTTCAAAGTAAGTTTCCCAACACTTTCCCAAATTATATAATCACTATATAATTAAAAATTATTAAATTTTTTTAAACTATGTTAATGTAACATCCTTGGCTTTCTCTATGTGTCATGTCTTGTCGTGCTTTGTGTATTTCCCCATGTGCTCTATGTTCCCACGTGTCTTGTGACCTAGTTTCTGTTAATTATGTATTCCGTTCAGGTGTGTGTACCTCGTTATCTGTGATTGTCTTCCCTATTTAAGTAGCTCCCTGTGTTCCAGTCTTTGTCCGTTATTGTCAATGTAAGGTGTATGTAACTCTTGCTCCTTGATCTTTTGTTTATATTAAAACTTTGATTGAACTTACTCCATCGCCTCTTGATCCGTGCTTGGACCATTCACGCACCGTTACAATTACATTGATTTCTGGAGTAATGATGCTGAAAATTCAGCTTTGCATCAAAGGAATAAATAACAATTGAATTTGTTTTACTTTGCAATAATATTTCACAATATCAATTGTTTTCCTGTATTTTAGATTAAATAAATGCAGCCTTAATGAACATAAGAAACATCTTAAAAAAAAAAAAAATCATACTCAATTTGAAGTATGCCACCTCTGACTCACACACTCTTCTCTGGTTGCGAACCGTCAGGCTTTGACACCAGCAGCAGTTCTCTGGGCCTCAAGTGAGCTCAAGTGAGTTACTTGTTCCTTTACGGTGCATCCACCTGTAAATCTCTTTACACTGAGGTTTATACAAGCCTCTCAGGTGAAGCATGAAAGAAGGCTTCTTCAGACCCACGTAGAGGGATACATTTCACAGCAGCTGTGATACACCAGCACTATCTATACAGAACAAAGAACATGTGTCACGTTCACATCGTGTCCCTATGTGTGAATATTAAACATGCATGCCATGTGTTGTATTAGCAAGAGTCATACTATGACATGATGAATGTGTGTAGTTTTTGTAAAATGCCATTGCTTTGGGTTGCTCGGCCATTATCTGGACTAGCATGAGGCGAGCTCATGAAAATGGTAATGAGCAGAGAGTAGACAGGCCAGCTGGTCCTTTTGGACAGCTTTTGTCATTTAATGGCCATTAGAGTAATGCAGGACCTTTTGCTGACTTTTGCACCAGCCATATTTGAGAAGAGAGAGCCCCAGATGCACAATGTTTTTCACTTTTGTGTTGCATATGTTATTTTCTCAGTTATAAAGGTTAACAATTTTAGGTCAGAAACAGTATAACAATTAAATCAACAATCAGAAGCTCTGTTAACACACCGACAGAATGAGAATGATATTTTGTCTATAGCTCGTGCCATCATACGAATAAGAACCCACTGTGGCAAAAAAAAGAAAAAAAGAAAAGCTTTTGTAGCTTATATTTTTTTGTCTTGTTTCCAGCCAAAATATCTCGAAGCTCTTAAATCAAGGATTTTCTAACCAAGAAAAATTTATTAGAACAAGTAAAACAATCTTAAATAGAAGATTATTTTGCTTGCCTCATTGACAAATTATTTATTATTGCTTGTTTCCAACGAATATTTTTTTTAAGATATTTTTTTCTTTTTTTTTTTACCTGTCTAGAAAATCCTTAAAATTATTATTATTATTATTATTAGATATGTTGGCTGAAAAGAAGACAAATTATCTAAGCTAAAAACAAATAAAAAAACCTTTTTTTGCAGTGTTGTTTTTAATACTTTAACATGGGTTAAAATCCATATTGTATCACTATTAACTATTAAATGTTTCATAACAACAATTTTGGCAGGAACATATTTAAAATTTGAATCTGCCAAAATTCTAAAGTTATGCAACAAGGCTACTGAGTTTGCTAGCTGATTTAGATACAACTATTTTTTCTTAAAGTCCAGAAACATTTAGTTATGTACATATATGTCACGCCACGGTACTGCACTGGGATCAGCGCAGACAACCTTACACACTCTCAATCGCCAAAGTACTAACCACTTCCACCTGAACCTAATCAGAGGCGCTGAGATTGAGGTAACAACCCTTTTGCTTACCTGTGGCCCTGACCTCTGTATGCTGTTTCCAGTTTGTCAGGGAACCTTGAACTTGATCATTTGAACACTGTCTTTCTATCGTATCTGCTACAATGCTTACCTCCCTAAGTGATCTAGAGCAGAAAGGAATCATCTCACGTCAAGCCTACCTGTCCACTCACCAACACGAATCCCAGCTACACCCTAGCGATTGGAAATCGCCACCATCACGTGGAAAATCACAGCACACTTACCTTTTAAACTCACGTTGTTGTACTCACCTGTCTCCTCAGAGCACTGCCCGAACTCCACCATCCAGCTCCGAGTCACCTACCTGCAAAAAGAGAAACGAGGACTAAAGTGAGAGCGATTCTGAGATTGCTGAGATTCTCTGGAGGAATTAAAGCAGCAAGCTGGAGATTGCACTCACCGTTATTGAACTGTCTTTGACCATTGGATCTATCTTCACATTAATCAACATTGTTACACTTCATCCTCGTTGTCCAGAACCCTTCTTGGCCGAGCGTTACAATATATATATGTCTTAAGAATACACCAAATAAATATGCTTTTCACATCCACTCAATAAACAAACAATAAAATATAACAGATTTAATGCAGTAAATTTAAGTTAAACATAAATAAATTTAGAACATTTACCCCCAGTTTCACAGACAAGGCTTAAGCTAGTCCCAGACTAAATTGCATGTTTGAGCGGTCTCAGATGAAAATATCTTGCTCTGACATATCTTAAAACATGTCAGTGTCATTGTTCTGTGTTAAGATGCACACCTGTAGTATTTCTTATAGGTATTTTTGTTGCTTAAATATCTTAATTTAACTAATCCTGGCTTAAGCTAAGCCCTGTTTGTGAAACCGGGCCTTAGTAAATTACATTTGGCCCAAAACAGGCATCATTTAGTGAAATTTGACCAATTCAAGCATAATAAACCTTCAGACAGTGATAAAGAGCTGCGAGGAATGTGCGGATATAGTTATGAGCATATGATCATTTGATCAGTTGTCTGTCAGTAGCAGCATGCAGGAGTCAGTACTCTGAATATCCAGTATACATTTTTGTATGGGCCATAATAAATAAACAAAGCACAGACATTTAAGAATACATTGCAACTGCACACATTACATTTGCATAAAACAACCAGCGGCCTCCTTAAAACACTTGCATCAAATTATCAGCAAATGCATCAACAGCAACACTCGGGCCTCCAAGGGTTAAACGTGCATCCATCTAATAAAACCAACAACTGATGCTCATAATTCAAGCACAAACACACTTTCCCCAGCATGGCTCTCACCGCAGTACTCTGATCCTCAGAGACAAACTTTTATGGATGGAACATCATTAGCATGTCGTGCACCTCTTTGCAGCACAGCAGCAATGAGCTCGCTGATCGTCTGCTGGAAAATTGGCGAACGCCAGACACTTTTTAAGCACACATTAGCAAGTGTTCAGTGGGCTCCGTGTGTAAAGAGCCTGCTAATTATCTGGTGAAGAGCGAAAGGGGGAATGAGGTATGCGAGAACCAGAGTGAGAGAAAGAGGAGGAGGAGTCTTTCGTCTTCCTTGTCCTGTTCTTTCCTTCTCCACCCACGTTTGCTCATTAACTTGCATCGCTGATGTAGGAGAAACCACTGGTGTCCCATGAGACATTTGATTGTGGAGCATTAGGGGAAAGAGCTGGAGCAGAGGGAGAGGAGAGCGTCTGCCCCAGCTTTAAGCTCCCATGAGACGCGTGATGGCGAATCATTTAGCAGAATGAACACTGGGGGATTTTTATTTTTTTTTGCTATGATTTTAGACAAATTGCAGGAATCAAAAAAGTCAAGTAAAGAGAAGTCAACAAAATAGACTCATTTTCATTTACCTTAAAATCTAGTTTTCCCACTCATTTGCTAAATTAGTTGTTTTTTTGTTGTTTTTTTTTAAATAGATATAATCTGTATAGCTTTAAAAATCTTCATTGTTATTTTGTGTGGAAAAAGAAGTGCAGTATGTGATGTACCATTTTTATTAATATTTTAAAAATTAGGTCATATTAAGCCCTTTTTTTTGCAAATTGGCAGTGCAACTTTTTTTTTTTAATGGATTAACTATCAATGTAAGATTTTTAAATGCCTTTTATTTGACGATGCACTTGGCTACAGAGATGAAAGCATAGGTGCTTAGTGCATTATACAGTTTAAAAGGACAGTGTTTATTGGAAATTCAAATCATTTGTAACATAATACATGTATTTACTGTCACTTCAATGTTCTTGCATTTATATCTACATTTACATTTAGTCATTTTGCAGATGCTTTTATCCAAAGCGACTTACAATTGGGGAATACAGTACATAAAGTGATTCATCATTAAGAGGCAAAAAGACAGGGGAAGTGCTCGTAATACCAAGTCTCATTGTTCAAATAAGTACAAAGATTTTTTTTTTTTTTTTATGTCAAGTATTGTCAAAAGAGATGAGTTTTCTATGTTTGTAGATTGACAGTGATCCAGCATTCCTGAGAGGGGTGAGAAGAACATTCCACCAGCCGGGAGCAGTGAACGTGAATGTTCTGGAGAGGCTTTCTGTGATGCTACCACAAGGCGTCTCTCAGTAGCGGATCTGCGACTTCTGGAGGGCATGTAGATTCATAATAATAAGTGAAGTGGGAGGGTGCTGAACCTGTGGCTGTTCTATATGCAAGCATCAGTGCCTTGAATTCAGTGCAAGGAGACAAAGAGAGGAGTAACGTGTGCTCTTTTGAGCTTTTGGAAGACCAGTCATGCTGCTGCATTCTAAATCATTTGTAGAGGTTTGATTGTGCATGACAAAGTCCAGCCAGAAGATAATTGCAGTAGTCCAGCCTACAAATGACAAGGGCCTGGAAAAGAAGTTGTGAGTTGTGTAATGCAAACCTGCAAGATGGAGCAGTCTTTACAATGTGGTCTTTAAAGGTCAAGCTGGTCATTGAAGATTGCATTAAGATTTCTGACCAAAGTAAATGGATTACTTGTAGAAGAATCTAGCTGGATTTTATATATATATATATATATATATAATTTATTTTTTTTTATAATATTTTTTTTATGTGGGATTGACATTAATCCCAAAGTAATCTTCATTATAGTCTATCAAAGATTTGAGGATTGAGATTATTTCCAATGAAGATTATGCTGGGATTTTATATAATCTTACATAACCCTACACCATGCACTCTGACCTGCTGTGATGAGCAATAGTTCTCATAAAAACCACAGCTTCATTGTCATTTTATATGTATTAGTTTTAGCACAATCAGAATAAACTGAATGCTTTCTGTTGTTTAAAACACTCGGCCATTCAAACAATGGTTTTGGATCATAAATGTGGTAAAATACTGTAGCTATGTTTTCAAGTTTAATTTTAATGTAAATTGCATATATAAAATATATGTAGTCACAAATGTGTAATCTATGTAGTCACAAAATACCATTAAATATTTTGAATATTATCTCTGAAATAGCAATAGCTATATTGAAAAAAAGAACATCATCTGCTTTTGTAGCTTCATGATTTTTTCTTCTTCACTCGTTTTTAGATTTAGAGATTCTGTACTATTTCAGAAATGGCGCCCCCTACCGTATAACAATAAAAACATGGCTTGCCAGGAAATTGTCAATCACCTTATACCAAAAATCAAATTCTGGTTGTATCGTATAATCCGAAAACTATCATTAGAGAGGAGTATATGACAACAGTTTTTGTCCTTCCTTTCTCAAGGTAATCCTTCATCGTCCCTGCATCGTCTGGACCGCTTAGCAACTGTCGGATTTGATGGGCTTCGGACAGCTGAGGCCTCCCCTTCTTTCTCGAACTACACATTGTATCCGTAAGGAATTTGTCTCCTCGAAGGCGGATCACTGGCCCGAGTGACATTTCATCTCAGCGTTTCAGACCCCAGCGGAAATTAACAACCAAAATGTTCTCCCATCACAGCATATCCCAGGCTTCACTTTTGGATGGAATCTAACACATCTGAACTCCCGTGTCAAAAGACTCAATGTTAAATGTGCTTAAATTTGGTTTTACAAACTGAAAGGACTAGCGTGTTGGCGCTCGCTGCCCAAGCAGTTTGGCAGAGCATAGGCCTGGCGGACGTTTTCTACGCTCGTGCCAGCTTTTAACAACCTCTGCTCAAACTCCTACCGTGGCGGCGCAGGAAACCATCGTCAAGTTGAGTGAGCTCACCTGTTTTTCGTTAATTACAATTACATTGGCACGTTGCGAATACAATACAACCAACGCTGGCTCCTTGATGCACATATGGGGAGCATCAATCAGGGAGAACTGCAAAAATCGACACACCTGCCGCTGTTAACTTCTTTTTTCGCAGTCTTGGATCGCTGTGTTGGGTGCGGTGCTTTGACAGACAGAGACCCAGGGGACGTACTTCCCGGTGAGGTGATTAGCCAGTTTATAATTGCTCAATATGCCACCTGTATGACAGATAATACGGCTAATTTATTGATGTAGTTAAATCAGTTTCACATTTCGTCTGTAGAGTTCAATGTGTTAATTTAAAGAATAACATATGCATGAGAGTGATTTAATGCAAGACAGAAGGCATCGTGCAACATATCGTACGGGGATTTTAATTAAATGCCTGCCGTCTCATTTGAAAATGTGACAGCAGTGTCAACACAGAAATTTATGTCATCTGTCAAGACTATCAAACACTGGCACTTACTGGACCGATAGTGGGAAAATCAGGGATGACATCCATATTGATTCTCTCTTTTTTTCGGTTAAATCAACAAGTATGATGTAAATGGTTAATCAACAGGACTACTAGTCTCCAGGGCAAAGGTCGACCATGTCTTTGCTAAACTGCTGGAAACGCACCAGCTGCAGTCTGTTCAATATAAACCTGACCACCTCGTGCTTGTATGACCTGTTTTTTTTCTGCAGGACGTTCCAAATAAGTGTCGTATATCTGCTCTGAATTTTGACAAACATCCACCTCCAGCAAGTTCTTTATGCTCAGTGGAAAATGTAGCAAGTGAGAAAGCATTGCTGACTGCAGCATTTGTCAATTACTGAAGAAAAAAAGCAATTGCAAAGTCACCCTGAGGCCCAAACGATGGGGGGCTGAAGTAGACCAGTCTGCATAAAAAAAACACCCTCTCAAAGTGTTACAGAGATGGAAGGGAAGAGACTGTAAGAGAGGAGAACAACAGAGAGAAGAGACACAAAGGCTCTTGAACAGAAGACATTGATGGAGTGGACAGTGCAAGTGCCAGAACAATAAAAACAAAGAGCGAGTTACTCCCTGTGCACTGCAGAGATAGTTTTTAAAAGACTGTAATTGGTTAAAAGGATAGTTCCCCAAAAAATGAAAATCCTAACATCTCACCCTTAAGTTGTTCTGAAAGAGTTAGGTTCTATAGTTGAGCACAACCAAAGATATTTTAAAGAATATTGGTAACCAGATTGGTAAACAGATGCTGGAAGCCGTAAACTATTATGGAAGTCAATAGCTGCCGACAACAGTGTGATGACAAAATTAGCATTTTTGGGTGAACTATCCCTTTAAGTTGTTTATCCTCACATATTTGTTTAAAGCTGTTTTGGACTGTTTTTGCTTTGATGTGTGTATATTTCTCTTCTACTGTAATTCAGACCAGGCAACTTTTTTCCCACTGGAGAAAGCAATATTATGGATTATGGACAGCTATTTAGACATTCTGACGGCACCCATTTACTGCACAGGATCATTGGTGAACAATAATGTAATGCTACATTTCTCCAAAACTGTTCTAATAAAAAAACAAACAAACAAAAAAAATGATGCAGCTTCTTTAATTGTGCTGCTGTTTTGGACAGGCCCAAGATCTCTGCTGCAGGGAAGTGTTTATTAAACGAAATGTTTTAAAACTTTTGCAGCCATAAAGACTAACAGCAAATGATACTAGATGAGATGCACAGCCAGATCCTCCGTGTCAAGGCACAGTACAACAAGACATCTCAAATGCCCTCCGTGTTTGTTATTCTAACCTTGATTTGAGTTCTTGAGTTCTGTATAGCACGATGCACCCTCTAGAAGGAATATATTCACTGCTGAACACAGTTCTTGTACTGCATTAAACCAGGAAAGACCTTGCAATTAAAAATAGATTATCTAACATGATCACGTAACCTGCAGAGGCTCCAACATGTGCACTTAACAAAAGAATAGCCCTCTGAAAGGACCCACCAGACTGCTGCAAGCAGACCACAATGGAAAAGAGTGAATGAAATATGACTACTATATTGAGCCCTGCTTAAATATCTCTGTCCCTGCTTGTCAGATTAAGATGGACGATGGGGACTGTTATGTGACATGGTAATGCATCAGGAAAGAATATATGACTCCTGTGCTCTCTGGCACAGGACCGCATTATAGTTTTGCCAAATTCCATGTGTTCTGTCATCTTCTCGCTGCAGTGGGGTGAAAAATTGCTGCATCTTAAGTGCAGTCGTTGGCTTTTTTAGATCTTGGCAGCGCTTATAATCAGAACTAGACATACATCATGGTGGTGAAAGAATTGCAACTGATCTTCTTCCCTTTTTACTTTTTGGCTTGAAATATAACAACCTCGCACCTGTGCTCAAACAATATCCAAAGACAAATTATTTTGGGATTATCAGGAAGTCAAATTTAAAAAGGAAGCCTACGTATTTTCTATCGTAAGAGTAAAAGCTGAGCACTGCAAATGCAATTGCACTTCTAGAGAAGAAGAACACTTTAAATATAGGCTTATTTTATTACTATTTTATTGGCTATTTAAATGAAAAGTTCAGATGTGAAAGCCATCCAAAAATGTTCTCAGACTCTTGTGCTCAGTTATTTTACTTAATGCACAGAATACAACCTATTCACTGTCATTAAAGTTACATTAATGGAGGAGCCTTATTTGAAAAAAAAAAAATAAACATTTCTAAAATGCTCATTAAATGTTTTTCATATCAGATAAAAAAAAGCGGATATCAAATGGTTTTTCTTTTGTCTTATAGTAAAAACACCTTAAAGCAAGATAAATGCAAATTATGTTGTCATTTGCATTTTTGCTTCTCATGTTAACATAGGAGAAACTCTTGAGGGGGTTGGGTCGCAAGACATGATTAAAAAACACGCTGTGTATTGTACATAACATTTTATACTTTCAATAAATGTAAAATTATACGTTTTAAGTCTTCATTTTGAGACTTCCCCTCCCTTGCCTCAAAGTGCTATGTTCCAAATGCCTGTTTTTCTCTTTTGTATCACTTCAGAGTTGCCAAGTCCGTGGGAATTGGGCTACTTTTAACACTGTTGCTGCGGGTTGTTTTTTTTTTATGTCCATGGGTTGAAAGCGACTCCAATAATGCATGCACATTTTACCGAAGGAACCCCACTGAAAATGCTTAGAAGTGAAAAAGTGATTATTTTCTCTTTAATGCATATCTTGCCATGCAAATTATTTTTTTTCGATGCGTCCACTATGTCAGTATAAGGTTACCTGCTTTATGGATAGTAATGTCTACAACAGATACGATTACAACTGTCTAATTTGGCATGGTCCGCCAGCAACACTAATAGTAGTAAGGCTTTCTTCTGTGTAAGCTTTAAGTACAATTTGAGCCTCTTCAAAAAATTCTTCAATTTTTGCTGTGTTATGACTTTAAAACAATTTTAAGGTCCTGCATGATTTGAAAACTGATACTTTTAAATGTTGTCATCACATACTGTATACAGCTTCATATGTATCTTCATATGTATATCTAATTCGTTCAGTTTATACGGTAGCTCACGTTATACAGCATTACACAAGCTCCGGTTGAAACTCTTTTAAACTACAGTTCAGCAAAACATAAGGACGTTAAAATAACATGTCTGTGTCACGTATTAAATGTGTTTTAGAGCCACTCTCTGGACCTTTCACTTTGAAACTGCTGCAGAAGTTTAGTAACGTACATAATTACGAGGTTGCAGAAATGTGTGTAGAGACACATACAGTGAAGTCAATAAGTATTTGATCACTCTGCGATTTTGCAAGTTCTCTTACTTAAAAATCTAAGGGGTCTATAATTTTCAGCATAGGTGCATTTCCACTGTCAGAGACAGAATCTAAAAAGAAAAATCCGGAAATCACATTGTATGATTTTTTTAACAATTTATTTGGGAATTACAGTGTCAAATAAGTATTTGATCAC
>JAUMHI010000064.1:5577577-5589780 GCA_032359435.1 Enteromius unitaeniatus
GTTTGGCATCTCGAAGCGAGATTCCTATTCGTCGGTCTCCGACGTGACGTCGAAGTGACCGACTGAAAGGGAACTAAAATAGCATAATTTACTCAACTATTCTTCTCCCTCGAATTACAGTACATCTTCTGCCATTTCAGAAAGTATCACAACACATACGCATGTTTTTCCCCAAGCGCAAACAACGTTTATTATCTAAAATACATTCTTAACTTAAAGTAATCTCCAAAATGGCAAAACACAAGAGACAACCGTTGCTACTATTATTTTCAACCATGGCTGAGAACCTTTTATTTCCTTCTAAGAGTATTCTGACCTGTAAAGCTTCCCTAGATGATTTCTGCTTGCTTTGCTGAATTACAGCTACAGTATTTAATCTATGTGCAGTGTATTTTGAACTCTCCTAACACCTGTGTAATCTCTGGGGATTCCTGTTGGTTCAGATTATTTGAGAGGTTTTCTGTTGTTGGTTTAATATAGATTCAGCAAGTTGCAACTAAAAGAGAGAAATGGAGGCAGCGAAGGGGCTTGATGAATAACTGCGGTACTGCTACTGACAGCAGACATCAGAGCTTTGTTTGCACTCCTATTGATGCATGTTTCTGTTTGTGTGTGTGTGTGTGTGTGTGTGTGTGCGCGTCACGCTTGCTGCTTCCAATGCTGAGACGAAAAGCTGTAGTCACTGTTATTATTCAAAGGCCTACACTGGAGTATGTTTATTAGGGTTGCCAATCGATTACAAATTCAATCCAATTTTAATTGAATTAATGACATGAAATGGCCATTAATTAATTAAATGAATCACACAGCTGTAATTGAGAGAAAGCCAACAAATTAAGATAAATATATTATTATTATTGTGATGGATAAAGCATTTATTAGTGATAGATAAAGCATAGACAAAAAAAAGTAGTATCATAGTCAGTGGATTCTGACACAGAGGTCTTTTTATAAGGCTAACTTATTCTAAACTCATTCAACTCGTAAGAAAAGTGTAGTTCTACCAAACATACTTTATCTTGAATGTAAAAGTATACAGTAGATTTATTGACAGCGTCTAAAATGTAAATAATTTATCTATGGTTTATAATGGTACCAAATACACAAATGTTTACAGATCCTAATTTATGAATATTCATCAGATTGGTTGAGATTGTATATGGCTAATGAGAGTGTCATTGTCACAGTTCAGGGGATGGCACTTCAGTGCCCAGCGAACTTTCAGTGTTTTATGTCTGTTTTCATGCCTGGACTCAATCTCACGAACTCATTCTGTTGTCATCCCGGACTCTCATTCATGTTTCTATGTTGTCACGTGTGTTCATTCATGTCTCCGCCTTGCTCATCTGTCACCATAACAATTTATTGTCTAGCTCCACCCATTGACCCAGTTTCATGTGTATAAAACCCGGAAGTCTTTGTTTAATTCTCACGGTCCATTGCACTGTCAACAGCTGTCTTTTGCCACTCCATGTTCCCGTGTTTTCATGTCTGTTTGCATTATTTACTGTGTACCGACCCACACCTGGACTCCACCTCCTCCACTCTTGTCTGCCGGTAACGACCGTAAACCTGTCTGTTCTTGCTCTGTGTTTATCAAAAAAGAAATTAAATATTCTAAAAACACAACATAAATATAAATACTACAAGACTCAAGCATCTTATTACAAAATGTCACATGCATGTTTTCAACACGTTACAATTGAGTAAATGAGGCCCAATGTGTTTTGCGAATACTTTTTATACATGCTATAAAACTATAAAAATGTAACTATGCAAAAATACTTGCGCAATTACATATTAGCTGCATAATGTTTACATGTCAGATGCTTTCGATATGTTTTAGTATGCCATATGTTTCAGCATTTATCCAGTACAGAAGTAAAAAAAAATGGGTCTGTTTCAAATGTTACATACTAAACAATCAGATCAGACTGACTTATTGACTTACTGAATTAATTTGATGTTAATTAATAGAGAACGTAAGTGTACTCGTATTGAATTGCTAACTTAAATTGCCTCGATGGCAGGAAATTGCCTTGTTTTTGTGTGTTGTGGTCTTCAATACCTTGTTATTTGTGAGTCAGCAACTGAGTGGACATTCTGCTGCTGTAATCTACACAATCTAGCCAAACACACTGCTTTGTTCAGCTTTGCATCTGTCAGCCGGCCAGAAATTCATTCAGAGAAGTGTTTAGTTTGCAAATGTACATTGGTGTGATTATTTATTGACATTTTCCTCTCAGTTTCCAAAGCTCATTTCACTGCTCAGATCAACAACCTCCTGCATCTGATCAATCCACTTCCTCGGTCAGCCACAAGCTCTTTTGATCTCACCGTACATAAAGGTTACAGAAAGTCAGATAGAAAGAAAGCAAGGTTGAGGATGATGTAGATACAGATGCATGTAAGTCATGCTTTTTGTGGTCTGCGGGGCTCTAGTCTTCTTGTCCTCCACAACAGTTTACCAGCAGCAGATTTACAAGCTCCAATTGTTTAACAGCCACCACATCCCCATTTCTCCTTCATGTTCACTAAATCATTCTGGCCCTGCGTGGACTCAGGGGAAGGCAGATCATAGAAATCTCTCTCTCTTTGTCTCCTCGCTGGGTGCTCTGCAGCCACCTTGTCCTCATTAAAAGGAAATGGGGGCACGTTTGCTATCTCGGCTCGATGAAGGAGCAGACCTCTTCTCCTGCGGTTTTTCATTCGCTATTATCAGCAAACGGTTTCATTTTCCCTTTACCACCATGCTCTGTCTCTCTTTATTTCCATCACCAAGAAGCTCTTTCTCCCTCCAGCCCACACACAAAGCCTCGAAACGCATGATGATACATTTAGATGTGACGTACTCTATAAGGTGAAGGAGATTCTTGCATTTAAAAATGTAACTTAACCAGGAAATGCAAAGACTAGTATTGTAATGCTTTATAATAAACGTTATGTATTGACTGTTAATGGCATTGTATGACTGTAACATTAATCAACGCATATTCAAATAAGTATGGAACGTTTCCGCCACCTTAAGGAAAAAATATAATTCTGTAAGTTATAATAATGAGAAACTTTCTCATAATAATGACTTAGTATGTCATAAGAATGAGATACTCTCTCATTATTATGAGTTAATATATTATAATATTCATGGGGGGGGGTATTTATAATGAGAAACTTTCTCATAATAATGAGTTAACATCTCATAATAATGACTTAGTTTCTTATAATAATGACTTATCATCTCATAATACTGACATAGTTTCTCATAATAATGAGTTATCATCTCATAATAATGAGTTATTTTCTCATAATAATGACTTGGTTTCTCATAATAATGAGTTATCATCTCATAATAATGAGTTATTTTCTCATAATAAGGACTTGGTTTCTCATAATAATGACTTAACATCTCATAATAATGACTTGGTTTTAAAAAAAAAAAAAAAACGAGGGGAGAGGGATTTTTTTTTTAAAAAAAGGGCAGCTGTGGTCCAGTGGGTAGAGACTTGGACCTGTAATCCGAAGGTTCGAGTCCCAGGTCCAGCAGGTTTTGTAGGTGGGGGGAGCTAATAACCAGTGCTCTCATCACCTTCAATGCAACTGAGGTGAGACCCTTGAGCAAGGAACTAAGTCATTATTATGAGAAACTAAGTCATTATTATGAGATGATAAGTCATTATTATGAGAAACTAAGTCATTATTATGAGATGATAAGTCATTATTATGAGAAGATAATTCATAATTATGAGAAAGTTTCTCATTATTATGACTTACAGAATTATGTTTTTTATTCAAGGTGGCGGAAACGGGCTTCCATAAATAAGTCAAGCAATAGTTTGCCCAATAATGAAATTTTGCTGAAATTGTACTCACCTTAAAGCAGTAGTTCACCCAAAAATGAAAATTCTGTCATTATTTACTCACCCTCAAGTAGTTCCAAAGCTGTATGAATTTCTTTGTTCTCCCAAACATAAAGGAAGATAACAAGAAAGATTGTAACAAGGCTGTTTTGGTCATCATTGACTTTTTTTTAGGAAAAACAAATACTATAGAAGTCAAAGGTGACCCAAAACAGCCTGGTTACAAACTTTTTTCTAAATATCTTCCTTTGTGTTCAGCAGAACAAACAAAAATCATACAGGTTAGGAACTTCACTAAGGTGAGCTATTCCTTTAAGGCAATCCAGTTGTTCATCAGTGGGATCCTGTGCAGCAGGGCCATGGTGGCTATCCACTGTCCCTTTGCCCTTTTCAACTGAAGTGCCCCTCTCACCAAACCCTCCCCTGCTTTCAGCCCTGCCCAAGTGTCATCCCTCTGGTAAAGATACACTGCCTGCATCCCAATGTGCATACTATCCATCTTAAAATTCTATGTGAAATTAGTAATTTTCAGTACCATTTAGAGCACATAGGGTGGATAGTATGCACTTTGGGATGCAGTCATTGATTCTGCAAATCCACTGTTTTTCCAACACTCTGTGGCATCACTCACAATCTGTGTGCCCTGCCCGCTCTCTGGAGACGAATGATGCATTAACAGTCAGTGGTTGATCTTCTGAATCAGTAATAATTCTGTCAGTAATGTGGCTGCCCACTGCTCCGAGTGTGTGCACGTGGATGGGTTAAATGCAAAGCACAAATAGGTCTCCATAATTGGCCACATGTCACTTCACTTTCACATTTTACTTCACTTTCAAATGATTGTACCCAATCAGATCTAATATTAATAACACCAAAGTATTTTATTAAAACACATTAATAGGCCTAGTTAAAGGATAATATAAATGTTCTAAATTAGCTGTATATTGTATAACATAGATTTATGCTTTATAATATTAAAATAAATGTCTAATACTTATACTGTACTTCCATTGAAGATGAGGAAGAAGCAGACTCAGCAAGGGAGAGCCCAAACATCTACAATCAAGTCTGAAAATTATTACAGTGCTGTCTTTACTTTTAATTGGACATTACAATCAGAGGTTTTTTAACAGTAAGATTTCGAGCCTGCATTTATTTAGTAAAAAGTACAGCTAAAACAGTAACATTCTAAAATATGTTTACTATTTAATTCTATTTAATATTCCATTGGAATATATATTAAAGGCACAACATGTATGTTTACGCCACTAGAGGTTGCATTTTTTAAAAACAATAACAGAGGCAAAGTTCGATGATGCAATGACGGAGCGTTGAACACTGGGAGATGTCGTTGGACAATAAATAATATATATTTACTCACCTGTCTATTAAAACACATGCGAGAAGCTCTCTCCGTTTCGGAAACGCCACGCCACGCCACGCCAAAATTTGTTCTCACTTCATTTTGTTGAGTTTAATCATGATCCATGATATGGCAATGCACAGTAAATAAATACCACTTCCGCATTTGTCAACACGTGTTGTAGTATTCATAGGCAGAAACCGAGGATAGCGCAGATATTGTGTCATTGATAGGCAACAAGGAACAGGGACGGTTCATTATTTTTATCTGGAATTTCTTTGAATTTACAAATCCTACAGGACTTTTGAGATAATGTAAGTACACAACTACATGAAATATATAACACAGTGCAAGTGGTTTTTGGATATTTTATTACAAAAATCTTTTCATTCATAGACTCCTATCAATGAACTCTTGTCTCTGCCTCCTTGTTTGTTGCCATAGCCGTTCATTGCAAGTCTCCACCCACTGACCTAGTTCCTAGTGTATAAAGTTCCCGCATGTCTGTGTGTTTTCCATTCGCCTGCTCCCGAACTACCGCTCTGGCCTTGCTCTCTGGATTCTGTTCGCTTCCCACGCGACCCCCGCACGGACTTTGACTACTCTTTTGCTCTGTCTCCGCCATTGTTTACCGGTGATGACCCTGACTGTATGTCTACGCTATTAATATTCTTAGTTGCTGTTCAAAAACATTAGTTATTAGTATTGTGTTAAGTAAAATTGTTGTCAGTTTTTTTTTATGAATAAAATGTTTAGAAGAACAGCTTCAGATCAGTTTAAAGCATACTTGTTAAAATGTTATATTAACTTATAATAATTTATTTTCACTTCAATCTTTTGAAAAGTTATAGTGTATAAATGCAGATCTTTGGTTTATTTCTATTAATCAAAGAATCCTGAAAATAATCCATTCAACTGTTTTAAATATTGATGATGAAAATAATAATAATATCAATGGAATAAATTACATTTTAAGATATATTAAAATCATTATTATTTGAAATAGTAAAATTATTTAAAAATGTTACTGTTTTTGCTATACTTCAGATCAAATAAATGCAGGCTTGGTGTTTAAAAAAAAAACATTAAAAAACTTTTGATTTGAAAATGCATAGCATAACAACTGGATAAATTGTATTAACAAGCACACCTTAGTGCCCCTCATAATGTCTGTGAATGGATCATTATAACATCATAATAATCCACAAGTAAATTCACACCACTCCAGTCCATCAGTTTACATCTTGTGAAGTGAAAAGGTTCAAAGATAGAAGCAGTGTTTTGAAGTTAAAAGTGTCCTAATGATTGATTTGTTAATTACAAACACACATTTTCACTTCACAAAGTGTTAATCTATTAAGACAGAAGATAACTTTAACATGTAAATTATTATAAATATATTAAAATATTTGACATTAAATCTAAATTAAAATGCTACAAAAATAAAATTAAAAAAAATAAAATCATATTTATCTTTTCTCTCCCAATAAATGCCAAGTACTGTCATGAAACACTAGACTGATGGGTCCCTAACACAAACTGATGATATTCACAGTGTTAAACAGTGCTAAACGGATACACAGCTCCACCTGCATACAATAACGTCAGGTGACTTTAAATCAGACGACAAAACTGCACAATGCACTAATAATAAACAGAATGTTATTGTGAATTGGTGTGAATGCTAATATAGTTTTTTGTTACTTTTTTGTTAATACTTATTGTTATTTGTGTGACTAGGTTTTACTGAAAAAATGTGTGAAACAATGCTTCTTTGCATTTTGCAGCGGCTTGCAAATTCAGGCAGAATAAACTCTAAACTATTAATTATACAGTAAGGAGAATTGTTCTTATACTGTATTTGTATTTTCTGCAGTGTTAGATGTTCTTTTCAGTTTCTTGTAAAGCTCAGAAGAGAGTTCACCTTTATGGCCTTTTGAACATGTCTACAAATGCTCATTTGAGCACCTATTCTTAGCATTTCCACACATTCTCCCAGGGGCACAGAAACCTCTTACTGGAGTGTACGTTTGCTTCCCGTTTGCTAAAGCTCAGCCAACTCATCTCGCTTATTCAGGGCAGTAAGTTATAAACTCCCCTGCAGTGAGAGACTGATGACGTTGTTTGTCAGTGACCTTGCAGCACCACAACAAACTGATGTGAGCACTGCATAAATACTCCTGCTTGAGGTTAGCCATTACTGACATTAGTTATTTTCTCATTCACACTTTTCTCAGACCCGACATGCTTAGGTGTGTATCTGTAGTTTGCTTATTTTGATTCCTGAAGGTTTATGTAATACCAGAGTAATAAACATTAGAGTTTGCATCACAGAAATAAATTTTCAATTTAAAATACATTCAGCTAAAAAAAAAAAAATCCAATTACTGTTTTTAATGTTTTATTATATTTTTTTATCAAATAAACGCAGCCTTGTTGTGAGCATAAGAGATTTCATTAAAAAAAAGGTTTGACAAATCCCACATTTTTGAACAGTGGTTTATATAAAAGTATAATGTTATTATAGAAGGTGTAATTTGTCTTAAATATTGTGATTAATTACTAGTGTCTTAATTTGGATCCTAGATTTTGGAGATTGGTTTGTACAAAATGAATTTCTTATTCTTTCCTCTCTTTAAGTTCCTGACAAAGGCAGCATGCATTTTGACAGCTAGCGTAACAAAATGAAGAGTAATTAGGTGTGTAATTGATGTTTTATGTTGTAATTTTATCCTTTTTGTGCTGCCACAAAAAAATGATTGAATGTGTCGTTTTCTTGATATCTCATAATAATTTTTTGACAGACTATTTTTCCTAAACATTTCAAATTAAACATTCAGCTTTCGTAATTAATAACCAAGACAGATTTACTTTAACCATGAACCTTTAATACATGCAGGGCTCAACTAATTGAGCACACTGTTCATTTACCCTCTTAGTTACTGTTTCATGCAGAGAGTTAGGGCTGCATGATTATGATAAAAATCATAATTGTCGATTATTTGCTTGCAATTGTGTTTGTGATTTATTAATTACAATTTACATAATTAACATTGAATTATGTTTTTGCCATTGTTTGAAGCGACTTCATGTCATGTAAATATGCTTTAGTATTAAACCTCAAATGTCAACTATTCATTGGATGAAAAAAAATGCATAGTATTATTGTAACGATGTGGCGAGAGGGCGTGCGGGTTCATGTGCAACATTTTAATGGGTGATTGATGAACAAACAGACAGAGTCAACATAGGCAAAACAAGCGGATGGTCAGGCAGGCAATGGGTCGGCAACAGGATATCCAAAAAGCAGAGAAACAAACAAAAACAAAGAACACAAGGCAAACTCAGGAGCAAGGAATATCTCGTACAACAACATCAACAAACCGTGAATACACAAAGACATCCGGGTTATTTATACATGTAAGAGTGGGCGGAGACAACAATAAAACACCATGACAACAAACAAGTAGGGCGGCGGCATGAGAACAAAGGTAAACACACACATTCAGAAGGCTGGTACATCCAGCTGGCTGTGACAATTATAATGTTAAACTAAAACTATAATTAAAATAATGGAAAAACACTTTTCCATTAACCTGTAGAAAGGGGAAAAAAACACATCTTAAGGGCTGTTCACATGTGACGTCTTTTACGCGCTCAAGTTCATTATTTCAAATGTATACACATGGTTTCAATCAACATCAATCAAGTAATTAGCTTCATCCTTTCCCGTAACAACATTGAAAGCTCAGCCAAAATAAAACAATTTGGGCAAAGGAAATCCATTTATCCTTTGCTGAAACGTCTGCGTCTTCACGGAAAGCACAGATCATGGTTGCTTAGTGACGGCAGACGATTTCAGAGCGCAAGTGCCTGAATACTTTGGGGGGAAAAAAAGAGAAAGCGTTTTCCACTGTTTTTTATGCGCGATATGTGAACAGCCCCTAAAGCGATTTTGAACGATTACATTGCTGTGGCATCGATAATTGTAATTGCGATTAGAAATACGATTAATTGTGCAGCCCTACATGGAATCTTTTGTTTTTCAATGTTAGTTTTTCATTAAAACATAAATTTGACAGTGTTTTATAGTAAAATGACATACCATTTACAGTTTTACAAACCTTTTTTGACAGTGCTGTTATTTATCAGGTTTGTAGAGGATCTATACTAGTCACTAGCAGTGGGTGGATTTCCTACCTAGTAATTCAGTTTGAGAAGATGCCAATATGAGCTTCAGAAATCATACAGTATTTTTGGTATAATGGAAGCTGTTCTGAACTGTGTGATGGCAATGAGCTGTTCTGGGCGAAATAGATCCCATTAAGCGTAATGAAGCCGGCTGGTATCATTGCACCCTCATGAAGTCCAATATATGAGTCTGAGAACCGGCGCTCTCCAAAATCCTTCAGCCTCCATAATCATTACCCGCCTCCACTCTCCTCATCCATATTGTCCTGAGTTGAACCTGTTTCTGGGGGGGAACAGATGCTCTCCTTCCCCCGTCTGATGGCCCCCTCCCCTGCCAAAGACCCCCACAGGATAGAGCTGACTTTCAGTGAGTCATGCTCTCAGTTCTTCTTCTGACATTCATGAGGATTTTAATGGCTCAATAAAACAGAATTCTTCGATTAACATAAGGTAGTTTTGTTGGCTCGGGGCCGCCTTCAAAGTCACCTTGATTTCGCCAGTGCCGGGCATATTTCACCCTGCAGATGGGTGTATAGGTCATGTGTGAACTACGTTTCCCAGAGTGCACCGAGGGTTTGTGGAAACAGTGGGACAGATGTGCGGTGGTCAGCATGCTTCATTAGGCGCCCAGCATGGTTTGAACTTGACGGGCAGACGTCGTGACCACCGCCTCTCGTTTCGGAGCCTGGGGAAGAGATGTCTAATTAGAACAGGTGTCTCATTCAGGTCCTTTCCTCTACTGTGTCATTACCTGCTGCTTCCAGTCAAGAACAAGTTTTGCCTGAAGGTGATTTTCAGGAGATTGTGATAATTTCTTTTGCTTCATGTCATCCTCAGAGAGTATTTATCATCGTGAATAATTTACACAGGCCTTCTGTAGCTACTTGCGATGTAAGTGAGCATGTGGACTGAGGGCTGTTTTTTAATGATCTAGTGTTGATGTGCAGTCCAGATTGCAGACATCTAATGAGGACTGTCCAGCATTAGAGAGGGACTGTCTCAACTCCATCTGTTGTGTTGTCCCAGTTCTTAGCGCTCTGTCTTACTCTGTCATTTATAACCTGCAAACTTTATGCCACAAGTTCAGCCAAAAATGAAAACTCAAAATGTCATTATTTACTCATCCTCATGTAGATCAAAACCTGTATGAGTTGAGTTCTTTTTGTTCAACATAAGATGTTTTGAAGAATGTTGGTAACTAAACAGTATTGGTTCCTGCTGGCTTCCATTATATGAATAAAAAATATAATGGAACTAAATGGAAATTGAAATGGTTTGGTGCTTCAAAATGTTTGGAACGACATTAGGGCGAGTAAATGATCAGAAATGCATTATCCATTGTTATTACTGACAAACTATTAATATAGTAATACCCGAAATGCAAAAGAGCAGCTATATTTGTTGTTGGGAGATGTTTGCAGCTAGAAGAAGTGGTCCATGAGCAATTACCATCTAGCCCTTGAGCGTAGCACCTGTCCTGGGATTGCTCCAGGGGGCTGTCACTATAAGAAATCACTTTAATATAACCCACTGCAGGTCACTTTGGTTAAAACTGCTGCTATTGACTTATTAAATACAAATATAAACATTAATGTTATAGTCAGCATTACTGAAGTGTACTTAAACAGTTGAAGAAAACAAAATTAAAACAAAAACTGAAAAATCTAATATGTAAAGTAATCATTATTAAAATTTAGTTTATTCAATTTTGCCACAAATTGTGGTTGCCCTACTGTCATTTTATTTGATTGTTTTCTTAATCAAGGAGATGTGTCAGTATAGAGCTTGAGATGAAATATGAGATATGATGAGTCAGAAAGAAAAAAATAATAGGAAATATCACTTGTGACCAATAAAACTAAAATGAAGCTATAATCTTTTATTTTTTTCATATTTTCAGTGTTTGTTTTAATTTTAGTGTAATCAGTCATAATTCTAGTCAGTAATTTCTATATGACTTGATGTTTTTCCATCAAATATTTATACTGCATTAGAACTTTTTAAAAATTACCATAAATGTTATATATATGCTGAAGTTAGAGTTGTGCAATTAATCGTTAAAAAATCATGATCTCGATTCGACCCCCCACACGATCTTAATCCAGCCTTTTTATATTTTCAAGGACAGGAGACGAGCATAACTTTTCTGATCTCGAGATAACTTGCATTACACAACTTGTAATGCAATAGGCTAGATTGAATAGGCTGTATACGTAAATTTTTTGTCTATCAGTCTGTATGTCTCACATCAATTTACATTTATAATTATTAAATACAATAGTCACATCTAAAAAATATAAAATACATTATACATATGTAAATTAAAAAAAAAGTTTAATGGTGATTTATTTTTTCCTTTACATTATTACATTATTTTACATTTCATTTCTTTTCTTTTTTAACTGCTATTTACTGCTCCAGAATCGTGATCTTTATTCTAAGAAAAAAAAAATTGTGATTTTCGTTTTATCCACAATCATGCAACTCTAGCTGAAGTATAATCAAATTATGCCAAATTTTGCAAGAAATATTTGTTTAAAGTTTATGTAGGATACTTAAACTTCAATAATTTTTTTTGCCACTGTAATTTTCAATTTCCTGTAACGAATGGGACAGAAGCGGGAAGGTAAAATCCAAACAAAAAGGTATTTATTGAGCACAGGATGATGAACAAAAGTCAGTAAACATAAATACTTCCAAAACTGGGTAATAACGGAAACTAAGGAATGTCTTTGGGTAAATCCGCAGGACGACGATCCGATGCACACAACCACACACCACAGATAACGATG
>JAUMHI010000064.1:5589880-5600975 GCA_032359435.1 Enteromius unitaeniatus
CAGGTGACGTTGATTAGAACTCCGGGGATTGTGATCTCTGTGTGACAGTGGGGGTGGAGCCTGGTGTGGATGTTACATTTCCATCAATATCATGTCTACAATTATATAATTTACAATAAATTTATTAAGAGTTATGAAAAAAAAAGTTATTTATGAAATTATGTATATTTGATGAAACACATAAATATAGGTCACAAATGTAAAGTTTTCTAGCACAACTGCTCTCAAAACGGCAAACTATTTGATAGTTACTTATACACATTTAATTTTTTTGCTCTCAGACAATTTGGTTTGAAAACACATTTAACTGCAGACCATGTATTATACTAAGGCCTATTTCAGACAAATTCAAGAGTCCTTTGGATGACAAAAATAAAACGGGTATCACGCTCTACATATCTCCTTTTACGAAAGTGGCAGTAATAGGGAATATTTTTGCTCAGCGGTGTGCACTCTTCAGGCGGACCGATAAGCTCCCAGTCATTCAGGTGGAGAGAGGATAAACATGGCAGTGAAATCCCAGAGAGAGGGATAGGGATTGATTTCCCGGTGAAACCTGCTTTAGTGAAGCGTGAGAGAGTGTCAAGGGACTTCATCTCTCCTCACCGTCAGACTGTTTCTGTGCCTCATATTAGTGTGGGTAAAAGAGCCCATCAACGACATGAGCTAGCGCCACGACTAGCGTTTTATTTGGCCGTGTCGTTGTCGCTAGCACTGTAGATGGAGTGTAAGAGCCGAGACAGAGTGTGAATGTGAGAGAGACGGCTTCCTCTCATTAAACTATTTACACTGCAAAGTGATAGACATAATTATCCAAGTGTTAATGTGAGAACGGTGAATAAGAGACTAATTAAGGGCGTCACATAGGAGAAAGAAGAGGCAAGCTCGCACACAAACACACACTGATGCTGCGGATGATGGATGATGTAGCAGCGTTGGGGAAGATATTTTGAAACTCATACTCAGTACTCATAATTTAAAGTTCAACCACAGTCAGGCTACCTTTCTACACTACACTACTAGCTACACACACATATATATATGTATTGTACATGCATTATAGTTTGTCATTGTTTACTATAGAAGGAATTGTAAGTGCAGCCCTTCCTTGGCACTGTCACTGGCTGAAACTCCACAGTTATGGAAACCGTCATGTAAACTTAAAATCAGATTTTCTTTTTTTCTTTAAGTGGAGAAATGTATTTACTTGTTGTCTCTGTGGACTTTCCACACAGATATATCTCCTTGAGCGCTGCCACGTGTTGCTGAGGGCAATGGAGATTGATTATTCTTCTTGATATCGTGTTCATAAAATAAGAGCCAAATATCCCTGTACATTTGTCAGTCTTCCCTTGCAGAAATGCAAAATGCTTCTCCATCTCATATAAATGCCATTTTGACTCATGCTGAGGCTGTTTCATAAAACTCAATAACCATAAACAAAATGCTTTTTCAGAAACATTACAAAGCCAAGTTCAAGGTTTATTGTCTCATAACCATTAATAAAAGTCTAAGCGAAGACGGTTGCCCGACCTTGAATAAAATACACTGACTGTCTGCGCTTTGGCCTTGTTTCACTGAGTTCACCGCGAGTCCCATTCGTCTTTCGTACTAGTTTTTTTTTTAGTGTTCATCTTCATCAGCCATTAGCCTTCGTTTATATAGAGTGATCATATATTCCAAGGTCAATCCGTTATGAAGTTTTAACACCGAGACACCATGATATTGCTTGCAGAATGCAGTTTTGTTGCCTGTGTTGACATATTTACTTATTGAATGAAAGTTATTTGTTATATAGCCAATAGCCATTATTTTATGTTAGAGTGATGAACCAAGACATACCACTTAATATTCAGAAAAAAATCAGTGTTTAACTGTGCATATTGATTATTTCTGTCCAAAACACACATTTAGGGTATTAATTGGGGCTTCATGTTTCATTAACTTTAAAATCGAAATTGTGAAATACTTTAATGCAATTATCAAATCGCAAAGATTGCAATTTGGTTAAAATTATATGTGTTGCTTGATTTAGAGTCACACAAGTTTTATTTAACACCGTTTTCAGAAAATGATGCTTTACACAAATCCAAGCTTCTCTTGAATGGTGCTTAACAAGCAGCTTATAAACTCTCTGTGGCCAACATAAAAGCTTGATGTTTTATGTTTGAAAATGAAGAAATTAAAACAGCTATTAGTATTAATATTGTATTTTTACTAGGGGTGGGCATAGATAATTTATTATAAAAAATTTTTTTTCATTAATTTAGATTAATCTAGATTAAAATGGCTCATTTGAATTCTGCCAAAGGCATTCAAAATATGTGATACCAAAATAATGAATGCGATGTCTGTGGTATTCTTTTTCACAACGCGTTTCCTTGTGTGTTTTGGCCAATGCGATATGCCGTAGATGCTCTTACCGCACGCACATTTAATGAATTTTGATATATAAAACAAATAAATAAATACAAACAAAGAGTCAGATCACGTAAACTATATATTAATATATTATTACTAATATATTATTAAAATAACTTTTAAGATTCAAATGGATTCATATCATGCCCTTACAACCTCTCTTATGTTTTACATCTTTCTTGGCACATTAACAGGAGTCTTGACTCTAGCAAAAGGGTTTGCTATAGAGAGACTTGGGAGTGTGTTAGGATTGTGCGAGTGTATGAAATGCACGATGATTGCCTTCACATGAAGCGGAGAGTCATTTCATAGCCCGACGGGACCGGATAAGATCTCCCAGATGTGCTGCTTATCACTCCTACACTGTGTGGAGAATATTGCCACATAATCAACTTTGCCACTCTATAATTAGTTCTGGTTCACTAAAGGAAAGTGTCATCATAGATGCTCTCTCTCTGTGTGTTTGTTTGTGGGAAAACCTCACAGAAAATCCCACATCTTAAAATCAAAAACAGCTTGCAGGAGAGTGGGCTGGTTTTTTGCTTTTCAGTGAAATTTCATGCAAATGTGGTTATTAGATTAGCAGGTGCGAAAACACACAGAGGGGTGTAACAAATATCTTCCAACATCTAATTTCTTCCGTTATTAAAGTAATTCAACCATTAGTGGCAAAAGCCATTTTCACTGTTATCTGTCAGAAAAGGAAGGTCTTTGCATGCACAGACTGTATCCGTAACATTGCTCCTGCCATCGTGTCCTGACCTCTCTCTGGAGTTTACATGAGGATCAATCTGTCTGTGTTAGGTTATCTTTATTACAGTCTCTCAGCAGATGGGAATAACTTCAGGGCTACAGCAGCAGTGTCCTAAATACAAATTGACACGAGAAATTCTTATTGTCTGTGGTTCATAGTGCACAAATACATGGCCATGTGAAAGAAAAGAATGCAAATCTGTAAATTAATGCAGTGTTTAAAAGCATATGATTGATATGTGTAACACTATTGCTTTGTAGAAGACTGGAGTTTGAAAGGTTTTTTTCAGGTTTTTTTATGTTTACTTTTTCTCAATGGCTGCATTTATTTGATTAAATACAAATTAAAAACCGTAATAATACAACATTTAAGTACAATCTAAAATATGATTTATATTGTAATATATTTTGAAATAAATTTAAAGCAACATTTTTAGCATTGTTATTCCAGTCTTCAGTGTGACCTGCTGTGTCATAAATCATTCTTATATGATGATTTGATGCTCATGAAGCATTTCTGATTATTATCAATGTAGAAAACAGTCAGCCTGCTTTGTATGTTTGTCGAAATAATAGGTTGATACAGCATACATTTTTTCAGGAAACTTTGAATATTAAAGTTCAAAAGAATAATATTTATCTGTATTGAATATATGTGTATATGTGTAACAGTACACAAAAATGACGGTTCTGTAGCTACATATAAGTTTTAACGTTACAGTTCTGTTTGTTTCTGTACATCGGGGAAAAAAAACAAAAAACAAAAAATATTTTTTTTAATTACAAAGGGGTTTATTAAATAAATTAAAAGATAATAAAAAATTCTTAGAGTAAAAATCTAAAGCTTATGCTCGAAGCTTTAAGTGTAACGATTCGTTGCACTTCTCAGCGGCGAAGGAAGGCTGGGAGACATGGAATCCAATGAACAATGGAAACTTTAATAATATAGGACACAAGGACAGCTGACGAACACATGAAGACATCATTACATTTACAATGACTGACAACCAAAAACTCAAAAGAGCGTGGATTAAATACAAATGGGAAGAGGTAGGGAAACACAAAACACCTGAGATACACAGCTGGGCTCAATGAAACACTAATTATGCGGGCAGGACTATAAACAAGGCAACTGTTATACAGAATCAAAACAAGGGCAATACAGAATGACACGACATAACAAGACAGACACGTTACATAATGCCCCACCCCTCCCCCCTCTCCCGGAAAGATGTGACCTCACGCCGAGGAAGGAACATCATTCCCGCTCTACATCCAGAATTGGAAGATATGGATCAGAATCCGTGGGTGACTGTAATGGTGCTTCTGGCCATGAAGGCGGAACGGAGTTGGCGGAAATGTATGCAGTCTGCTAAACGGGCTCTATGGGGCTTTCCGGCGGAGTGAGACTCGAGTGCCGCTCTCCTACTGAGCTCAACCCAAACCAGGCAGGAATAAAAAGCTACCTCCCAGCTCATCCCCGTGGTATCCGGGAGGTCCACGGGACAGTGATAGCATGCACCTGTGCAAAACGTTGCGATGAGTGCTTAGTCGCCGAAGCTCGTTCCTCATAGAATTCTTCGGCAAAATCCCAGAACTGTAGGTCTCTTAAAACAAAGGCCCTTAAGCCCGCAGCAAATGCCATCTCCATTATATTATATTATCTCCATCGTTATAGTTTTTATAATGTTATGATTAACAAGAGAACCCAAACTTAAATTTGATTACTATTTATTCTTAAATATAATAATCAACACTCAACTTAAAAAAAAAATAAATAAAAAAATTAGATGGATACATGTGAATTGGGCATATTGCAGTTTTGAAATTAAATTTCACGTTAAAATTATTAGTAAAGAGGAAGATGTTTAAACTGAGGTGTTTATACAGCAATCTGCCATGCCACATCAAAGAGCACCAAAATGCCATTTATTGTTTGAATTTCCTAGAAAAACTGACATACAGTAATTTGAAGGATAAGACTTTATCCCTAACCCTAATCCTGAAGTTCGCGGCTGCTGTTAAATGCACTTGCATCTACTTTTATAATACAAAATGAATGTAAACAGTCAGTTATTTTTTGAGAACAGGACAACACATCTGATATGTGGAAATAGATCTGTGCATTACTGTGAAACCAGTCTACTAAAGATGCCAGTCTATGTCTATGATCTCATCAATAATAACCAAATGGCAATAATGCCATTAGAAGATTAAAAAAAGAAAAACCCTAAACTATGATTGCCTTTAAACTTTCAAAACTTCCCAGATGATGAAAGTGCTTTTTCTTTATCACTTGTAATTGTCTTTTCCCCTTTATTACATTGTTATTGCTTGTATGCTTCGAAGCTCTTCGTTTTCCCTGTATTTACAAACCGAGAAAAGAGGAGAATTTTTCTGCAGTAGTCAACATGCTGAGTCTGTCAATAGAGCTTAAAGTTTATCGAACCCTTTCATGTGACAAGGTTTCTCAAAGCCTGTGACTCAGACGGAGAGTTTGCTTTTTTGCGTCATCACATGCTGTTGAGTCTCTGAGAAGTGTTCAGGTATGTACGCGCGCTCATTTCTTCAGCCTCCTGCTCTCCTGCGTCTTATGTCCGTCTCGTGTGCAGGCGTGTGAAACTGCTTTCGTCAGTCCATGGCCTCTTCTTCCCCTTTCCACTGCACTAGGAAGCCAAGAACACCCACCACCCCCTAGTTACATAGCACCCTGTATCCATGGAGACCAGCCGAACCATCTGGAACACAATATCCATGTGGTGTAATCACATTCAGAAGCAATAATCATTTCTTTTAATAAACTCTGGAAAACCTGCAGGATGCGAAGACAGGTTTTTAGCTGTAACATTTGTCATCCGGACCGGCACTCTTGGAAAAGGCACTAATGTTCTCGTTTTGCCTAATGGTCACTGTTAGGAACTTGAGCGACAAAAACGTCAGACGTGGGGATCTTCTGTACCGACTCAATCACTGTTTACCCGGCACGGTGAAGGCTCAATAAAGGATGAGGAGATGCACGGCCTGCACAAGTCTTGGCAGCACAGCAGATCACTGTCACTGGAGCTCTGTTTGGCTTTAGTGATAAATCTCTGGCTTACGTTTGTTTGATAACAGTTCACCAAGACTAAAACAAAACCTATCCCTCATGATATCCTGTATGTGACGCTATATCTCCTAAAGTTTTAAAAGGGATAGGTCCCCGAAAAAAAACGAAGGCCTTGTCATTATTTGCTCCACCTCATGTCATTCCAAACCCATGTGCTGTTATTGTTTCTATGGAATGCAAAAGTAAACATCTAGAAAAATAGACACATGACCAGAAATCATTGTGTAAAAATGATCATTTAAGTGCCGTACATAGTCCATACAACTTGTGCATTCTATGACTGCATGATTAATCGTATTTTAATTTGATCAATTTGTGTTCCTTTTCTTTGTTTTAATTAGACTTAGTCTTCTGCCATATGGGCACACAATTTTTATTCACTTTTTTTCTCATAAATGGATACAAATTCCAGTGTTTTACCTAATCTTTCCAACCTGGCAACCATGTGAACAAACTCTCTCTGCACTGAAAAAAAGTGATGAAGTCCTAAAAACACGGACAGTCATATATTTTGAAGTGTAACGATCGCCATTGCAATATTCTGCTCAAATGTGTAATACATGCTTACAAGGATGGTTCACTCAAAAATGAACAATTCTGTCATGAATTCTGTAATTAATTCATCCAAGTGGTTTCTAACCCTCCATAGATGGCGTTGCAACTGACATGTTCAAGGCCCAGAAATGTAGGAAAGAAATCGTAAAAACAGTTTGAACCTTGTTGATTGTTGTTAATGTTGTCATGTAGTTGACGGGAGCAATTATTGTTAAAGGAATTTTTTTTTACAAAAAATAGACTAATTTTCCAACTAACCTAGAGTTAAACAGTTGAGTTTTATCGTTTTTGAATCCATTCAGCTGATCTTGGGGTCTTGTGCTAAAACTTTTTGCTGTAGCTTAGCAAACATCATTAAATCTGATTAGATCGTTAGCATCACACTCAAAAATGACCAAAGCGTTTCTATATTTTTCCTATTTAAAATTTAACTCTTCTATAGTTCATCATGCAGCACCTGAAAATAAATATCATTGTGCCTGCTGCAGCCATGGTACGCATGAGAGTATAGTTCCTAGTTACATCAGCCTAGAAAAACTGCTTTTCATTTTCTGTTGGTCTTAGTACACAATGTAACTATCGAAGTGTCAAGTTTTAAATAGAAAAAAAAATATAGGAACTCTTTGGTAATTTTTGAATGTGATGCTAACGGTCTAATCAGATTTATTAATATATGCTAAGCTACAGCTAAAAGTGTTAGCACCAGACCCAGA
Source organism: Enteromius unitaeniatus (assembly GCA_032359435.1). NCBI lineage: Eukaryota > Metazoa > Chordata > Actinopteri > Cypriniformes > Cyprinidae > Enteromius > Enteromius unitaeniatus. The sequence continues at coordinate 5,597,429 of JAUMHI010000064.1, forward strand.
GATTTGCTAAATGGATTCAAAAACTGTAAAACTCAAACATATAACTCTAGAGGAGTTGGAAAATTGGCCTGTTAAAAAAAAAGTGGTGTGTTCTTTTAACCAGTTCGAGATCTGCTTAATGTCTGATTATAGCTATAAATAATGAGGACTGTAAATACCTCCATCTGTAATTCAGCCCTACCAGATGCAATTTAAAAAAAAGAAAAGACACACACAGCTCTTCAAAGCAAACACCGCCGAACCTGAAGCTGCTGAGCGGTTTTTAAATAAATATGTAAAATAATGAAATAAACAGCAAAACTGTGAAAAAGCAGCAATTAAAAACAGTGTTGTGTATGTTTGCATGAGCTGTGTCTGCTGATTAATCAGTGAAATATTTGATGATTAATTGATTTATCATTCTAATAATAATTAGATTTATCGATTATCAAAATAATTGCTTGTTGCAATAATCCCTAATTTACAGATGTTTGACTCAGTTGTGAGTTCCAACCTGCGTCATACTCTAAAACTGTAGTTAAGCTTTTAACTTTATGCACCTTCTCTGTTTTGAAAGCTTTCATTATTTGAAAGAACTGTTGTTCTACTATTTGTCTTTTAAAGCACCTGTTGAATTGTATATTCACAGCTCAGAAGTGTCAGTCTATAAGCATGGTGAATAGGGACAATCTAGTATAATGAGTTTCTCAACATAGCTTCGCAACACAGCAGGAGTTCAAGTAGAGTCTCTCTCTTTTATCTTCTCTCTATTATCACTTTCATCTCAAGGGCAGCTTTTGTCCACATATGGGATGACGGATAGTTTGCCGTTGAGTATTTTTGCCACTGTATTGCATGTGTGCTGTTGGTTACAGATATCACATTAGTTGTTGGCTTTATGGATGTGAAAATTAAATCTTTACCCTCTTCATACTTCTGCAATTGCATTTTGTGCTGATTTTTTAAATTGGTAACTGTGGCGGCAGACAAATGTGCAATTAGTTTGAAGGGATGTATGGAGTTCTGCTGCTCTGGGATTGATTATAACAGAGTCATTAAGTGTTGCTTTATGATGAACTAAGAGCTGATGGAAAGTAATAGAAAGAGAGCAGGACACAATGTATTTAGACGGTTTATGTGATGGGATCTCACTCTCATTCAATAGGGTGATTAGGAATTATCATTGCAGGTAATTAATATGGGATTATTGTGATAGCATCCCTCTTAGTCTTAGATTCCCTGCACCAGCATTCATCTTTAGAGCATCAAGCAGTAAACATGCTTAATGTAAAATGTAAAGCAAACTGGATTTAAATCTTTCTTTATTGTTGGATTTACTGGGGAAACAAATTATTATTATTATTTTAATTTCTATTGTAAAAAAGTATTAATGTAATAATTTATAAACATAAATGCAATAATTAATTATTAAAATGTTATTTTATTATTAACAGGAATATTTCTTATTTTGTTGTAATGAAAATAATTTACTAAAAGCAAAATACTACAAAATACTATATTATTGTAATATGTAATATGTAAAATAAAAATTATTTGGCCTGTATGATTTTGGAGATTTATTTTCTATTAATAATAACACCAACAAAAAAATGCATATTGCTATTAAAATATTATTATTATTATTATTGTTGTATATAGCAATATTTAATTGTTATATTAAAATGACTATTTATTGAAAAATAATAACATTTTATTTAATATTACAGCTGTAAATGAATGAATGGATGAATAAATAAATATATTTATCAACATTTTTTTTATGTGAAAATAAACATTACTATTGTAAAGTATTAAGTAATAAAATAAATAAGCACTTATAATATTTTGCACTTTCCTCTGTGCATATGTTTATTTCATTAAATTGCAAACTTTGGTTTTTATTTAAATTCATTGTTCATCCCTACTTATTCCACCCCAGAGACTCTTTTGAAACAATCTCCTATGATTGACTAAGTTTGCATCAATCATTATTCCATGCCTCTACATCTCAAGTCTCCGTATAACCTCCATGTCAACTGTGACATCTGTTTAATCATATTTGTGACAAAGAAATCAATACAGTATTAGCTGGAGCTTTTTAAGTGCCAACGTCTATCCCCCGTTTTCAAATCAGGAAAGTACACAATCTGCATTCACCCAGCAAGGTCATCCTCCAACTAGATAAAAAGAAGGCATACTGTATACAGACAAACACAAAACAAAGCGAACAAACCAAAACCTCCAGAGAAATAAACATAAGCGGAAGCCGTCATAATTCAGCTCAGCCAGCACATCCCAGCCTCACAAGCAAATGAGCTTTTCCAAGCCGCAGCCCGCGATAAAGCCTATTGGCTGGCACTGTGCTGCTGTACGCAGATAGTAAATCAGGGGCTCATCCCCTGACCCTTCCATTAAAACTCTATTATCTCTGCAGAAAATGCTTTGTAAAATCTCTGAAGTAGCCACAGCTCCTGTAGAAAGCTCAGAGATGTGGGGAGAGGGATGCGGGCTGAATCGATTGAGGTTTTGAGTGGGCACTGTTGGCATGGAGCTGGACTGAGCAGCACAGCTGGAGCTGTGGATGTTGGATGTGGACTGAACCGGCCAAATCAACCGCCTTTCAGGGGTCTGAAACAGTCGAGAACACGCCAATAATCAAATCAAAAATGAATAGGTCAGTCATTGCTGCAATATATTTTTACATTTGTACAGTCAAATTAACTACAGCGTTGCAAAATATAAATAATCTGTAGATTTTGTCTTTCTGGCAGATGCGCGTCTCTTTCGGACAGTTTTCTTATCTCTGTGCAGCATCTTGATAAAAAACAAAAAGCGTATCATATTGTGTATCATACTCTGTATGCCAAAAAATGCAAAAGCAGGGACATTTGTCCTAAAACAGACACTTTGGCAAAACCTGCTTTGCAACTTTTTGCTCAAATTAAAGTCTCAAGTCTCAAATTAAAAAGTCAAGATCAAGTCAAGTTTGAAATTAATGTTACCATGTCTCAAATTATACATTGATAAAGTGTGTTGATTTTCACTTATTTATTTATTGGAATATACATTTGACACTTTTTAGCAATTATTCCTAATTGTGATTTTATTTTTATAACAATAATGGACGACAACAATTTTATTACTACTAATTATTATTAGTATTACATTAAACATTACAACAAATGATAAGATTTTTTTTTTTTTTAATGGGTAGTTAATCTATAATATATACACATGCAATGCATAATTACTACGATCCTAAATCATATTATGATGCAACATTAGGGGGTTTGTACTAAACTGCGTATAGTGAAATGTCAATTTGGTTGGTGTGGATGGGACTGTTTTGTATAACTATTTTTCATTTTGGGTTATGAAAGTTGCTGTTGTGCATCTTTGATACGGATGTTTTTTTCCCCAAATTTCTTAACAGATTACACTATGTGACTGTGATCGAATGCCTCATCTCCAATCATTCATATTAATCATATTATTCTAATATTTGCCGAAGTCAAGTCATAAATCCTCAAAATCTAACCCAAGTCCAATCTAAGAGTTTCCAGTTCAT
>JAUMHI010000064.1:5653176-5674198 GCA_032359435.1 Enteromius unitaeniatus
TATGTATATGTATATGTATATATATATATATATATATTATGTTGTCTCATTTGAATCAGCTCGTAAAGATTTAAAGGGGAAGTACACAGAACAGAGTGATTTCTAAAGAGCGGTTTTTGACAGGGTAAAATGAGCATTTTTTTTTTTTTTAATTTAAAACAAATTATATTACAAACTTTCTATTAAGACCCTAAAGAATCATATTATCTTGGGAAAATTGGCTTTGTAGTTCAAGTGCCTGGATGGGTTTTTTCTGCCTATATATTTTCTTTTAAAATTAAGAAAAAATTTTAAAAGACCAAATTAGCTGATATCATCATTATGCTTACGGTACCAACACACCTACACACAAGACATTAATTGATGGACTAGAGTGGTGTGGAGACAGGTGGGTTACTTGTAGATTATTGTGATGTTTTTATCATCTGTTTGTACCCCATTCACTGCAGATTATCCATTGATGAGTAAATGACGTAAGGCTAAATTTATCTAAATTTGTTGTGGAATAAAAATCTTTGATGGCTTAAGGTAATTTCCAGCAAATTGTTTTTAACTATTCCTTTAGAATGTTTTTTTTTATTAGACAATAGCTAGAAGCATTTTAAATCAGTATGCACACAGTCCATCTGAACATACACTCTGACAAATGTAAGTATGGTCTGCTTTCCTTCACAGGCTTGCATAGGTTGTGTTGTAGAATGAAGAAAATGTCGTTGTTTTTTTGTTGTGTATTTTGCTCTGAGCACTAGATATCCTGTGATTCTCCTATATCCTCTGTTTTCACCAGGCTACTGTTACAGCTTGGCACTGTTGCATTGGCTAAAGTTTGTCTCCACTGCAATGCAGCTCTACATTTTGGCCCTAGGGCAAGATATATCTGGAGAAAGTGGTGACAGTGTTGGATTTAAACGAGGCTCAACAAGTTGTAGTGAGCTCTGAAACATTGATGAAGCACCTAAAAATCCCTGAATAATTCAGAGTGATTAGACAGGAATGAAATGCTTGTAGAGCTTTAGAGGTGCAAATCAGAACATCCAATTAGGTTCCTGCACTCACAGCACTGAAAAAGCCAGGTGTGAATGAGTGGAATTTTACAACCAGTGTTAATTGTACGACCCTGATGAACTGTGACTGCGTTAACTTTACACTCCTGCTAGACTGTAACCATTATGAAGGTGTAATTTGATCTGCCAGACATGCAATAGCATGAGTGTGTGTGTTAATGTTCTCAGATTCATTCAGCACTTCTCCTGTAGTAACCTGTATATCACACTCGCATCTCCATCTACAACAACTGCAGTGTAAACAACTGTGACTTTCACTCATTTGGCAGAGCTGACAGACATATTTGAACGGGAGACAGAAACTGTGTTTTGGCATGTGGCTCAGTTGTCACAGTCACTGCACTGCTGTTTTCCAAATAATAGCCGGACAGTCAAGAAAGGCTGTGTCTGCTGCACTGCTCAAGGCTTGTCCTGCAGAAGGGAAAATCATATAGGTTTCTTTAAGATCACAATTGTTTCTTCTAGGGAGCAGTAAAATTGAAGGGAAATATTAGCTGAAAATTAGCTGCTAACTGAATACATGGGAATGCCTAGCCTTGCAGTGATAGCCTACTGCAAGTCTCTTATGTCACAGTTTTTTCACCTGAGACAAAATGTCCCTCTACAATGAAATTTGATGTAAAGTGTGTCATCACAGGTATTTATCCATTATTTTAAAACACTTTTAACAGTAAAAGTTAGGATCTTTACTATTTTATACATATCAGATATTTATTTTTAAAAGCTTTACAACTATGTATTAAGAACAATTCAATAAATACACTTTTTAAAGTCTTTTTAAAAGCAGAATGTCAGAGATTTTTAACAATGAAGTTTCCATTTTACACTTTTTATATCTATTTATAGTTTTCAGAGTTTGTTTTTATCATTTTTCAAAAATATTTTATCTATGAGTGATTTTAGTTTCTTTAAAACTGAAAAAAATATACTAATATTTTACAGACAGTTAAAAAAAGTTTATTATTAAACTTAAATTACTTAAAATGGTTTTCTAATATTTTTATTTGGTATTTATTTTATTTTTCAGTAATTCATAGCATAATAAAAGTATATTTGTTATTTTTTACTTCAAAAGTTCTGACTATATTTTTTCTTTTAAAATTAATAAAAAAATTCCAAAGCCAAATTATCTGATATCTGCATTTTACTACATTATCAATTCTGTTATTTGCAAACATTTTCTTAAGAAACCTCAGAGACAAGGTTGATACATAAACAAGACATAACCAAGAACCCCATTAATTCAGTTCAGCTAAGAGAAAGCTTTGAGCAATAAAACTTTTCTCCTGGTCTTTAATTTAGTGTCACCAATGTAGTGTCAATCCCTCAAAAACACACTTTCCCCATCGCAGTTAAATTACACTTCCTTACTGAACCATTGCCGGCATGATTTTAGTCAGCTTAGTCTCTGATTAAAGCTACAATCCCAAACAACTTTCTCATCGTTGTCTTTCTCAAGCTTAACTCTCTATTGGGCCACAGCATAAATTGGTTTCTCTGCTGGATTCCGTCATCTAATTTTGGAAGTGTATTTGAGTGTGTGTAAGGATTGTAGCGTGTGGGTTGTGAACACACCCTCCTCCTCCTCCCTTCAGGCCTGAAGCTCAGCACCTGTTTGACATCAGCAGCTGTCATTGTTCCGCTCCCAGATGTAAGCGATACGCAAGATCACCTTCTCCATCCCTCTGTCTCACTGGCCCCTTCTCCGTCTCCCCGCCTCGGGTCCCGATCGGTCTATTTCTGAAAGGGGAGGAGACGGGGAGAGGGGCAAATGAAGGAGCGTGATAGATGGGTAAGGAAATTGAAAAAGGAAGAGGAAAGCAGAAAACAAGAAAGAAAAGCAAGAAAAGTGGTGGCACATTTGTGTATATGAGTGACTGTGTGTGTAGTGGCCTCCTTGCTGAGTGAAAGCTGGGTCACAGCTCGTGCTCCAGATGGCTAAGAGACTTGTGTGTGTGTGTATTATCTTCTCTACAAAAGCCAAGTGCTTCAGGCCCTGAGCCTCAGGTTACATTCACAAGCCTCTGACAAGAGCTCATCCTCAAAAATGCCCCTCTTTTCCCTCTCATTTTATGTCGCTCTATATAATCAGGAGCTTTAGTAGTTATGAGATCCAAATGGAGTGTGTAGCTGAACTGTAATGGCTCTCATTATTAGCCAGGTCTGAGTGAGAGAAAGCATCGAGTAATGACTACTATAAAATCAGCAGTAATAACAGCACGTCACACCGCATAAAGCCAAGTAGCTTTCTCCTCGCCTCCCAAAGTACGGTAGACCAACTTTTATACCCTTGTATCCGTTCTGACAGGCAGTCAGTGGAGAGTCGTGGTGTCTGCAGCACCGTAAGCGCTGGCCATTCCAGACAGTGCCCGTGAGAGCTCTCTGGATGCGGTTTAGGGTGTTTTTGTCCCTTGTTCTCCAGTAGATTGATTCTTAATGAAATCCTGTCAGGCTGATATGATTATGGTACCTGAGGGTGGCGGCTGGGCAAATATGACTAATTAAGTCTATGAAAGCTGCTCTGTAGCAGAGCTAACATGCTACGCTAACCGACAGGTTGAAATTCCATCCCTGTCAGTTTATCTTTTGGGACATCATCCCATTTGTTGACTTTTAACCAAGTTAACTCTGGGTTTGAGTTCTGTGGGTTATTAGGGTGACCATATGTCTTCTTTTTCAGGACGAGTCTTCGGGATCTCTAAATTGCCTAAAATTTCTGGGTTTTGGCTTTGTTTTCCTGTTGTTTTCGTACTTGCTGATCGACCAGTTGTGATGAGATCAACATAAATATACATATATTCAGTGTTGGGCAAGCTACTTAGAAAATGTTGTGAGCAAATTGATCAGTTACTCTACATTGAATTAAGCTTAGCTACACTAAAGCTACTACCCTGAGAAATGTAGCAAGCTAAGCTACAGCAACATGGTAAAAGCAGCTTACTTCATCTAAGCAATTTTTTTTTATTTTATTTTTTTTATGAACCGACTTTAAATCAATGCTACCTTAGTGATAAAAAGTAGTGATTACATTTAAACAGATAGGCATGCATAATTGTGCAATTTTTCATTTAACAATTGTTCTAAACCAATTTGTCAACAAAAACGAACATAATAACAAATAACAAAAGGTGCCGAGAGTGTGTATGTATTATTATCTGAATGCATGCATATGTGTAACTCTAGTAAACTAGTATCTGCACATCACTGCATATATTAATAGTTGTAGACTAGAAAACATATAAATTAAGGGAGTTTAGAAATCCCAGGACATGGTAGGAAAATTAGCAGGCATAGTCACTGCATGGGTTATTATGTTCGTGACTACGTATCCTTGTTGGAAAAACAAAATGAAACCAGAAAGTTTACTGGTCTTTAAGTGATCAGCCTGAATTTGAAGCTGACCAAAACTAGAGCTGCATGATTTGAAAACAAAACAACAAAAAATTTTATATTTTTGATACTGCTCAGCATACTAAAATTAGATATGGGCTAATTACTGAAAGTGTTCTGAGCTTATGTGAAGCAAACAGCATTTTTACCTAAATTGTAGATAGTTTAGTATGTAAAGATATTCTTCATTTCAAATACAGCAGAGCATTCACAGTAGCAAAGCATTCAGCAGTGTACCAAATGAGTAAGCGAAAAGCCTACAGGTTCAAGTGTGGTTATGTGAATATCCTGTAAATTATGTCTGTAATTATAGTTAACTAAAATAAAAGATTAAAACATTTTTGTTGATTGAAATATGAATATTAGATCAAACAAAAACTAAAAAGATGTTTAAGTTGAAGCTCTAAAATTGTATACACACATACTAATTAATAATTTGTTCAATCAATCCATCCATCCATCCATCCATCTATACATAAACGAAGAGAGAGAAAAAACATTCAAAAGACAGCTGGCTGAAAAAGTAATGTGCAGTGCTAATGAAAGAGTTCCTAAAGTAGATTTTCCTAAATTCTGGGCTGGTGGCTTGACGTCAGAGAGCTGCACTGAGAGCTGGAGTCTAGAGAATGGCAGATGTTAAGAGTGTAACAAGTATCCAACCCTAAACAGAGGAGACAGGTGATGCTCGCTTGGCTGAGATCATATTCAGGGTGTGTGTGTGTGTGTGTGTCTGTGTGAGGGGAAGAGGGTGCTGGGCAGATGGTCTCTGAAGATGTGAATTAAAATACTCAAGCGTGTTGATGATCCACCAGATGGGGCTTTGGTTTGCAAAAACTAAAGGAGTAAAAAGAGACAAACAAACAGTGGCAACAGACAAAACAACAGGGAGTGAGACAGGTCACAGTGTTTATGTGTGTTCTACTCCAGACGCATATTAATCATCCTTTGAAAAAAAAAGTCAAGAGTCGATTCAGCGCTCTGAGCAATGCCAGTGATTCACTGATGCACTGTGGCGGAGGTGCAGGAGATCAGATGTATAGACGCTGCAGTTGCTATGCGTTTATGGATAGTTGCCAGGGAGTTACTATGCAGATACTAATCTGGGGGTAATTACTGAGCGGTTGCTAAGGAGTTGTGGGTAGTTGGCAGGGTGTTGCTTTGGTATTCGGTTACTGATTTTTCTTTTTTTGCCCCTATGTTATTATGCAGTTGCTAGGGTTCTGTGTGTTTTTGGTAGGGTTTTTCTATGCAGTAGATAGCTCTTTAGCAGTTTTAGCATATTGGTACAGTATGTGGTTGCTAGTGTGTTGCATGTGGTTACTACGGTGTTGCTATGTGGTTTTTGGGTGTTGGTGTTTGTTTTCGATTGCTCAGGTATTTTAAGGCTGATCATACATGGGGCAACTTTTTGAGCCGATTTTGCAGGATTTTTGAGCAATGCTGCTTGGCCACTTTCACTGAGAATGGGCAACAATTTCGATCAGGGTACCTTAAATTGCCTTACCAGACTGCCAGTTGTTGGCAACATTGCCCAAAGTTGCCCAACAATATAATAAATATACTATGGGGTATCTACGGTGCTATTGGTGGTTTCCAGGACTTTGCTAAATGAAAGTATTCTGATGTGATATTGTTATGTGTATTTTTGCGAGTAGTAATATTTTAGTATTATTTGTATATCATAGTATTTAATAGTTTTAAACTAGCTAGTATTTTAGTATATTATTATTTTAACATTAATGTTTTCATATATAAATTACATTATCATGATTTTGTTATAACATTTGTGTTTAGCTTTATTTTCACTTTTATTTTAGTTTTAGTAATTTAGTACTTATTTATTTTGTAAAGCTTATTTAGTTTAGTTGTCCAGACTACATTTTTAATGTACATTAATTTACATTTTAATTTACATTTTTGTCAACATTTTAAGGTTTTAATATTTAATATTTTATTTCAGCCTTATTTAATTAAACACACATGATTTTTAGTAGTTGTAAGGTGTAATTTAAGTGAGAGAATATAATAGCAGTGATGTGTGCAGTGGCAAGTTTGACGTGTGTTTAGGGTGCTGCCAAAGACCCCCAACATTCACCCTTCCGGCCTTTTGTGTGTGTGTGTGTGTGTAATAAGATCACCCATTAAATGTGAAAGCGCCTTGTGCCACTCAGTTAGGTTTCTCTGGTAGCGTTCAGTCAATACGGATTATCCCAGAGTGTTTCATGGCTAGACTCCTGCCCTATTGTCATCGCCCTAAAAGCCCATTTTGTATTTGAGTAAACATATTCACCCCAGACTCACTGACCAGCTGCCCAGATTTGAAGCTGTCTGTTGTTTTCTCTCTCTCATCTCTGTCTTTCTCTATCACACTCTCTTTTATTTGAACTGTGTCCCTCTGTCTGTCCTGCTAGCGTCCATATGCTTGGAAAGATTAGCTGCTGTTCTTTCTCCAGTGCCTTGCCCCCCGTGACACAATGACCAACAATAGCATAATGTTTCTCTCACCCTTGTTCTTCTTGTTCTCTCGTTTTCACTCTCTCTCCCTTGTTTCTGTCTCCTCCTCTCAGTGTGGCACGGTGCCAGGCAGGACAGCTGTGATAAAGGGTTTGGTTGGCAGACCGGCTCTGCCGGGTTAATGCCCCCTCTATCCGACCACCCGCTGCTGGCCAGCCCAGACTTCCTCCAATCAACTCCCCCTCTTTTTTTTTACTTTTATCCGGGTGGTATATGGACACTCGACCCAGTAGGCTAGAAAAATAAAATCCCTTTCAATGACCAACAAATTCTAGGATTTCTGTCTTATTTTGCTGAACCGTCATAAACATTTTTACTGCAATGTCATTTCCATCACATCTGTAATGATGCATTGTGTTTAACAGTATTATGTGGTGGAAATGAAATTTGTCTTAGAGCTCATTTGGGTCTTGCTAAAGCTAATTTTATAGTATTTTATTTTTACAAAAAAAATTTAAGTATGCATGAAATTGATATTCTGACAAAATAGTGTACATCAGTACTCTTTTGGTGAACTGTTAATCAGTGCACGTTAATCCACAGACAAAAAATATATAATTTTAAGATTTAAATAAAAAAATTACTTAAAAAGAGTTCACTTCCTGTTTACACAGACTTCATATAATACTGTACACATCTGCATAGTTTGACAAATTGACTGCTTTACTAAAATACTGATATTTAGCTTTACTTGCTTGCTTGAATATATAGTAAATACATCACATCACATACAATATTTTATCTCCAGCTTTCTACAGATCCTTTTTTTCTTCTCTATTTAGTTTTCATGGACTGTATTGTTGATTAATTGATTAAATACATTAATTCATCATTCATTAATTAATTTAAATCATTCAATAATATTCATAACTTACAGTTCAATTTTCTTTTGCTATGTGCAAAAATAGAACATCGAACATTAGTTTCAGTGGTGTAGATGACTGCCATTTTTTATTTTGTAAATAGCGTCTATTGCAAATAGCTCCTGTTTGATTTTATTTTGGATTTTCATATAAGCTAGGGAAGGGAAAACAATAAAATCTATATTTAAAAGGCATTCCTAATACATAAATAAGTAAATAAAAGCATAGTAAAAAGTTTCCAAGACTGTTTTAAAGTGACCTCATAATTTAAAGAAAAGCTGAAATCTGTTAATAAAAATCCACCCCTGGGACATTAAAGTGCCTGAAGTTGAAAAAAAAAACACAACCATTTCACATTTTTTACTTTCCTCTCTTAACTTTTCCCTGTACCTCACCCAACTTCACATCATTATCATTTAAATTATTCGTTCGGCCCTCTTTCGCTCATATCCTCCGAGGCCCAGCTGAGTGTATTCCTCCTCTCTGCTTTTTCTCCATCTTCGCTCCTCTAGTCTTATCTCATTCATATGTATTCCTTTGCTAACTCAGGAATATCTTTCCCTCTCTCGTTTTCTCGACATCCATCATTCACATTTCCATCTGTCTGGCCTTATGTTTCATAATTCTTCATCTCTCTCTCTCTCTCTCTCTCTCTCTCTCTCTCTCTCTCTCTCTCTCTCCCTTGCTCTGTTTCTCTTATTGTGCAGCAGGCTTGACACTTTTGTCTGGGGAATGATGGATGACCTTCTCCTCTGTGCTCCAGCCACTGTAAATTAATCACTCAAAAACACACACACATGCACATCCACATATATTGCTCCAGTAGTCTCTGTGTTTATGAGCTTCTGTGTGTTGTCATATTTTATTGTTGACTTTATGGATAATTTGGGCTGTTTGTTCAGTTGAGGAATGAGTGGTAAGCTTGGGTGGTGTAATGTGGAGAGGACAGAATAACTGTGGTTGTGCTGAGGAGACATGGGTGAGGACATCAGCATCGTTCAGATGTTTGCATCTAAAGACATTAGATGGGCGCATGCTTGGCCTGCTTATAACTACAGGTTCTCCTTTGTTTCATTATACCCTGCACTGACCAGCCGACAGCTGCGCTGGCCCCATCTGTCCAAGTCTGTCCAACACACACACATACACTGATTAACAAAGTTTTACATTTCTTTCTTTGTATAAACAAAGACACTTTATATAACACACTGAAAAGCATTTGCTTTCTTCTTCCTGTGCCACTATCACTTTCATTTAAACACACACACACACACACACACACACACAATAATAATAGCATACTGTACATGCAGTGAGTGTGCATGTGTCTTAATGTCTAACAAAAGGCCAGTGTGTTTCAGATCTTGGGAATCATGCACAGCCGGAAAATAATGTTTCACGCTGGCTTTTGGAACACAGTGGCAAAGTGACAGAAACTACTACTATACATGTGTACTGTATGGTTGAATTTTACACACAAGAGAAGATTCTAAGATTATTCACATAGGTGGATGATACTGCATATATTGTACACCATGAATGTTCAAAATAGCTCTTATTGATTTCATACTTTTCAACAGTTATGTTTTTATTAAATAATGTATTGTGTACACAGTATATTTTATTTTTAGAAAATAGCATATTTTAAATATGTAATTTGTACGATATTTATAATATTATAATATTGGGGTGATATAATAATAATAATAATTATTATTATTCATGAAAATCAATTATTGAAATATTCAATATGCTTATTCATAAAAAAGAATGATCCAAAATAATAATTAGCCTAATTCCATATTACATTAGTACAAATAGAATAAAAAAAAAATATATATAGTAAAATAGAAAGATGACAGCTAGTTCTGAAAAATCTGATTCAGTTCTAAGAAATGTTAATTCTGGGAAAAAAGTACCAAGTGTTGCACTGCAAATGTCGCAATGATATTCCTGTCTAATGCAATGGCATTCAGACATTTAAAAGTAAGACTTAAAGTGTTCAAAAGTGTCTAAATAGTTTTCAGTTCACTGTCTGCATTGGAAAGGGTATAAAAGAAAAAGAAAAAAAACTGCTCTATTTGAGCGGCCAGAGGAACAGTTCTGATGAAATGTAATTAGGAAACCTGATGCTGTTCTGTAACAGAGATAGTGAAAGGACGAAAAGAGAAAGAAGTCTCAGCACTAAGCATACACAGCAGATCAAACATTAAAAGTAGAGCCTTCAATAATTTACTTGTGCACTTAAGAAGCATATTATATGTGTAGATGAAGGCCTGTCAGACATTATTTAGCATTTGCAGATGTGAGAGGCCTGTTTTGTGTGTGGGGGGGGGGCAGACTCTAGATGACCCTGACTATTCCCCAGCTGAGAGGGCTGAACCTGTAGTTTTCTATCCTGTTTACCCTACAGGAACTGAGAACTGTGTTCCTCATTTATCAAACTCAGGGTCTCTGAATCTAATCGCCACATGCGCGTGTGCGTTTACGTCCAGACCAGAGACAAGGACAGAAACTCAGGCAATACTGTGTGTGTCCTCAAATTCACTGCACCTGTGGTTATGCTTAAAGGGGTCATATGATGCGATTTCAAGTTTCCAAGGTGTTACAAGGTGTTAGTCCATAGATAAGATCCCTAAAGTTGCACTGACTAAAGTCTCAAAACCAAAGAGATACTCTTCATAAAAAGTTATGACTTGTCCACACCGCCCTAAAACTGCACCCTATTTTCTACGTCACAGAGTGGGTTTATTTTCAAAATGTTTATGCAAATGAAATAAGGAGGAACTATTATTCTCGCTGTAGTGTTGTTGCGGGAGCCATGTTCTAATGTGTGTTGAGCAGTGTTGTTTGTTGTTTCTCTGATCACAAATGTAGATGCGATGCTATAAAAAGACAGTGTAAGTCATTATAATCAGTAATTATGTCCTCTTTAGATGCAACAAACACCTCGTTTATGAGGGTTTTATTGTTTTGCACCAGGACACGGCATCAGAATGCAGTAAGAGGCGTAACATTAACACATTGCATTACACCAAATACACAAAAATAATGTTCTTTTTATCTCTTTATCATATAACCCCTTTAAAGCCTAAACAGATGTGTGCATAAATGTCCTGAAAGAATCTTTTTTGTATAGTAGTGTCCTGATGAAATGTATTCCACCAAACACTGAGGAAGCATATACTACTTACATATGAGTCCTCAGTGACCAGGGGCATCGTAGTTGGGTGAAAAGTGCGACAAAATAACCAGGGCCCCAAGTGGGGGGAGGGCCCCTGAGGAGTGAAATTCTAATCTTCCTTTAAATAGAATTTTAAGATCACAATAAATGTTGTTAACTAATGTACATGCTAATATTTTCAGAGTTTGGTACTACGCCCCTATCAGTGACTGACTGTATTTTCTGTGCTAGTTTTCTGGAGTAGTCTGGTTTTGCTCTAAGCAGTGAAGCTTGCTCAGCTTCCCAACATGCTCTGCACATTTGAATTCTTCCATGCAGTTGCTCAACAATGTTTAGATCCAGCGCGGTCATTCAGGATACTTCTGGGACTCAGAGCTGTAACCACCACAGACATACAGTCTAGTACTCCAACAATATGGGCTTTTCAACGACCAGTTCTTCAACTTTTACAATTGATCCCCCAAATCTTTAGTATTTGGTTTCAGCTCTCACAAAAGATTACAAGCAGTCATTGATTCTGAAGGAAACAATCTAAGAGGGGGTACAGGAGAGTTTGTCATTTCACGTGTTACTTTGTCTTGTGAAATTTACTGTTGACTTTATATCTCAAAACTGCAACTTCTTTCATAATTTGACCTATGATACTTGAGATTAAGTATCTAGGATGAAATATTTTTTACTCCAATTCAGCTTATTAAAGCAAATAAATAAATACACTGGATCATTTTTATTATTTTGGTTTATTATGGGGTATGTGAACCATGTATAATGTATGTGGTGTATTTAGAAACACATTGCGTGTGTGTGTGGTGTTGTGTATGGAAGGGCATTATTATTTACTGATCCTAGCTGGGATTTGATGCCCCACACATACATTATAATACCACATCTCTTGAGACTCTCTACATGACCTTTCATACCTTGTATTATTTGTGCATCTGTGTGCATTTGTTAAGATGCCTCTGTCCTTTTCATTAAACTATTAATAGTCGCACCCAGCAGGAAGCAGTAAATTGTGTCACAAGTGTGATATAATGAATATTCTGAACTCTTTTGGCTGCTATGTTGTGGAGTTTTCGAGGGCATTTACGCAAGGTTACAGCTGTCCACAGACATGGCACAAGCAGCTTAATGGACCAGAATAAAGCTCCTATTCAATATGACTTGCAACAGCATTAACCAAATTAAATCGCCTTTATTCACTAAACTTTGATCTATAATCGAGAAACCCAATTTTCTCCTGGACTGGTCAACGTGAGATGTCTGCTTCATGTTAGGAAGTGATAGACGGAGGCCTCTGCTCTCCTCCGGGGGGAATGAAGATTATAGACTGAAAATATATCGCCGAGATATAATTGCTGTGATATAAATTCTGCAGCTCGCTGCTGCAGTATCAATCTGCCTAAAATTACACTGTAAAGAGTCTGATGGAATAAAGTGTGGTGTTTTTGGTTTTGCTTGCTTACCTGGTCAATGCTAGTCACCAGCATGCGTTGTATTATGGACATGTTATTTGAAGGTTATGTTTATGTTTTTGAGTTTTACCATTTTATGTTTTCATTTTTACTTTACATTTTTTTATTTTAATTAGAATTATTTGTATATATTATTCTGTTTATTTTAGTACAGTTTTAGTTCTTTTAAATCTCTCTATATAGTTTTTGTAAAAAAAAATCTGTGACCCTGGATCAGCAACCCGGGTATATTTGTAGCAATAGCCAATAATATATTAAACTGATTATTATTTTTAGTTTATGCCAAAAATAGGTATTAATGATATTAAGTAAAGATGATGTTCCATGACAATATTTTGTAAATTCGTACAGTAAATACCAATATCATACTAAAACTTAATTTTTGAATATTATGCATTGCTAAGAATTTTATTTAATTTGGACAACTTTAAGGGCGATTTTGTCAATATTTAAATTGTTTTGTAATATAAAATGTTGTAACTTGGCCAGTTATTGTCCTATACTAACAATCATGCATCAGTAGAAAGCTTATTTATTCAGCTTTCAGATGTATACATAAATAATAATAATAATAAAGATAAAATTAAAAACAAAACTTATGACGTTTGGTTGAACTACATAAAAATGGGAACTGTTTCATTTAGAAACTTTCCTTTAGATTTAGTTTGCGCTCTGCACTCTAAATGAATAAATAAATAGGGAAAAATGTATATGAGAAGTTGTCCATATTATTATTTTCCCCCCAGGTGTTTTTTTAAAATGTATTATGTTTTAGAGTTAATGGATATTTCTTTCAAATTACTGGGTAATGACCTGGAAGAAAATTACCAGTGCATACATTCATTTCATTAAATTATTTATTTAATTTTATTTTTTACTGCTATAATCAGACCTCAACCTTAAATGTCTTTTTTAAGGTCATATATAGATCTCATTAGCGTTCCACTTCCTGATTTACACCTACTCAGCATTGTAGCTGTACTTCAGAACCAGATCTTTAATTAGCAAAGTTTACCAAGACAGGTGTCACCATTACCTTTGTTCATACTTGAACAATAAAACTCAAGGGTTCAGTATTAATGGATCTGTCACCTTCCTGTTCTGTCACCGTCATGTTCTGTGAATCTTTCAGTTTCAGTCTGCCTTAGACTGCCAGAGATGTGTGTGTTTGTATGTGTTACATGAGGCAGGCTGGCAGCTGGCGATGCTGGTCTGGCTGGCCGGGGATTGTGGGTATTTGGGTATTCCCACAGGCTCCTGCAGCTGAGCCAAAAGTAGTGGAGGACTTCCCTGAAGTGAGACAGAAAACACAGATGAGTAAGCTGTAGAGAGGAGCTACATGAACCACAGGGGTCAGTCTCAAACATCCAGAGCTTTGAGTGCTTGTGAAGATATATGGTGCACTGGAAATATGTCCTCTGGTTTATAGCGTCTGTCATGTGTGTTGTCAAATAAACCTGGTAAAGACCAAACCCAACTTAAGTGTATTTTTTCTTATATTATATTATATTTTTGTGTGTATTTGTTCATTTTATAACAATAATTGTGTATACAATTTTTTTCAGTATGCCTGAGTAGCCTCTGTCACTTTGGGTAGCATCGGCTAAATGCATAAATATAAATCTAATGTAAATGTAATCTCCATAACTTCAGAATAAGTGGATCCTCTTGAGTGAGACATCAGTGTTGTTGAGTATCATTATCTGTGTGGGAATCTGTAGCAATCAAACACTATCTGGAATAATGTGAATCTGACACAAAAAAAAAACTGAACATGGAGTGTTGTGTGTACCCACATGCGCATCATAAATAAAACACATTGCAGACTATACTTAAACCAAGTCAGAGTTCATTTAAAGTGTTCAAATAAAACAAAATTGTCACAAGTGAGTGTGTGAGATCAGTTTTGACTTTCTATGAATTGAATTCTCACAATAAGCATTTGTCTCTCTGTGCCTTCTAGTTTGGAAATGGCACTCATCCTGAAATTTCCAGCCAGTCAAGGCCGAGGCAGATGTGTGTGCTGGCATGCATGTGTGTGTATGTATATGCATGTATGTTTATTATCTCACTGACCCTGATTCCTGTCTCATAGTTGATGGATTCTTCCCTCCTAACACAGGAAGTGCTTCGAAGCCGCCTCCCCCTTTCCCAGACTCCCATGCTGCCGCATTCCTGACCCTGCTCCCTTGCTTTCCTTTCTCTCTACTCACATCCGCTATATTCCACTTCCCACTTTGAGTGTGTGTGTGTGTGTGTGTATATGTGTGTCAGAGAGAAAGAGAGAGGTTGATAGAGGGTCATGATGTTCTGGGTCTCTGCCGAGGTCAAAGAAATGCTTTACAGAGTTTAGCTCAGTCCTCACGTAACTGCTCCAGTTCTACAGCTCATTATGTTCACCAATCAGTGTCTTTAGATACTATAGTTTTTTCTTACAGGGAAAACAAGAGATGAGATGAACGATAAATTGGAAACACTTAAGTAATGAAGAAAAAAATGTGAGGAATTTTACCAGGATTGATGGTTAAACGTCAAGATCTTATTTCAATATCAAAACATACTTGATTCAGAATGCAGACAATGTGTACAAATGCTATTACTCCAGTCTTCAGTTACCTGATTTTTCAGAAATCATTCTAATATGCTGATTTACCAATGTTAAAAAAAGTTGTATTGCGTAATATATTAAAGGAAAATTATACATTTTCCAAGATTTTCCAAGATATAAATCAATACATCCTTGCTGAATAAGTATTTAAATATATATATATATATATATATATATATATATATGCATTTATGTGGATTTGTAAAGAACTATACAAGTTAAATAGTCAAATATAATACTAAAATGAAAAATATATAGAATTAAACTAAAAAACAGAAGCCTACAACAGAATAAATAACAGAAAGCTTACTTCAGAAAATATTTGCTTAATTCATTGTCTGTTTATGCAAATACTTAAGCAGTGCATCACATCGTGATAATACTGAACAGTTAAACAGCTCATTCATCAAAGTAAAAATGATCAAGTATGAGGAACAAAGGACCTGTATTCACCACTAGCGCACAATACGTCAAAGACTCGATCAGAAATGAAAATCTCTTTTGTTTCTTCCAGTGACTCATTCGCTATCTCAAAATCTATATCTGAAGAAGATTTATGAGCCAACCTTTCTTCATTATGTGTGTGTCAGATTTATGAATGAAAGAGTTAGATGCTAAAGAGTTATTTAGGGGGAAAGCTGCCTTCCTGTTCGGAAATGCATCACTTCCTGTTAGATTCACAGCTGGGCCCTGTGGGGACACCGAGGTGATTATTCATTGTGAGTAGTTGCGTTGGTGCTATCTCATTTGCTAAGTACACAGAAATCTTAAGTGGAGGCATCCCTTTATTTGCTCAAGGTGTGAGTGTAGAAATCTCAGATTTTTTTCAGTTTCCGCTTTTCAATATGTCGGACCTGTTCCAAAGCAGGGGCCACTGAGTGACTGACTGAATGATTGAATAAATGAACAAAAGAACAGTGGAGAGAGCAGTCTGAAGAATGAATTGACATTTAGTTCGCATACTTTCAGTTCTTTTCATTTATGGAATTCAGCAGAGCTGTATCAGCAGCGTAGTACAAGGTCTTGCGCTGAACACAGAGGCCCCAGAGAAACAAGGAAAGTACCCAGAAACCTGTGAATAAAATGTAATTTGAATGGTTATTTACTGCCATATGTGCCACACAATCATAACTGGAATGTCTGAATGACATGTCAGCCATTTATCATGTAAGCAACATGGAAAAAACATGATAAGGAGTGTGTTCACGTGCAGAGTAAAGGTCTAATGGCCACGGATGTGACGATACATGTTTGTGTGCATGCATATGTTTGCATTGTGCAAGACAGAGCTTGTTTGTGCGAGACTAATGACACATGACACGGATGCATGCCATTCATTCAGTCAGGCAGCGGACACACTTTTTACAGATGGCATTTTGGCTGCCGCCCTCCAATTCACCTAATCAGAATGTACCAGTGCAGACAAACAAACAAGAACCAATGCAGGAAGCTCGGACAATAGTGCTTGTGATTCAAATCCAGTCCTGGGCCAGTGAGCCACACTGAATCTGCGCTATTGTCTGTCTATTGCAAAAAAAACCCCAAAACACTCCCATAACCCAAAAGTTGAACTTTAGCGCTAGGTTTAAACGAGCAGGGAAAATGCAAAAATTGTTTGTCAGCAAGAATCGGATCAAGAATGCTGTTGGTAACTGAGAAACACGGCCATTTAATGCTTTAAAAACAAATGATAACATCATTTTACCAACTTAAAATGGATTCTGTACTGCACCGATAACCAAAGAGGAGATGCTAGTTTAGTCCTCCTAGTTCCATTTTGAACCAATTGCAAGCGATACAATAAAGGTTGATTGAGACCTATATAAAGTGCATTGCAATAGTCTACAGTAGTCAAGATTTCTCAAGATTTATGGATCAAAACCTTTCATCAAAGTTGTCCTAAACCTAAATCCAAAATGCGTTGTTGTCTTTTGTTTACTTATTTACTTTTATTTAATTTTTTTGATCCACTTCAAATGTTGACTACTGTAGTCTGGAAGAAATTAAAGCATGGATGCACAAGTTGATATTTTTCTTTAGGGTCTTAATGAAAAGTGCATAATGCACTTTGGTTACCTTTTTTTTTTCAATAGTAATGTAAAAAAATACCTTCTTTACCCTCTCAAAATCAGCTCTGTTTTCATCAAGTCATTTTAGTCCATGTTGCTTTAATGCTAATGAGCTCTTCTGACCCCGCCCCTCTTTTCCATTGAGTGATGAGCAGACTGTAAACTTCAGCTGTGAAGCTGGCCTGTTTTACGGTATAATGAGCACTTTCTAAGTTGTTGTTCGCCTCTTTAGGACTAATTGCTGCTGTTTTCCCCACCTGTAAGTCGCTTTGGATAAAAGCGTCTGCTAAATGAATAAATGTAAATGTAATGTAAATGTAATGTTTAAACAACTTGTAAAGGAATTTTGCATCTGATGATCCCTTTAAATGAGAGCATAGGCTATAATTTGGCTATTTGCTTTAACTGAAAGAAGCTACTTTTCACCATTGCACTTATCTGTTATTAAAATTCAAATCTGTATCAAAAATTACACTTTGGTTTTAGCAAAAGGATGAATGGAAGACAGAGAACCTAGATTGCTAGAAATATCAGATACAGCAGCAGAAGGCCCAGAGACATCAACAATTGGAGGAGTTCTCAGATCTAAGAGGGATGTAGTCCCTGAGTATTGTAACAATGATACAAAATATTGTTTCCTTATAATAGAACCCAGGAGGAGCATATAGAAACAGAATAACGCTGTTAGTGAATTGCTGTTTGTGTTTTGATAACGCCGATAACCTTCTGGTTGAGTTAGTTAAATAGCCCAGCGGTAATAACAGTGCACCCCATCTCATACTGAGGAACAAAGTATTAATAACACAGCTATTACCATTGTGAGTAATGTTTAATGCATAGGTTAGGGGTTTAGAGCAAATGTAATGATCTGCTTTCCTTAGAAAGCACCACTTACAAGTAAGCAGATATTGACTTACTGTGACCCTGTCCTTAATAGCCTGTTAACCAAATGCTATTATTCCTGTTTCTAGCATTTATGACACACCAGTTTCCTTCTAAAGTGTGTCATCTCTGGTTTTACTGGTGACCGATACATTTATGAGGCTTCCTTCCTCCTTTCTTTCCTTCTTTCTTTATGCGTCCGTCCATTGGAGGTGTGTGTGAGTGACTGACAGGGATACAGAGTGATGTTGAGGATAAATCTGAGTAGATGAGACGTGTTGACAAGACTGTGAATGAGTGTGTGAAGAGTCCTGTGTGCTTAAGTGTGTGTGTGTGTGTTTTATGAGCACTCTGCTGAGCGCAATCTAAGGATCTGATTACTTTGAGAAAAAAAGCCCTGCAGCCCCAGAATGACGGGTGCAAAGGGATCTGCGTTATCATTATCTACATCTGCTTTCTCTGACAGCCGTACTCGTTCACCCTAACTTTCCTCCGCCAGGCCCACGTATCGAATAACTCCAACTCTATACCATCCAAGGTAAATTCAACAGCTGAGCTATTTAAAGGTGCTTTGTCTTGTGATGGTCATAGACTAACACTTATTGGGATGGATGCAGCATCAAGCAAACATTCTCGGTTACCATTGCAGACATGTGTATACTATACTTTTCCAGGGCTATAATTAAAAATCAGATATACATTTTTTTCTTTGGTAGAGGATTGTGTGTTTCAGTATTAGCTTCACACTGTGTGCTGTGAGGGATGATGGGATTGCGATCATGAGGGCAGCATACACTGAGGGTTGTGACAACGTGACATGGATGAGTCCAACCTCAGCTGGAGACAGAGACAGACAGCAGGATGCATTATATGTAAGTGCCATATGGGAGAGAATGGACAGCTGTCACAGCTCTGAGAGAAGATACCCAGAGGCTGAGAGGGTAAAGTTACAACAAATCACTGCCCTCCACCTCCTTTTTGGACCTAGACTGAGATTAAAATGTACATTTCAAAATGTAGCTGGTAACAACATACATACTTTCTCATAATTTAATAACCAGGTTGTTTACAGTTTATTTGTACAAAAATTCTTATGAAGATTTGATATAGAACATATTCACTTCTGAAGAAATCTGAAGATCACAGTTATTATTGTCAGTGCACACTACTGTTAAAAGGTCTGGGGTCGATAAGTCGGACTTTATTTTAATGTCCAATTCTCTTTAATTACGAAACACTAACTACACTTTTTTACTCAATAAACTTCTTATTTACTGTTTACTGTTTAATAGTTAGTAAGATGTTTGTTAAGTTTAGGTAGGGATGTAGAAAATGGTTGTACAGAATATTTGCTTTATAAGTACTAATAAACAGCTTATTTGTTAATAATAGGCATGTTAAAAAGCAACTAGTTAATAGTTAGAACTAGTTCCAATACTAATGTCACAAGCCGCGCCTCTGTGGCACTCTCCGGAAGACTGCAACGGAACCTTCGCCCGAATTCTGAAGCTCCTACCCGGACTCGTTTCCCGCATGTACCTTGGGCTCTTCCGCTCGCTTTGCCCGCCATTTTGTGACCTATTTAAGTGGCAGGCAGACGCGTAGTCTGTGCGAAGTTTTGATTTGCATTGCTATCATTCCTGAGCATTTTTCCCTGTTGGTTTTCTTGTTTTCTGATTTGGACTGTTTCTGGAATTTGTTACTCGCTGCCTGCCCCGACCCTTTGCCTGGACTATCGTTGTGTTTATTGGATTACCCCTTCTGCTGTTCTGCTGTTTTGTGGATTTACTGTCGCCTGTGTGTCAGTGAATAAAGCCTGCCAATGGATCCAACTGATTCTGGAGATTCATTACAGAAAACTTCGCTGCCACCGGATCCAGCGGCTTTTTACCACATGATGGGCAAGATGGGCTGTCAGGCCTCCGTGCTGTCTACCCACCAGACTCAGCTGGAGAAGCTCACCAACCTTACGGTAGCTGGTTCGCTCCATCCAGGCCCTCACCACCGCAACCGCGGCCTTGAGTCAAGCTTCGCCGTCCACCGCCGCTCCTCCAGCCGCTCCACCAGCCGCTCCACCAGCTCCGGCCGTCCCCGCAGCGGCCACCAGCCCCGCTCGACTGGTGCTTCCGGAGAAATACGACGGAGCTGCAGGCAAGTGTGAAGGTTTTCTGCTACAGTGTGATATCTATATGACGCAGCAGGCTCAGAGCTTCGCTTCCAATGACAGTAAGGTGTCTTTCATCTGCTCACTTCTCACTGGAAAGGCACTAGACTGGGTGACTGCACTGTGGAAGGGACACGACATGAGGTTCCCACCATACCGCAGCTTTCTCAGGGAATTCCGAGAGGTGTTTGATCACTCCGTCGATGGCAGGGACGCCAAGGGTGAGGTCATGATGCTCAAGCAAGGCACCTCGTCCGCGGCAGAATATACAATGAAATTCCGCACCCTCACAGCCCAGACGGGATGGGATGCGAATCCCCTGTTGACCATCTACCGGCTTGAGAGAGGAGCTGCAGACCGAGCTGGCTAGCCGGGACCTGGACCTGGCCATACGCACCGACCATCTGCTGGCAGTCCAGTCAGGTTACCCGCTGGTCCCAGTACTGCATCAGGAACTGCCTCCAACACACCACCTGCCAGACCCGCTCCCTCTCGGACCCAAGCCCCGAGAATATCGACCTTACTGACCTGCCGCAACCCTACCACGACCTCCAGGTCGCCTTCAGCCAGACCAGATTGTTTCGGACCGGGGTCCCCAGTTTACATCACGAGTCTGGAGGGCTTTCTGTACCTGCGGGAACCTTTCCCGTTTCCCGCACGTACCTTGGGCTCTTCGCCCGCCATTTTGTGACCTATTTAAGCGGCAGGCGGAGGTGTAGTCTATGCAAAGTTTTGATTTGCATTGCTATCATTCCTGAGCGTTTTTCCCTGTTGGTTTTCTTGTTTTCTGATTTGGACTGTTTCTGGAC
>JAUMHI010000064.1:5674298-5705184 GCA_032359435.1 Enteromius unitaeniatus
CCACGGTCAACCAATCCTGGAGCATGTACCAGCACGTTCAATTAGGGCGTGGCCACCTGAGAGCAAGATAGAGAGAGAGCGAGAGAGGGAGAGAGAATGCATGCACGAGGAACTACACATACGTCACATACGTCTCAACGTAACACTTGTCACTTCTCACTGCTGTGTGTGTGCACTCAAATAGGTTAAAAATAATTGTTATGTATTTAATAATTTTACTAATATATAGGTAAACATATAGGTGAACATATAGGTGCATATATACACACACACATATATATAGGTACATGTATGCCCGTATATATGTACGCATATATGTGCATATATGTACATATAATATAGGAAAACAGCCAATTTTATATATGTCACATATATTAAAAACATATATCAAAACCTATATTAAAACATATATGTTTATAGAGGTTATTTCCATGTGGGAGTTCTTACAAAAGCAAACATGAGCTGAAACATCCATGTCATTTTATCCTTCTTCTACAAGTCTTTGATTTTTTTTATCATGACTTGTGTTTCACAGGACTCGAACCTGAGTACTGCGTAGCAAGTCAGTGCTGTACCAGGTGAGCTACAGAGCAAGTTACTACCACAGAAAAAGCCATACGTATGGACCTGTTTATGTGATGCAAATGTAGAAATGTATTTATCAATTATGAACTATGGTAAAATTGTTTTTAACTAAAAACATAGTATTGTGCAAGAAACAAAAATCAAAACAAAAAAAATAAACAAATTCATCAATAGTTTCAAATTGTTGATATTTTACTGTTATTTCAGGCAGAATCTGCTATTTTCAATTTATTGGCCTAGAACAAAAGAAAAGATGTAAATAAAAACAAAAGATGTGTCATGAAGTAATGGCTTACTAGCACAAAATATTCTGGGTCATCTTTTTACCTTTTTTGAGCATGTAAAGATAAATAGTTTCCTGTCTGACTTTCACAATGTAGTCCATTCAGTTGGACCATTCATTCAGTTGGACCGTCTCTCTGAGAGACAGCGGAAGTGTACAAAAAAGGAGGTCAAAAAGGAGAACCAAAGACGAAAGAGAAAGACTGTGACACTGAGAGATGGAAGGAGACAGAGAACATCATCCTGCAGGGCATTTCCATTCTTTTCCTTAAGAGGAACACTGTGCTTTTTCTCGAACAAAGCTTCTGGCAAAAAGAAACAGTCAGGACATGCACACCCAGACCTCGTGACATGTGTCTGTTCTCCTTGAGTCTCAATCTTCGATTGAAGAGTGGAAAAATGGGAGGTTAGAGTGCTTTCGGTGCACGATTCCCTTCTTGTGTGTGTGTCTCTGGCAGTTGGAGCCCCGGTCTGGAGGGGTGGGAGCTGATGTGGGGCTGTGTGAGGGCAGGTGCACTCCGCTCTGCACCAGTGGCCACCAGAGAAACCCAACGGCTGTTGCTGCTGCTGCTGCAGTAAAAAGGCAGCCCCAGGAGGAGAGCTTTTTATAGCAGATATCCAGCCTGAGATCAGAGAAAACACAGAGGATACTGATGTAGGGACGGGCATCATGAGGAATGTTATGATTCTGTCTCTGATTACAAATCAACGTAATGTTTCCTGATCTTTTACGATTCTTTTATCTAATTTTTGAGGGAGAAATATCTGCATTTAGTTAACTACACCAAGTTCATCCCCAACATTGCCAGAAATCTACATCTTTATTAAATTCTATACCAATCGAAGAAAAAAAAAAAGTATTTGTGTCATGGTGGCACTCTCTCTGAAATACAGTGTGTTCAGGAATTACTCTATCATTTTCCCCACAGGCAAGGAAAACCACTACTGCAGTGAAAGTACATTGAGAGACACATATTCACACATATACATTCCCTTCACTTCCTGTGACCACAGAGGGACAACATTGCAACTAATTAAGTGTGGCACAGTCTAGAAGCAGTGGGCATCCAGGCCATTACTTCTCATTGCCTACTGAAAGTTCTCAAAAAAGGCTCCTGCTGGGAGAACCAAAGCCCAAGACTGGATCTGCTGACCCAATAAAAAAATGAGAGATATGTAAAACAGTCATCCCTGTCTTGCTGCCTCACACTGCACTTGTTAATTCACTATATATGAATTCTTCTATACTGAATAGACCAGTACAACCTTGCCAGGACATTCAGAGAGTATATTAAATGGCTCCGTTATTGCCAGCGATTTGGGATTCACTGAAGTTCATTGGCCCTGAAGTGTCATCTGCTGAAAGAGCTTGGTTTGACATCAGGACTGAAATAGTGTGCTTGCAATAATGGCGTCTCACTTAAAGGCTTGGCTTTTTGAGACTGTCGGCAACATTTGCTTGGAGTGGCCTTGAGACTGTGCGCCTAAAGAAATAGTGGGGAAATTAATTTGCATATTTAGAATTCTGAAACATGCGGAATGTTAGTTTTTGCATGGTTATGAATAAACATGTCTATGGCACTTGTTTCGGCAAAAGTGCTCGGTGGAGATGTGAGAAGTCAATCTTAATCAAAGGGCTGCAGACACAGTGATGGCAGTCAACGGGTGACCCTTCGCAATAAGAAAAAGCTGACATTTTAGAATCCTCTTGGCTAGGAGTTAGTGACCAAAGATGTTTTTTATAGATGCACTCTCACACATGTGTAATTTGTGGTTGTAAACTAGCCTGAAGCCATTTGCAATCTGTCGAAATAAAATATTGACCTATTTATACCCTGAAGTCCACAGGCCCAAAGGCATTTTTTGAGGTTTCATTTGACATAAATAATCTGGAACCTGATTCTGGAGGAGACTTTAACCCTCTAAAGCTGGAGCCATTGCAGATATGGAATTAAATTTGGAGATAAGTATATGTATAGCACACTATTGCCATCAACTGATGGAAAAATTTACTGGGAAAGAAATGTAGTGGGCAAAAAACTGCTTTAAATATCATACTTCTTAGAGGGATGCTAATTGGGTCTTTGGGGGGAAAATGTGAGACACAGTGGATGCATTTTGTTCCAGCAATATCTTGTTGATACTTGCTATCTCAAGTACACGAGCTCAGTGTCCAATAGAAATCTAGGGCACATAAAGGACACATAAGTGAAACTTTTATAATGCTCCAAAATATTGTTACTCTTATTACATTGTCACCTCATTTCTGAGAATTCAGAATATTCATTATATTTAATAAAGTATGCATTATTATGTATTAGAAAATATATGCACAACATTATATATACCGTTAAAATGTTGGGGTTGGTCAAATTTATATTTATATTTTTTTAATTGTTTTTGACTTTTTAAATTAAAACTATTGTAAAATATTATTGGAATTGAAAATTATTTTCTGTTTAAATACATTTTAAATTTAATTCCTGAAATGTTAAAGTGGATTTTTTAGCAGCATTATTGCAGTTTTCAGTGTCCACTTCAGAAATAATTTTAATATGCTAATTTGATGCTCAAAAACATATATTATTACTTTTATTCTTATTAACATTACAAACAGTTGTTCTGCATATATATTTGTGGAAACCATTACTCAAAAAGAGCAACAGCAATTATTTAAATTTATTATAATTATTATTATATATCCATTTATTGCCACTTTTGACCAATTTAATGCATCTTTTATGACTACCATGGTTCCTTTTATTGTAAAGCCATGGCAAGTTGGTACACTCTCAGAAAAAAATCTTATTTACTCATAAAATGTACATATTATTACCTTAAATGTACATAATAGTACCCTTTGATAAGATACCACCCCTGTGACAGTTTTGTAGTTAGAGTGTATTTCCCTGGCTTTACATGTCAAGATGTGTGTCCTGTGGCTTTCTGCAGTTGTTCTTTAGTACTTGCCTCCCTCACGCATCAATGACAGAACTGATAAATGGCAGGTGCAGCTGGATTATCTGTGAATGTGCTGAACCGTCAAGGAGACAAGAGGGCTTCATTTCTGAGCATAGCCTGTGGGCCGCCTGATGACTCCTCACAATGACAACACCTTTCAGAATCAATGCACAGCAGCCTGGGTCCCCAAAGAATCGGGTGTAGCCCAGTGAATTTAGTTTATTGCCCCTAGTTAAATTTAGACATGCTTTTTAAAAGTTAAGAGAAACTTATAAAGTAGTAGGCCTTCATGCAGAGCAATGTGAACATTGCCAAAGTTTCACATAAAAACATAACCTTTAGCCTGCTTGCTCAGTAAAGAATCAGTCTACGCTCCTAAAAATAAATTTTATTGACTATAGCTCCATGAACAACCTTTAACATTCATGAAAGCCTGCCAAAAGAGTCTTTATAGTGGAAAAGTTCTTCAGATTATTCAAATGAAATCATGGTAGTACCATCAATATACTATGAAATTTCATTATATCTGGAACTGAACCATACAGGGCCTTAAAATAAAGATGTCAAAGGGTACTTTATTAAGCCACAATATCTGAAAGGGCATTAAGCTAACTTAAATACTTTTTGAGTTACAGGCCAACACACTTCAGAGAAAACTTGAAAACATATCTTTGTTCAGAAAATTTGAGCAGGGGACATTTGTTTTAGCTGAATGACCCTATATGGTATAGTATATAGGTTTTTAGCATGGTTGTTAGAATATGTACCAAAAGTAACAATTGACAGGTGTGAACTTTTCTTTTTTATTTCTACATCAATTAGGAAAATAAAAGCTCTACATACAAGTGAAACAACTGACAACTGTTAGGCTTCAAAGACAAAACATTATGTATTAGAAAGAAAGCAGGAACATTCAGAGTGGCCAAAAAAAAAAAACAGTGAGCTCAGCAACATAAAAAATGCCTAGAAGTCCATCGAGGACAACAGTGATGGATGATCAGAGAATCCTCTCCATGGTAAAGAAAAACTCTTTCACAACAACCAGCCAAGAGAAAAACACTCTCTGGGAGGTAGATGTGTCACTGCCAAAGTCTACAATCACGAGAAGACCTCACCAGAGCAAATGAGGGTTCACCACAAGATGCAGACCAGATTAGACTTTGCCAAAAACATCTAAAAAACTTCTGCAAAAGCATTCCTTGGATGGCTGAAATTACCTGTAATGACCGGAAGAGAAAAGGTTGAAGAAGGCTTGGAACATCTCATGATCCAATGCATACTGTGGAGCAGTGTAATGCATGAGCATGGTTTCCAGTGACACTGGGTTACTGGTCTTTATTGATGGTATAATATAATAGAAGACAGAAGCAGCCAGATTAATTCTGAAGTGCATAGAGATATACTATCTGTCCAGATTCAGCCAAATGAAAGTTTACACTTCATAGTATAAATGGACAATGACTTAAAACAACCAGCAAAGGTAAAAAAAAAAGTGAAGTGAAATATTCTGCAATGGCAAAGTCAGTCTCTTGATCTTTACCTGACTGAATTCACATTTCACTTTCTGAAGGCAAAACAAAAAGCATAAAGATCCACAAACAACAACTGAATTCAGCCAAAGCATCACAAAGGAGAAACCCAATCTCTGATGATATCCATGAGCTCCAGACTTTTATATATATATAGTACAGGCCAAAAGCTATTTTGAAGAAACTAGAATATAAAATATGTTTTCAGTTATTTCACCTTTTTACATAAAAGAATTTGTACATAACTCCACGTTTCATTGTTTGATGCCTTCAGTGAGAATCTACCAATGTAAATGGTCATGAAAATAAAGAAAAGACATTGAATGAGAAGGTGTGTCCAAACTTTTGGCCTGTACTGTATATATTTAGGATTATATTTTTTTGGCCAATTACATCTGAGTCCCTGACAATGGTGAAACTGTACGGTTGTAATTCATTAGCATTTTATGTATTATTTTTGTTTTATTTCTAATTCTGTTCTGGTGGAATATAGACCTGACTGTTTCAGTATCTAAATATATCTCAGGATCTAAATTTATGTTAAATTTTATGTTAAATGTATTTTTGGAAGTAGACTACATTTAATTTTTCTGTGAATTTCAGTGGCAAAGTATCATTGTGCTGAAGCATTGTGCTGTCTCAGTTCTTTTCTGTAACTATAATAACGGATCTCTTCTGGAAATGTTGAAGTCTGGGGTGGGGAAAAGGAGAAAAGTAGAGTTAGAGGTTGATGTCAGATGAAAAAAATATTATTTTACAATAGCTCTGCAGCCTGTGAACGCTCCATAGAGCCTGTGAAGATGCATTTTCCTAGAAGAAGCATTTGAAAAGTTAATTCTAATGCTAAATTATTTTAGCTGGATGGCTGCATGTTTATGTTTGACTATGACTAAACAACATTAGCAGACAGTGCTCTGGGATAAAACCCATGAGTTCTTCTGATGATTCTTTTCAGGCCACGCCCTTACTCTAACTGGCATTCAAAAATGCAAGCGACCAAAACATTAAAGTGACTCAGCAGCTCTTCTCCCCTGAGTACGGAATGCTTTACTGATTTTAGCTGTCAGAGTAAAAGGTCTGTATTTTTTATATTCAGCTGTGCTCTCAAGAACCATATGGGCCTGCAAAAGTAATAATCTTTAGTACGTGGTTTAGATTCATTTTTTACTGCCAGTATACTCTCATTTATGAGAAAAACAGCCTCAACCTTCCATAAAGACTTTCTTATTGTTTAGATTGCTATAGAAAACCACCTATGTACTGGTTCTTTAAAGAA
Organism: Enteromius unitaeniatus; assembly: GCA_032359435.1. Lineage (NCBI taxonomy): Eukaryota > Metazoa > Chordata > Actinopteri > Cypriniformes > Cyprinidae > Enteromius > Enteromius unitaeniatus. The sequence goes on from JAUMHI010000064.1 coordinate 5,680,932, forward strand.
ACCAGATAATAAAAATCTAAAGAACAAACAATTAAAACTTTTTAATCTTCAAAGAATCATGTAGCAAATCAAGAACCCTGTGAAAGTGTGTCTTCAGAAGAGCACACAATACTAAAAAAAAGACAATAGAAAAAGTGAAATATGGGCTTAAACGTGTTTATCAGTTCACTGTATGCATTTATCATTTAAACAGAATCTTACAGAATTGCTTAGGTTTTTGTACAAATTAATAAATAAAGATCAAATATCAAAGTATATGGGAAGCCGAGCATCGGATGCATAAAGAAGAAGAAGAAGAAGAAGGAGAAAAAAGAAAAAGAAAAACATCTGCTTATCTCAAGAAATATAAGCTTATTGATGTCTCCAACCCAAATATGGGTTATATTTAATTTATTTCATCCCTTTGTAGTGTTTTGATGTCTTTTGAAGTTTATTTAAAATGTGAGATGTTAATTGTTTTGTTGAAATAAGATTATTTAATATTTCAACTTGAAAGATGGGAAAAATAAAAGAGAAACGATAGTTTGAGAAAAAAAAATGGTCAAAAAGTTAATTTATGACCATCATTCATCCTTGAAAATTAAACTACTGAGATGTAAACAATAAAATAAAATAATTTGTAATATAATGTAACATGTCTTCAGCCTTTAGTTTTAAAGATAGAGTTTATCCCAAAATGAAAATACTATAATTATTCACTCATTCTCATCTCGTCCAAATCTTCAATAGAAATTAATTATAACAACCAAAACTATCTGGCTTTTGACATTCTTTAAAATATCTTATTTAGTGTACCACTGAAAAAAGAAACTTATTATAGGTTTGGAATGACATAAAGAAGTGACAGAATTTTCATTTTTGGGTGAACTATCCCTTTAAGACAAAGGCCAAACAGGTACTGAGATTGTTCTCAACTCAGCAAACAAAATGTGCAGCGTTAGATTTGAGGAGTTCCAAATTAAGTATGAAATACAATATGAAGTAGTTCTAACATGGAAATTATGGTCTGTAGATCACACCTAGAACAACCTAATCAAAGAATACAAACACATGCATGTGCACATCTGCAACAACACATTTGTTCACATAACAGGCACATGCATTTATCCTGGTCCACCTCCTTCATGTACACACACACATACACACTCATATGGAGGTGTGTTCTGGGTGGCAGTTGGCTGCAGTGAAGGGTGCACACACAGATAATGGGAGCGCACAAGGCCATAAATAATGCAACAGCGACAGCATTCAGTGAAAACTCTGCCCTCTCAGCACACCTCCCATACCTCCACAGGGACGGTAAAAAAACTGTTTTAATCTCCTTCCCTCTGCACCTTCATCCTTCACTCACAACACAAAAAAGGGAGGGAGAGGGAAGAGGAGAAATCATCTTCAGAGGAAATAAATAAGTCACACTTTCACCACAGCTCCCACAAAGGACACATGAGTTTTCCTCTCAGAGCATTTGTGCTTGCTGGGGTGATTCGGTAGCTGTGTGAAGGTGTGCCTGGCACATAATTCATTACTGAAACAAAGGCGGAATAAAACAATCATTTATGGATGTGAAATTGTAAGATGGGAGGTGCAATATTCTTGCAGAAAAGTTAAGAGAGGATAAGCAGTTTTAGACTGAATGGTAATATTTAAAGTTGAAAGCATGAAATAAAAATGTATTTACTCTTTCGGCGTCTTGTTCAGCACAATTTGTTTGTGCATGTTATTTGAAACAAACAAAAATATCATACAAGAACAGCTTATCAAAAAGCTTTCAGTAACTTTTTTTATAAGGCCACTATATATATATATATATATATATAGGGGCCTTCTATATATATATATATATATGCTTGATAATTTACATTCTCTAAAATCTGTATAGATTGCAATTCACCATCCTTATTAGAGTCAGAAATCTCAGGAAATTTGGTAGTATCTAGGCAGTGTTGGGCAAAAAGTAATCCCCTTACATCAATGTGATAAACAATGTGAACAATCTCACCAAGTTTATAATTGTAATTAATTTATATTATAGTTTATAATTAATATTGTATTCGTAACAACATGAAGTGTATTAAACATTACATAATCCCTGGGGTTTGTGAAGGAACTGCAAAGGATCAATGAGCTCAATGGATAATTAATTAAATAATAACAATGTCAAATAAAAATCATTTTAAACAACATCTATCAAAATAAAACAAGAAAATAAAATCGGTCGCAAGCTTACGTTTCACACAGACTTATGTGAAACATAAGTCAGGTTAAAAAATCTCAGGGTTTGGCTGACAAAATAAAACGTTTAGGAACGCCTGCATACATGTTAATTAATAATAATGTCATTAGTGACTGTCTTTGTGTGAATGCCCACAAAACTTTATGCTATGTTTGGATTTCGATTTTGTCAACACATTCCATGCTCACACAATTTAATTATTCATGATCTTTTTTTCATCTCATGAACGATGAACCATGACATGGCATTCCACAAAATGAGTTGTGAACGGCATTAGTAAAGAGGATCCCAAATGTTATCCTCGAGCTCCTGAATATTAATTAGGTAAGTAGGCTCCAGTCATTGCATAAAGTTCAGTCCTGTTGTACTGTTGATGCTGGAACATTCTTCTAGTTGTTGTTTTTTAAGACCATTTACATTTTTATTTCATTTACACGGTGAAAACCAAACCCTTTAATATACTGATTAATTTATGTCCCACAAAGTGCAAGGTGAATTTAGATAACAAGACAGTTGTAACGGCAACATGCCTGCAGATCCCTGTAAAACCATGCAAAAAGAGCTAAGCAGAGGAGTGCTAAACCGCCAAATGATTTCTCTGCATAACATAAAACCCAATTCACTGTGCAAACACCAGGAACCCCCCAGAAGAAGAAAAAAACTATTTTAAATATTTTCCCTGCAGCACCAAATAACATTAGACTACACAAAATATGTATGCGTGTAAACTTCTAACATTCGCCTCATAATGAATGCCTGAGAGCAATGGGTCTTTTGCGTTGTGCTTACAAAGCAATAACAAGACTAGCAATTTCATTCAGCATAAGGTAAAGGTGAGGGTCACCAATCCTTGCTCTTTTTCTCTTTCAGTCAGACCTGTCACTGTAGAGACGGAAATATTACCGGCCACAGTCGCCTGTTTCTCTTGATAAGCCACTCACTCAAACACTTTTCACACAGCCAAGCATCCCAGAGAACCAGGGAAGGGAAGAAACTCTCTGCCAGATTAATCTGCAGAGATATATTTAGAGATGCAAACCTTTGACAGCCGAGCTTCAGTTTCACATGTGTTCAATAGATTTCTGTAGAATGGCTGCAGATTCAGCATTGTGGAAAGAGGCCAAAAAGACACGATTTTCTTGGGGGAGTTTTCAGCGGCCTGCCTCATTTATCTCTCTCATCTAACTTTGATCATACCATACTGTGATTTTTTTATCACATCTGCACTTATTCTGCCACTTTATGCATCAATTCATCCTCCGAGGAGTGAACTGGACACCATTCATAATTATGGTGTTGGAAAAAAAGTTGTATTGCAATCCTTTCAGAGCTTATATCCTTGTTCCATTGACAATAAGAGACTGTAAAGCTGTTAAAACTAAAATAAAAGAGCTCTGATAGGGTCATGTATTTGTGATTCAGGTTACTTTGGTTAACTAAGAGGAAAATGTTCATGTATTCGCATGACAGGTGAAGTAGAGTGATAGGTGCATTGGCAATATACAGGAAGGCAGATATTACAAAACTGCTTCTCTCTGCATATAAAGACTTACAAGGACTGCAAGGTTTTCAAGCTTTTAAATGCCATGAAATATTTATCCTTAGGGACCTTGATCATAATAATTAAAAAACAGCTATATAAAGTACAAATAATTTAAAATATTATTTAGAAAAAGATGTTACATTATTTTTTTTCTACCCAAAGTACTGTAATGTTATTTTTCTTTTTGTATTTTAATTCATTATTTAATTTATTTGGTAATAATTCTCACTATTAATTAGTTGCTTAATAGCATGCCTATTATTAAAATATTGGCTGGTTATTGGTACTTATAAAGCATATTTGTAATTTTTTTTTACATTATCGTGTGTGTTTTTTCGTATTCGTCATCCTTTCCTGTCAAAATTCTTGCTACAGACGGAAAACGCAGAAAATGGAACCTGATCCAATTTTTAAAATGAAGGACGAAAGTTTAGAAGGCAGTGTGTTAACATGATTGCCCCAACGTGAGGTCATATTTATTTTTTAACGTGCAAAATTTCTGAATAAAATTTTAGAATTAGTGTGCAATGACCTCATCTTGAGGTCAACATGAAACATTAGCATATAACTTGCATATTTTTACATATGATGTTTATTTTTTGCTGACTATTGGCTGTTTGTTAAACAGAATGGTCCACTGAGCACACTGTACTTCTGTCTCCCACAGTCTTGTTTTCATTTCTGGTAAACAATATATAAGCATGGCAATACACTGACTATGGTCTATTGGTGAGAAAAGTTATCACAAGAGCTTAGAAATATAAATACTTATATATACGATGCATTTAAAAGTTACACAGACTACAGAGTTTTTTTTGTAGCTTAACAGATGTGGATTCTATTCTTCTCCTTTTGCGTTTCATTCAAAAATAATAAAAGAATGGCACAAACTCTGGCTAAATATAGACAGAATATCACTTTAAATGGGCAGTTTATGACTTTGTCAGAAGCCTCGGAAGCTGATTGTTACAGAAGGTTGAAGGTAAAAAGTTTGTTTACCAACTTCATTCCATTTCCTGCATCAAATATATAATGTTTAATAGGGCCATTCACATGACGGCAGCGCAGCCTTGGGGGAAGAGAACACTTACATTAGCATTTTCCTTAAGAATACACAAAAACAGTGCCAAAAAAATGATTGACTGCATTGTTCAGTCTCATGTACGAGAATCACGGGGGAATGCGCTTTCACAAAACAGCAAAAAAAGGGCTTTCTTCAACATTCAGTCACATGGAGCTCTAATAAAGAGCAACAACTGCTATGAAATATATGTTAAATTGTGTATTCAAAATGAGAAATGGCAAGTATTATTTATTTTCTGTTTTATTTGACAATGACCTTCAGTATTTGTTAGTTTTGTGATTCGCCGCCATAATAGATGGGAGGTGATGTGTTTTGAAGATGTTTTGATGAAGTATGGACATCAGTGATGTTTCCTTGTGTAATTAAATGTCGCTGCCACTTTTACTGTCTCTCATCATTCACGAGAGCTGAAACGAGCAGACGGGTTCACAGCGCAATTCATCATGGTTAATCATTCAGGCCAGGCTGCAAAGAAATCACTGCTGCATAGAGCCTATTCAACAGATTAATTAAAAACTGTACAAAGTCTGGTCAAGTGGGGACTACTTCGGTTGTTTAGAAATATAATTTGATTTCAGCACAGTCATTAACTAATTACAATCAGCATAAAATATTCAAATTCGCAATCTATTGTGATGATTCAAAGTGAGAGTTTCTTGACCTTATACTCTGGCCTGGCTGTTTAAATTATACAGACTATCCAGAAAACACTTTCTGCAGCACTTGACGGTTTATTGTGGTCATTGTGATATGTTAGTGCTGGAACATTGAGCTAGAATGCACAACGACCCAACAAACAAACCTCAAGAGGCCTTTGGCAAATTTTCCAAGTAAAATAATGAGCAGACAAACACTTTATCAGAGCTCAGACATGTTTACATCCGCAAACATTTTCATTCAGCAGACTAAATCAATCAGACACTCTTTCCACTCTTCACCATCAGAGAAAAATAAAGCAATAGACTCGAGGCCATGTGTTACAGAGATTTTACCATGGGTAAGTGCTTCTACAAAATACAATAAAAAACATGTCCATTCTTCTAGTGCGTGAATTAATAGATTATTAATAGATCATAGACATGAATTGTGTAATATATATTATCATGAGAATGCTTTGTGAGGGGACATTTTTATTTCACCCAAAATTAGGTGTTTAGACATTTAAAACATAGTTTTTGAACATACACCTTGTTTGTTATATCTCATTTTAAGTGAGTAAACTGCTATAACCGCTATTAATTATTTAGCTTATTTGAGCTCATGGCTTCTCGTCAGGCACATGAGTAGACACTATTTTTTTTCTTCTGACTTACTTTAATTGAAATAAAAAAGCTCAAAACACACACTATTTACAAAGAATATGCTGCCTGTCAAAATCAATTATTGTTTAGTGACATGGCAAACAATCAGCAAAAACTAATACCAGAAATATGATTGTTTTTAGTGAAGTGTAAATCATATATTCACATTTATATGTGATTTCTATCATACATAAATATCAATATACAGGGTGGGCCATTTATATATATATATACACCTTAATAAAATGTGAATGGTTGGTGATATTAACTTCCTGTTTGTGGCACATTAGTATATACTAGATGAAGTGAGGGGGGAAACTTTTCGAGATGGGTGGTGAATGGCCCACCCTGTTGATCCAGCAACATCTTGTACTTGGTGAAATCACGCTTACTGTAATAATACATGTAAGCACTGAAATTAATTACAGATGTAATTACATATAGGAATTTTCAAAAAATATGAGTAAATTGTAAAAACATATATTTGAGGTGTGCATTGTGTCAAATGATTAATTTAATTATAAGTACACAGTAGTTAAGACCACCTAATATAATGTGGTTCCCTGATATCTAAATCTACTTACATCTACATTTCTCAATACATCCTAAATCGCACCCGCCTGGACTGCCTGCTCGACTTTCACACAGTTAGCAGAATTCAAATGCTACACAATGGCAGGGTGTGAAATTGGATTAAATTCAGCTAAATATGTTTGAACCACAAACTGATTCTGAAGAAGAGGACGAATGAATTATACATGGTTGTCTAAAAGTCAATGTATCACAATGGTAATGCATCTCATGTATCACAATCTATCAAACTCGATCGATAATTGACATCACTAGCCTAATGACATGTTGCTAATGTTACACAAACCATGTTCCAGTGAAATGCTAATAATACGAAAAGCCCTGCCCTGAGAGTTGACTGAATTGGTTACATATTTGTAATTGTAGTAAAACAGAGGTTTTATACTAAATCTTGAGAAAATACTCAGCACTAGTGTTGACTTATGAATGTGCAAATTATTTCTCTTTAAGAATTTTAAAAACACCCGATAGACATAGAAACTTTCTTAAATACTTGATTGTCAGTCAGTGAAAGACAAGCTTGAATTGCTTATTTCCTATGTATGTGTGGCAATACTTTTATTTTTTATAACACTGGAAACAAGCAGTTCTTCTGCCAAATAATTTTTCATTAACTGTAGGCTGTAGACCTATAGACCAATAGAAACAGTTTGAATACATTATTTTTGCGATTCTTTTCTATGATTGAAGTGGGAGCCTAAATGACCCACTTCAGCTTTTTGATTTATTTGGACTTACCCCCCCCCCCCACACACACACAATAAAAAAAATCTAATCTAGCAATCTAAGCTGCTGTTCAGAGCAACTTTTTAAGCCCTCATGGACACCATATACACAATATATATATATATATATATATACATAGCAACCCTTGAGCACAGCATACTTATATTACCACCTTGCTATCATATTTATTAATGTGAGGAGAGCAGGCCTGATACATTGCATCATAAAGATTAGAGAGTTTCCGCCCTCTATGCATCCCAGAGTAACCAGGCTACATTAATAATGAAAGACAAAACAGACCAACGTTATTAGCTTTTTTAAACACTGAAGGGATTCACAAGAACATCCAGAAACAAAGGACAGAAGAAATTTCCCCAGTGCCAAACAAAAGGCAACAGAAGCTCAATAGCTAAGTATTGCAATCCCATTCTGCAATTTAAGATATTGATTTGGTTTATTAAGACAGCCTGCAAAAATAAATTCAATTCCCATGTAATTATCATGAAAAATGCAGACCAGAAACACAACAACATTTAATCCCATTTCGAATTCCACCTTGCTTTATTGCAGTGGTTCATTTCCAACACGACATTGTCATGTAGTTGATAAACACTCCCTTGCTACCCTCCTTGTGCAGCCAGCACAAGAAAAAAATCATCAAGCAAATATATTTTGAAGTACAATTTTTTATACAACTGTTGTAATATACCCCAGTTGCATCTGCAATGTATTTTCTTGATGGCCTGGCAGATTGCAATTAGAGCCGGTCCACTTTTCTGTGTTTTGTGCAGAAAGGTGGATTAGTTCTATAGGCGATCGGCTCACCGGTCTGCTCGACAAAACGGTGACAGTGTGCTGATTGCTTTCTGAGTTCATCTGTTTCAAACGTTCCCTCCAACACCTGACATGCACCATCCGATTGGAAAGGCGGGAGCGATCAATCTGAAAGCCTGTGAGATGTGCTGGACAGCAGCCTTCTTAAATCTGTTTGTGCTAGCCAAGAGCACATGGGGGACTGCTGTTTCATAAGGTCCTTTTCATGATCATGTAAAAGGGGGCTGGAGGTTCAAAGCAGTGATGAATTGCTTTAAAATGCATTATCAGTTTGATGTTGTTACTTCCTTAAACTGGTTTACTAAGCAAATCTTAAAGGAATAATTTACTAAAAAAACATTTTAACCAAATGAAAACTTTAGTTTGATTAAAAGTAATAATAAAATAATAATAATCCAAATATTTCAAAATGTTCTTTTGTGTAGAAAGAGAGGTGTGCATTTAAAATTATTTTTTAGGTGAAGTGTCCCTTTAAGCTTTAAAAAGAAGCATCATAAAATTGTAATAAAAGTAGTTTTTTGAGTTGAACTGAGGACCACATTAGTCTGATTTACACTTTTTTTGTTTTTGTGAAGTGAATCAACCGATGATCTCACTCAATTCAAACTTTTTATAAACGTACGCAGTAAATTGCCTTTGTTCCTCACCAAAACAGATTTACATTTGCATCCTTTCAGAAGCTTAACCATCAATTTGACCCATGGAGGAACTACTTTTTATTCCTTTTAATGTCATTTATTAAATAATAATAATAATAATAACAAAATTAATAAATTTTATTATTAAATAAACTTAAATAAAGTACTTTTACATTTACTCACTTTACTTTCTTTTGCACAACATAAAATAAGGTGGTTACTGTTGGCAACAAAGCTGTTTTGGTCACTAGTTGTAACGTCAGCACAGTCAGCTGATCCGGGATCAACCGTTTGCAGCCACTCTCAGTCACCGGAGTATTAATGAGACGCACCCGCACTAATCAAGGACTGCAGCTTTAAAAACCAAACACAGTCTACGGCTGAGCTCGAGGTAACAGAGCTACTCCCTTGCTGTGCTTGCAATGCTTACCTGTTTCTCTGTCTCACTAGCGATCCTAGCTGACTGTGCTGTTGCCAAAGTGATCTTGCTTCAAGTTGTTTAAAGGAATCTAGTTGCTGTGCTCACCTGTGGATACTCACCTCTCGGTCCTACCTGAGTTTACAGTCTTCTCGTCCTTAAAGTAAGGAGAAGGATCCCGCTGGAATTCCTGTAAGCTTTTAATACTCACCTTGCACACTCACCTGCTCGTATCTGTCACTCTGCACCTGTGGAAGGAAACAAAAGTATAGCGATCCGGAGATCGCTGATTATGAACTGTATCAACAAGTTTATTTAAGGGTTTAAGGGTATTTTCACAGTCATATTTGGTTTGGGATTAATTAGATTAATTAATCAGCACCCTGTAATTAATTGGTCAACATTATAACAAAAAATCAACTGAGAGCCCATATATTTTTATGTTGTTATTATATTTTCTTATTTAAATGTAAATTTATTATATACAGTATATATAATAAAATCTAACTTGAAATCTGCATGGAAAAGAGTGACCAGCACATTTTTCCCAAATCCTCTTCCTGTTTAAAAGAATGAAAGATAGTCAAGTCAGGTTAAGCTGCATAAATTATTCTCATTTTAATTTCCTGTTTTGCACAAGCTGTTTGACCTGCCTTAAAAAGAACACCTTTGAAAGTAGCTAATTTCCCCCTTTTTTCCCTAGCAATGTGCAGGAGCATGAACAGTTTGCTTAGTACAAGACCATCTTACCATATGCTCACATTATTCTGTCCAAATGTGCTCCATAAGCTGGGTAGAGGTGACAGAAACCCCATTAATTAAGGATTTATAAAAATATCCATTCGGCATGATCTGAGCTGTAGCAGATTACATAGATGAAAGTACATGTGGTGAAAAAACACGAGACCTTCACGCTTAGGCCTACAGAGAACATTAAACATAATGACAGCAGCAGAGCATCTCTGAAGAGGCGGTCTGCTTTTATTAATAGCATTTCACATCCGGAATAAAGCAATCTGAGGAGATACATCGACAAATGTCAAACACGGATAAATGGATTAATAATATCCTTAAATATCCCCTCTTAATGCCTCTTTTCTTCTTTTTTTTCAGCTCCTCCACTGCTTTTCTTTCTTATATTCTCTCTTCGTAATGTTAGAGCAGAGCTGGTTGATAAGAACCAATCTGCCAGACAAAAAACTCTTCATAGAATTTAATCTCTTTCTGCTTTTTCTGTCTTCACAGACAGCCTGCCGCCGCCGCAGTGGCTGAGGCCTTCATTACTGCAGTCTCAGAACACAATCAGGCTGCTGTACAGTGAGACAGCTTAAGTGCTAACGATTCTTTCTTTGTTGGTGACAGGTTTTTGCATGATCCCTTTGTCATTAAAATGTTCCTGTTGTGGTTTTTGATTTGGATAATTTTCTATTAAATCTAAAAATAAACAGAAGCATTAAATTATCACCCCAGTGCTTCAATAAGTTTGAAGTTAATTAGTGGTTTGTATATGCAGTTTGTGAGGATAATGCATGCATGAAGTGACAGACTATAGCTAAAAAAATATATATTTATCTTATTATTATTTATTTACAAAAAAACATTGCAATAGTCCTTTATCCCCCAGTACATATATGTAATTACCATCATTAGATTACAACTCCTACAGTATAACATATAATGGTATGTCTTGCAGGGTGCTCTGAACACACATTTTATTGTATTCATATTTTCTATTCATTAAATAAAAAAATTAAAAATGAAGTGCACTGAGTTCAACTAATTTATATTCAGTGAAAAGGAAGCAGTGAACACTATGTAAGGACCTGGCAAGATTACAAAATTAACTAAAATTAATTATTTCATGTCCACATTTTTAGTTGGTGATTAACCTTGTAATAAGCGATAGAGCGAGTTGGTCATTATTCCCTGCACACTATTTTTTGTAATGAAGATGTTTCTAATTAGATTAATTAGAAAATGCTAAATACAGACTTTTGGAACCCACTGTACATCCACCACAATTCCCTAACAAGAATTCATAAACAAGCTGCCTAGCAATGGCAAATTTTTGCAATATTAATCAAATAAGTGGTCAAATCTGCATATTGTGCCTGTAGCATCGAAGAAAAAGATTCCTTCTCCCATGTGTGCTCAGTGAAAGATTTAATTGTGCCCACTGGTGGATCTAATTAAATTAATACTACCATATACAGTGTGACAGCTCACTCATTGCCAAGAGGCTCTTTCCCTGAAGGGGGAAATGTAGAGAGGAAAAAGCATGGGGATTGTACCATGTATCTTTATTAGCCAGAGCTACTTACTCATGTTAACCATTGTAACGTTTAAAAACTCTGGGCGCAATGAGTATTCGCGATTTATAAAGTATTCCAACAAAAGTTTTGGATTTTCAGCTTTAACTGTGTCTGGTCAAATACGTTTAAAATATTTGCGAATAGATAGTTCAGCGAGTAATTCCGCGCAGAAGAAGGCATTTACTTCAAAGGTTACAGTTTCCGGGGGGAAGTTGCATATTTGTTAAGATTTTATAACTGGAGAAATTGTTACGAAGCGGATGGGACACAGGTGGTAAGTTCAATCAAAAACAATGTTTATTTAACAATGGAATGCCATGGAAAGAATCACAGGTGAGTAGATAATACTTTTTTTAAATACAGGATTTTTTCTGGATGAATGACTGAATGTTTATTGATGGTTCTTTTACAGGTGACGAGGAGATGGAGAAGATCACACACAGACTTGAGACACTGACACAAAGACGACCACAACCACACACCACTGACACTGGAGAAACAGAGAGGAAAATCCTTGGGATCTGGAACACACAGAGGATCAAGGAGACAATGATGAGAGGTAAGTACAACAGGTGAGTAAAACCATTCGCTGAGATCAGGCAGGGGTTCTCAAATAAACAATCCTTAAATTCCAACAGACAGGCAAAGTCATCCAAACAACGAAGTAACATTAATAATCTGACAAACTAAACAGAACTTATAAAGACCAGGCAATTAACACAAACAAGGTAGGCACACCTGAACACCATAATAATTAACTAAAACTAGGTCAGATGGAGGTAGAGCACATGGGGAAATGAAAACATAAACAAAGACAATGCAGGGGCATTACAGTTCGCCCCCCTCCCGGAAGCCGCGTCCTCGCAGCGCAGACAAGCAGAAGAGCGTGAGAAAAAATCTGGAGGAGGTTCTGGAGGTGGTCGGGTGTCAGGGAGGAGGACGACTGGCAGAGTCCATGATGGTACAGACAGAGGGAGGAAGCAGGAGAGGCTTGGAGCAGGAGGAATTCGGTGGGACCCAGAGCCCAGACATTTTGCCGACCCACGGAGGAGCCGACGGAAGGAGGAGCCACTGAGGAGCCGATGGTGCTGGCGATTGACGGGGAGACGGGGCTCCGGAAGGCCGCGGTGGAGCTGGAGCGACAAAGGACCATGGTGAAGCTGGAGGGAGGGAGGAGCCTGACAGAGCTGGTAGGATGGAGGGACAAGGCGCAGCTGGAGGAGTGGAGTCCCGAGGCAGCAGATGGTCGACGACAGACTATAATCTTTATTTTCTATGCCCAGTGTAGGCATCGGAGAGCATACTCGAGGAGCTGGAACTGGAGGTAATTGAATCTCCGTCATCAGTGGGGTCGGGCTCGAGCTCTGCGCTGTGGGGAGATGGTAGGCTGGGCTCTGGTTCGGGAGTGGCACTGGTGAGCTCTTCCATGGGACAAACGGTGAAGGATGATCTATTCCTCGCCAGTGTCCACTCCACGAAGGCAGCAAAGTCTGCTTGAGGACCATCTTCAGACAGCGGCGCTCTGTCCAGAAAGCTGTTGAAACATACAATATGTAGAAACTAGTATGGTCCTCGAGCGATCTCTCCCCCTGCTCCAGCAGGAGGAGGAGATAGTCAAGGTTAAATGGAGAATCCATAAGGGAAAAACAGAAAATAAAAACTGACAAAAAACACGGAAAATAAAACGAAAGGTAGCACACGGCTCACTGTAATTCTTTAAGGTCAGATTACTCTGTCACGCTCAGATGCGGGAAGCACGAAGGCAGTCAGGGGTTCTCAAATAAACAATCCTTTAATTCCAATAGACAGGCAAAGTCATCCAAACAACAAAGTAACGTTAATAATCTGACAAACTAAACAGAACTGAAGAGAACTTATAAAGGGCAGGCAATTAACACAAACAAGGTAGGCACAACTGAACACCATAATAATTAACTAAAACTAGGTCAGATAGAGGCCGAGCACATGGGGAAATGAAAACATAAACAAAGACAATGCAGTGACAAGACAAGTGGTGTCAGATGATCAATAATCTGGTGTCTGTGACCGTTGTGAGGGAGTGAAAGTGGAGCCTGGTGTGGATGTGACAGAAATAGGTGTACAGTGCATACAACATATATACAGTATATGAATTCAATATATGGGTTAATGGGTAATTAATAGGGATGCAACTTTATCAAAATTTCACGGTACAGTAATACCTCGTTATGAATGGCACGGTACGGTATTTATTCAATCATTTACATAAAAAACAAAACTAATTAAGAGACTCAAAAAAAAGTGCCAGAAGTGTTTATTAAACAGTTTACATGAACACTGAACACACAATGGCACACACATTAGCCATCGATCTGTAAACTTTGAAACAGGAAATTTTTCAATTTTAATAACAAAAAAATAATAAACCTTTTAAAACCCTTAGCTTGCTAGATGATGTCATATGCCAATTTGCATATTCATTTCGTCAGTGTGTCATATTATCTTGCTTCTCTGGGGTCACATAATGTTATTCAATGCACCCTAATTCTCAATGTAACGGTTTTCACTGATATTTTTAATCATTTCTGTTGTCAGAAAAACAGAATGAATATGAAATAGTGACTGAAATGTATAATATTTATTTTAACTGAAAGCCCTGCTCCTCTCAGCCTCTCGCTGAACAGGACAGACGCAGAGAGAGGTGTGCACATGCACTCCATTTGCCTGAGCAAACTTTCTTCAGAAGATCTATCGTTTTATCGAGTCATGCGACCACGGTAGTATCGGAAAAATTTTATATTGCGATACGACAGTATTTACAATATCGTTACATCCCTAGTAATTAATGACAGAATATTCAATTTTGGATGATGACTCATCCAAGCTTGATTACTAATAAATGGCTAATATTATAATATATATGGCCAATAAATAACTAGTTAAGTGACCCTAAAAAAAAGTGTTACTGATATTTCATGTAAACACACCACATTTCACCTCAAGTAATGATTGCAGTGCAAACCACATCAAAATATTTATTATCCTAAATTTTGTTTGTAGTGTTGGTTTAATAGTGCTTCATTGAGAAACTCTACTTTTCCAAAGCAATACTGAATGACAGCCATCATCCCTAACACCACTGACAAAGACAGACTTTAATAGCACTTGACTCTGGTTCATCTTATTATGTGTGAGGCTTCAAATATACCTGAGGGGGCATGTGGTTCACCGTTATTGTTTGCTTTCTCTTGTTAGCCATGGCTAATGAAGAAAGATGGTTGTGCTCGTCTAGTAATGGTGGTTGTTACTGGATGTTATTGTTGTCTGAATTAGGCTCCTGCAATAAGAATAGATGGCCGTTGAGCACACCAGGTGTAGTTACACTTTATGACGGAGTGACAAGAAACTCACCTATAAGTAGGGCGACTTTTTAAAGTTTCAAACCAGGCCATGAAGCAGTGAAGTGTATTCCATTCAGTTTCATCAGAAGTACCATCCATTCTTGACTAAAATAATTATATAAATAATGCCAATGTGCTGTTTTCTGTCAAAATGAGTTCAAATATCTTACAGAATAGTTGGTGCGTATCATATTTGTACAACATTTTTGGTTTAACCCTTTATTGTTTTTAGATAATCTCTGATTTAAAATAAAGAATGTGAAAAGACATTACAAAATCAGCATCGTTTTTTGTAATTGAAATTGAAATTCACAACAAATACATAAATATACATCCAGAATTTGCACAATACTTTGCACAAAACCTTTTTTTTTAAAGAACTTAATACATCATGAAGAATGCAATAAATTGATGAAAGGTGACAGTGAAGACTTTTTACAGTCATATTGTCACGATCTGCGTGTGGCGAAGCAAGGAGACAGATACAAAGCTCTTGTGATACCAATCCTTTTAAAAAGTGCAATGAAACAGGCAAGCAGGGTATCCACACCAACAGACATCAAACAACATTAGACAGAAACTAGGTCAAATGGAGACAGAGCACATGGGGAAGTGAAAACATAAACAAAACACAGTCTGGGGCGTGACAGTTCGCCCCCCTCCTGGAAGCCGCGTCCTTGCAGCGTAAACAAACACAGGAACATGAGGAAAAATCAGGAGGAGGTTCTGGAAGTGGCCGAGCAACCGGGAGGAGGACGAGGAACAGAGAAGACCAGGGTGGTGACGACGGAGGGAGGAGCCAGGGAGGAAATAGGAGGGTTCCAGAGCAGGAGGAGTCCGGTGGGACCCAGAACCCAGCCATAATGTAGACCCAGTGATGAGCTGAGGCGAAGCCGGAGAGCCGATGATCCAGGCCAACGCCGAGGATCCGGAGGGCCAAGGCAGAGCAGATGGCACCGGCAACTGACGCGGAGATGGGGATGCAGAAGGCTGAGGGATCTTCCAGCCATGGCGCTGATGGAAGCAACCTTGGATGGATTATACTAGTTACAACTTTTTATTTGCATTAGTTAAACTCTAATTGCCTATATTCAAGCGTATAAGTGTGTTTCTCACCTATCTCCTAGGTTCCTTTCTTGGTATCAAATTTATCTTCTCTTTATTACTGAAACAATGATGTATACTATGTGATCACGAAATACATCATACAATTTCTACGAGGTTTTGAAATAAAGCGCAACAACTCTCCGGACCAGCAGTAAAAATGCCAATGGGCCATAAACAGAGACAAAGAAAGTTTCTCTCGCTAAAAATTCATGCTTTTGATTGGGCATTCCGGCCAAATGGTGGGTGTGTCAGGGAACCATCAAAAGTCCCTAACCCAGGCTATTCTTGCTCAAAATCCCTTCTTCTTGAGACAGACACTCTTCAACACTTTGCTTAACTCATCTCTTGACTTTTACCTTCAAGTAACTTTGTTAACTTGCTAACTATTTCCTACATCTCGAGGAACCAGAGGAAAACCTACAGCTCACGCCTAAAGGTTGACCATCTAGGCCTTGTGTCTACCGCATCAGGACTCAAAAGAAACAAAGACCAATGCAAGTAACATTTATAACTATTTAGATGCGTGTTTAAGCTTGAACCCCTTTTTAAGGTGAACCTTGATTCTTTGATGATTCTCATAGGCTGTGGTTAATTGATGTGAAATACTGCCATACTGCCATGCTGCTCTTCTCTCTCTTTCCCTTACTTTCCTTTATCCTGTTCATATATGTTTGTTTAATTTGTTGTACGTTAGCTATAGCCTCCTTTATTAAATGTCTTATATTCACAATCGATTGTCTCTGTGTGCTGCTCACAATCCGGAGTCACTGAATGTTGATCCTTTGGCTACATGCTAAATGGGAAAGCTATCCTTCCTTGGCCAGAAAATAACCTTTCCTAGAATTGATAAATAATTATATTATCTGCTTGGTGGACGGACAGATCAAGTAATTGTAACATTAATTCTGCTACAGTTAATCCTAAAATCTAATCTAAATATTTGTTATTAATTATAACCAGTTATAATTAATTATAAATATTCCCCTATTGAGCAAATTTGTTACATCTGTTTTGGATCAAATAAATGAAGGTTTTGCATAAGCATAAAAGTATAAGAGATTTATTAACATAAGAGACTCTCAATATAGTCAAATTTGAGCCATAATTGAAGACGCACTTTGGCTTTTCATCTTGTCATTTAAAAATTTAAATGTAACAACTGTGCCCTGCAAATCATGCTTCACTAAACCTCTCAGAAAACCGTTGAAGCATTACATCTGTGACTTCACTTTATATCACTCTATCATTATGTAGCTATCAGCTGAGTTTGCTAAATGTGATATGCAATGTCTGTTTTAGTTCTGTAACTTATGAAAAATACACTTACAGTGACAGCAAAACACGTTCCTTCCATTTTCACGTTGCGGCAAAAAAAAAGGGAATCATCTTTTTCAGCTTGAGGTTGAAATTACATTTTTGTTAGCTAGCTAACCTGACAAGACGCTTGCACAGCCAGAACAAAATCAAACCACATTACACGCCACAGAACCACCCCTTGTGTAAATGTCTGGTCAGATTAGATATAGAGGACATACTGTACTTATGATCTCATCATGCTGTGGTTAATCATAGACAGTATGGCAGATGATGGAAATACAAAAAACATGTGGTGCAGGTGCAGTTTAACCTTGATGCTTAAATGATCTCAAACAAAGGCATACCCAAGAGCACCCATAAGCATCTGCTTACAGCGACTCTCTCCACAGAATTCCAGGAAGTTACTGTAAGTAAAACCCACGTCTAAGTGGGATCAAGCAAGAAGAGGGCACACAAGTCTAAAGAGTCCATAAACCACTGAAGATATTTAATTAAGTGATAAACGTTATAAATGGCTTGAATTACAGCCACAGGAAATAATGAGGAGTAGTCTCAAGGTCAAATAAAGCGTGCAAACTAGGCTACACTTTTTCAGAGAGCCCTGTTATGAATCTTGGTGTGATAGTTACGTAAATGCTACCCCATTTAAACTCTTCCTTTCCAAAGGTCAGTGTGTTCCCCTCGGGGTGAGCTGATTTTTGTAGACCCGTCTTGGAACAGGCAACACACAGAGCACTTGCCGGAGTTCAGATTTCCCCTGCCAAGGTCACCATGGTAACCGGAGGGGGAAAAGTGACAATTAAAAGAGTGAGAGAAAACATAAAAGGTTAACAGTGTCTGTATGCCAAGTGGTCATAAGAGCATCATTAACTGCGACAAACTGTCTGACCCATTGCGGTCGAACCTTAGACTAATGACTTAGAGACACCTGAGGACAGATAAGGAAACGCACAATCTTCCACTTGGAGGTTTCAACCAGCATTCGCTCTTATGTTGTCATATTTTGAGCATTAAAAATGCACAGAGTGCCGGGCAAAGTTGGGAATATCAATTTAATGCAGATACATGCAGTGAAATGGTATTGGTCACAATTACATAAAGCTATTTGGTTTGTATGCGGCCCATGCTAGAGGAGCATCAATATTCTATCACCGCTCTCACCCTTCTCTGCAGGCTCAGATGTACAAGATGGAGTTTGTCAGTGGCTTGCAGCTGCAGATATGCCTCATAGAAAATTAGGAGCTTGAAATTCTGAGCCGAGTGTTGTTTGGAGCACTATTTGCAATTCTATGCACAAAGAAAGAGAAGAAAAATAAGATGTTTAAAGACCAAGAAAAATCTGTCATCATTTGCTGACCCTCATGTCATTTCGAAATTGAACAGATGAAGAGGCACACTCCGTTTACTATTTTTCTACTCTTCTGAACTGAACTGAAGACACAAAATAAATCTTTGAAAAGGTAATTAAATGTCGATGTTATCCACTTTATCTAACATAATGTTACAGAAAATTTGGAAAATCTGAACATTGCCATACGCCATTCTATACAATAGGAAAATTGCTGCGTTGCCATGCAATGACACTGTGCTACAATGCAATTAAACTAATACATTTCCTCATTATAGGACATTTTATAGATTTATTTATACACATTTATTTATACATTTATTTGGTATAATATAAGGACAGACAAGGGAGACTCAGGAACACAGGGTATATATACACGGAAATCTGGGAGAACTGAAAACACCTGGGGAACACAGCTGGGAACAAATTAATACTATGAACTAATAAGGGACAGGAACAACCAAATATGGGCATACAAGACTGACAGCACCTAGGTAAGGTACAAAGTGGTTCTTTTAAGGGTACTTTCCTATTTTGTAACCTTAACAGTAAATTTCTTTGCATGTTTTTGCCTGACAGTGAAGGATATAGAAAAACGAATGAGAATCGTCAGCACAGTCTCACGACCAATTCATACAGTATGTGTTTTATGAGGTGGCTAAACAAAATAGCCTGACCTCACTTTTATGATTTGTCTAAAACCCCAGTGACTGGTAGGTTAGGTGAAGATCATTTGTACAAATTCATATGAGTTGTCAGCTCGTAAAATACGTATGATTTAGAAAAAAATCCTATGCATTATATTATGAGTAAATTCATTTGAATTTGTATGAATTAGCCACCTCATAAAATATGTACAAATTGCTGTAAGATCAGCTGAAATTATTTACTCAATCATTCACTGACTGAATCATTCATTCAGTCAGTCAGGTTTTTAGTTCCTAAAGTTGAATAATATAATAGTTATTACATAAATACAGTAATATATTTAAAACAAAACATAAAAAAGGTAAGAACTAATACTTGGTACTGCCAATACATCTATAAAACTGCTTTTGATTATATCAGACTGAGATCCTATTGGCCTGTATATATATATATATATATATACATAAAAATGACATGCATCATCTTTAAAATAAAACTTGCTGCAAACACTGGCATATTAGTCATTTATGAAAATATATCTGATTGCGGCAAAACACTGCAGAAACTTTTGTTCCACAAGCTAAAATCATGTTTTTCTCCTGTCAAACACACAGTATGACTTTGAGTGGTGCAGGAGTTTTATTTCATTCAGAGTTGTCATAGTCGTTTCAGTGTCAGACACCAGCTTCAGGAGAAGCGTGCACCCCTGCTGCAGATGTTTTATCCAGAAAACGTATTGACATAAAGTGTATTGGCTGTTGACAATGTTTATTTCTCCACTTGTTAACGTTCGCCCTGATCAAGCAGGCTGAAAGTCAAAGGCCACGATTTGGCAAATGCAGCTATACAGGCTGAATGACAGTAATTGAGGTACTTCTCAGCTCACTGTGGTGACAGTCAGAATTGAGAGTGTTCTTTTTTTTTCAGCAGTTCCTGTGATTCATGGGAGGTAATTTTTACATCGCATAGCCACACCAGCACCGACACAGCAGGTGAAACAAACGTGATAAGAGCATTAATTAAATTTCATCATGTTTGCCTCTCCTCCTCCGCTCTCCACCCCTCCTCCATGCCTCACAAGTAATAAATCAGATAGTTCATTTCTCTTTGCTCAGAGAGCATCAAAGTTGGAGTGCACAGCAATTCCCCCCAGAGTTCAATGACAAGCACAAAACAAAAGACCTAAATGAAATCTACCACCTTTTCTTTGCAGCAGATACTGCCATGATGAAAAGAAATGATTCCAGTAGCTCGTTATTTTTGCCTGAGTCTCTCTACAGTGTTACAATGCTTTATTGGTAATAACCTCGATCCATTAAATTGGTTTTTGTCATATTATTATTATTATTTTTTTTCACCTGGATGTTTCTTTCTAATCCAAGGTGGTGAGAATTATATTGCATTTTTCCTGCATCAAGAAAACTCGTACAATTGCTATCCTTCCATCTGGTGAGGCTGGATTTAGTGGACAGATGCCTGGTCGACAGAAAAAAGCTTTGTGTCTTGTGTCTTGCTTCTTTTTCATTTCTTTTGTAGTGAGCATTGCATATTCCACACACAGAAGCTTTGTACCAACTAGAGATGAGAATAGGCTTTTTATTCAGGTTACACTTAACAATTCTGGCTCCCTTTCAGTCGGTCACTCCGAGTCACGTTGGATAAGAATTGGGATCTCGCTTTGAGAGGACCAATCTACTTCGCATGTATGAAAACACGTCAATGAACATTGGCATGCACTGATTGCATCCAGATGCAGCTGATAACCACGTGAGTATAAACAGGTAGCGGATGTGTGCATCATTAGCTTTTTGCTTTGGAGCCGAGCTTGATGAAATTCTGCTCCTCCTGATCTATGACTCGGACAGTGGCTGGCAATACGGCGTTTTCAGCAGTGGTGGTTCCAGTTCGAGTGGATTGCCACAGCAGGCTGCACTATCCCCCTGCTGTGTGCAGGTGACCATCTTCCCTGTCGCCTCCGTACACACAGAAAGAGCTAGAGCTGCCATCGGAGCAGTCTGGCCCCCCACAAGGGGCCTCCTGGGGCATATGGCAGCAGCTGCGGTGCACATCAACTGGCTAGAGTTGCTGATGGTAAAGCTCGCCCTGGGCCATCTCAAAAGACACCTACAGGGCAGTCACTTGCTAGTCCGGACAGACAATACAGCGACCGTTGCATAAATCAACCATCAAGGTGGTCTGTGCTCCCGTCGCATGTCGAAACTTGCCCGCCACCTCCTCCTATGGAGACGGAAGCATCTGAGGTCGCTTTGCACTATTCACATTCCTGCTGCAAACTTCATGTCTGGTCCCTGGAAAACGGGATGCAGAGGTCTAGGTGACCTACCCCAAGGGGTAGTCAACATAATTTCTTCAGCGAGAGCGCCTACAGGAGCTGCCTACGCGTTGAAATGGAACCTGTTTGTAGAGTGGTGTTCTTCTCCACCCCCAGAGATGCCCGATCAGAGTCATGCTTTTGTTTCTGCAGCAAGGGTTTGAGCGAAGGTTGTCTTAATCTACCCTTAAAGTCTACATGGCTGCCATTGGTGCGAACAATGACCCCATAGATGGAAGGTCTGTGGGTAAGCATGACCTGGTCATCAGGTTCCTTAGGGGGGCCAGAAGGTTAAATCCTCCATGGCCTCCCACTGTACCCTCTTGGGACCTGTCTCTAGTGCTAAGAGCACTACAGTGGGTCCCATTTGAGCGTCTGCCAGCGGTCGAGCTGAAGTTCTTGTTAATGAAGACTCTGCTCCTGCTTGCACTGGCCTCCATCCAGAGGGTCACGAACCTGCAGGCATTTTCGGTCAACAAATCGTGCCTTTAGTTTGGGATTCCCAGGTAACACTGATGCCACGGCCCAGCTACATGCCCCACCACTCCGTTTAGAGATCAGGTGTTGAACCTCCAAGCGCTGTCCTCGGAGGAGGCAGACCCAGCCCTAGCTTTTTGCTGTCCCGTTCGAGCACTGAGATGCTACATTGACCAGACGCAAAGCTTTAGGTCTGTCACGGAGGCCGGCAGAAGGGGATGCTGCCTCCAAGCCATTACCCCAGGCCTACCAAGAGCAGGGTATGCCCTGCCCCCTCAGGTTACAAGCCCACTCAACCAGAAGTGTGGCATTGTTTGTGTGGTACGTGGCGCTGACAGATATTGTAGAGCTGTTGTGTGAGTATAGCTTAAAGTAATACTGTGAATAATACTAAAACAACAAGCGATTCTGTGAGTAAGTTTTTTTGACAGGTGAATTGCTGGAGAGCCAAAGGTAGAATCTATGTGCTGTTTTATTAATCCATAAACTGATACAAAAACATGACTTAGACATGAGAACTTGACAACAAACTTGACAAACTCATCATTTGGAACACACTTGGTGAAAGGCAATAGTTTCCTCATTATTTCCACCTGGAATGTTACAATGCCAGGCACTGTTAACATAAATATCTTTTATAAATAAACATATTTGCCATAATGAAGTTTTTCAAATTATGCTTTATAAGTGTGTCTGTGTCACGGATCGCGCCTCTGTGGCCCTCTCCAACGAGCAGCAGCGGGAACCATCACCCGAGTACTAATGTTCCCACCCGGACCCTTTTAGCCCACGTACCATTTTGATCATACCGCAGACGGTAAAAGCGTGAAGGACGAGCTACCTCTGCGGCTGAATTTACCATGACTTTTAGCAGGCACACCACGGGCTGCGAGAGGATTTACAGATGGAGGAGCGTGAGTGCCGCATGGATAATGGACTCTGCCCGTACTGCGGCAAGGCAGGCCATCTTCGGGCCGCCTGTCCCGTCTGACCTCCCAGACCCAGGACCCTTCGGGTGAGTGCAGTTTCTCTTGATACCGCTATGAAATTGGAGGTAGAACTGGTAGCGCTGTCCACCAGGGCCTTCTTAGACTCAGGTGCTGCTGGTAACTTCATTGACGCCGAATTTGTGACTAAACATCACCTTCCTTCTGTTTCATGCATTTCATGCTTTTAGCAAGGAGAAGGCCACCCAGCTACCACCTCATCGCCCCACGGACTGCGCCAATAATCTCCTCCCAGGTGCCGTCACACCCCGGGGGCGGGTCGATTACCGGGCCCTCAATGAGATCACCGTGAAATATCGTTATCCGCTGCCCCTGGTCCCCTCAGCATTGGAGCAGCTACGATTAGCCCACTACTTCACCAAGCTGGACCTCCAGAGCGCTTACAATCTCGTCCGCATCCGTGAGGGGGACGAATGGAAGACCGCTTTCTACACCACCACCGGCCACTACGAGTACCTCATCATACCATTCGGACTATCCAACAGCCCTTCAGTCTTTTAGGCCCTCGTCAATTACATTTTCCGGGACATGCTCCATAGATGTGTGATCGTCTACATCGACAACATTCTTGTGTACTCTGAAACCCGCCAGTCTCACATCAGCCATGTTCGGGCCGTCCTCCAGAGGCTCATCAACAACCAGCTATACACTAAGCTCAGCAAGTGTGAGTTTCACCAGACTAGGGTCTCCTTTCTGGGCTACATCATCAGCGTGGACAGGGTAGCCATGGACGAGGCTAAAGTTAAAGCGGTGGTCGACTAGCCCAGGCCACAGAATCTCAAGGAGCTGCAGCGATTTCTCAGGTTCGCAAACTTCTACCGGAGGTTCATTAGGGGCTTCAGTCTCACCGCAGCGCCCTTAACTGCTGTAGGATTTAAAGAAATTTAATCCTTCTGATTTTATACTGAACTCGCACGCCTGCAGAGGACATAAGACCTCCAAAGACAATAAACTCTG
>JAUMHI010000064.1:5720641-5739890 GCA_032359435.1 Enteromius unitaeniatus
AATATATGAAAGTCTAATGTTTATCAGTACATTACAGAAAATAATGAACTTTATCACAATATGCAAATTTTTTGAAAGGGACCTGTAGTTTTCTTTTTGATCATTTATTTTACATTAATCACAAATAGGACAATATCACTTGCCATGTCAAATCATTATCATCATTAACATAATGAATAAACTGACACTCCAACTCTATATATTCATAGTATTAAACCTTTTTGGCTATTTTCAAAATGTTTATCATTTTAACAGATTTTTTTTTTGTTTTGTTTTAAATGAATAAATGTTCCCCATAATACATTAAGAGATGAGTGGGCAGTGTGCACAAACGTTTGAGTGGCACTGGTCTTATTCCCTCAAAAAGCACTAAAATATTTCTTCCATAAACTCATATTACAGTAGTTATCATAAGGGACTTGCATTCTAGGGGTTAGGGAAAAACATCACATTTGTATATAAATGTTAAACTATCATGAATATGAACAATGTATTGTGTCAGGATATACTGATACTTGAATGAGTGTCTATAAATAAAGAATGGTGTAGTTACAGAATCTACCAGCAGAGGCTAACTACCCAAACTAACTAGTAAAGCCTATAAATCCCTGGGTTATCCCAATAAAAGTCATTTTAAGGATCATCTGAATGCAGTACTCACTGTAATAGCAGAATATGTCTATTGTGATGCAGCAATTACAAAATTAATAAATACAAAAATAATTCATAATCATTTTAAGGACTTCCCAACGAGGTTGTTTATGCTTGATGAAGTTTCATCTTTGTATATTTCCTGATTGAGGTTACAATCCCAAAGTATTGTGATGAATGAGACTCTTTATCAGATCATCTCCGAACGTTTGAGCAGTGAAGAATGACTTGTATTCATAATGAAGCTGACAACATTACATCAATGCCACTTTCAGTGACATCGGTACAAGCTATTTACAGGCGCTGGATCCAATCAAGAGAGGCGTCTGTTTACAGAAAATGGATAATATGTGCTCAGAAAGAGAATATTAATATTGTCATTAGATGCCATAAAAAGCAAAAATACAATTCTCTCATTATTTGTATGCCTCGTATTCTCTGGATATCGCTCGCTCACGTTGCTCCGAATGCATTCTGATGATTGAAAAGCCACGACAGGCTGTTGCGAGACGGAAGTTTGAATCATTATGTATTCACATGAGCTTTGTCTCTGTGCAAATACATTGACAGTGTATCGCCAGGGGGAAGGAGCCAAAGTCACTAGGAGGCCAGACCTTGTCCCTGGAGCAAAATACATCAACACACCAGGAGTTTAATCCAAAGCTGCGATGACAACGCTGTCCCTGCCCGCCTTTATAAATGGCTGATTTCGAAAGCATTTTAATGGCGTAATCTTCCCCTCATCTTGTCAACTTAATGGCGCCTGCCTGTTTACTGTAAGCGAGATGCATGACGCGTGAGGTGAGAACTGGCAGCCGTCGCCGGCCTGATGGAGATGGATATACACGCTCACAAAGAGCCACAGACGCTGTCGTTTAAAGCACGGGAGGGGGAACTCAGACTACGGTCATATTCATAACTCTCTAATGCCACATTTTATCGCTCATAAAGCTCAGCAATATACATTAGGTTCATTTATTCTTGGACGACTGAGAAATATTGGTCCCGTGTGACGTTTACATTTCAAGTAATTGTTGCAAAATGGCGGAGAGCTTCTTTCTTTAATATCCCACTGAAAAAACAAAGCAAAAAAAAAAAAACAGCACGCATCCTCCAGTGATGGATTGATGTAAATGTGAGAAAGATCAGCACTTTAAAACAGGGAGAATCAATTGTGTTTCTAAGTGACCAACTGAAGACTCAACAGACATAAGCAGAAATATTTAGGCATCAGCAAGAGGTGGACTCCCTGGAGGAGGAACATTACTGACTCCAGAAAAGGCCGGATATTGCCATAAAGATGAATATTTCATTGATGAGTCAGAGGGAAAGTGCGTTATACTTCTCTTACTGCTCGTAATTTTCAAGCCTTTAGGAAGTTAGAACTTGGGTGGATCAAACTATTTCTCATTTCTTGTTTCAGTGTCAGATTAAATAATTAAATTGGTCCCACTTTATATTAGGTAGTCTTAACTACCATGTAAGTACATTGAAATGAATGAATTTCATATTGTAAACAAATGCATATATTTACAATATATTTTATATATTGGAAAAATTTATTCATATTGTATACATAAATGTTTACATCAAACTATATTTATAAATTATAAATAATTGTTTAAAAAAAAAAAAACTGTCCACCTCAGTAGCAGTAAAAGTGTTTTGCAATACAATAAGTAAACAATAAATAACATTGTACTCATTTTATTAGTGTTTTCAAACGTTTCAATAAGTGTAGGCTTTATATTTTCACTTGGTGGTAAATTGACGTGATGTTGTCATGGTTACCTCATCAGGTGTTCAGTGATATAGACGTCATGTTCACCTGGGAAGGTTACCATAGCAACCATTACCGAAGTAGTTTTTCACTATAGGATCAGTATCCCCTTGTACTTTTTCACACATCAAATGAAAATGAATCCACTCTACAAATACACTATCATTCAAAGTATGAATAAAATAAAAAAAATTCAAAAATGCTTTTTTCAGCAAGGACAGTCATGGCTTAATAGATCGACATTCAGATCTGTAACCCGAAGATTGTGGTTCGAATCCCAGGCCAGAAGGGGATTTTAGGTGGGGGGAGGGAATAAACAGCACTCTCTTTAACCTCAATACCACAACTGTGATGAGACCTCTGAGCAAGGCACCAATCCCCAGACCGTTCCAAGATAGTCTTTCCAAAAAAGACCATGGAATACCCAAGATGTGTCACTTGTATAGTTTAGAATGGGGTAAAATTCAATGCTTAATATGGACGGTCTATCAAACAAAGCCCCACCTTCTGAGCAAAATAGCCAAGCGTTAATCGGCAAAGTTAACACATCGCAGCAGCTATAAAAATGAGCTTTTTATAACACTATTTGATCAACAGAAATAACAATTATAATACAGTTGTTGTCAGTTTTAATTGGTGTCTTCAAATATGAAATTTAATCGTGAACAATTTTGGAGATTTTGATGTCTCCACATTCAAGAGATGCATTTAAAAGATGGCCACTGAATTACTTGACTTGTCTTACTTTGTATTGACTTTGTATCTATCTATAAATGTACATGGTTTTGA
This sequence comes from Enteromius unitaeniatus, assembly GCA_032359435.1. Lineage (NCBI taxonomy): Eukaryota > Metazoa > Chordata > Actinopteri > Cypriniformes > Cyprinidae > Enteromius > Enteromius unitaeniatus. The sequence goes on from JAUMHI010000064.1 coordinate 5,723,862, forward strand.
CACCTCAAAAATATTCCCTTTTAAGAATTCACTGTATAATTTACAATGGGTTTTTCACAAGATCAAAGTGTATTGTAGACTAAAGGTTTCACACCATGAGCAAAATAAATGGTTCATTGCACTATACAAATTTTGTACTGGACTGTACACAGGATAGTAATGGCAGCCACCACTATTTTTCAGCCAACATCCATCAGAGCACTTGTTCAGCAAGCCACATGTACCTTTTACTTTTACTCTTGGTTCATTTGGTCATTAAGCATTAAAGTGAGTCACAGTATACTGACATTGTATTGATTTTACACAGTTAGATTTTCATTGAAAGATCTGCTTTTGTGATCCACAGGAAAGATTTTCAGAGTGACCTGAGGGTGGGTAAATGACTGAATTATAATTTTTTGGATGAAATATCCCTATAAAACCAAAACATCAGAATCACCAAGAGAAACTTGAAGGTGTGTGAGAGGTCAAATCTTTTTTTTTCTGGGATTTTAATAGCCTCCCTAGCAAATCTGTGCCTAGTAAATCACTTTTAACTACTGTCTGCAGTCTTGTATGGAGGATATTAAAATCTTTTTTGCAAACCACAGCTTTTTGTTCTCTTTTCTTGCTCCAGGAATGTTACTGTTCACTGGTTGGTGTGTTGAAATTGAACCTCATTAGAGCTAAATGCCCCTTAAACCTGTAAAAGGACACTCCACCATCCATCCTCCCGGCTGTGAGCTCCCTATGGAGGGAAAACACACAGCCTATAATGTATTTAATATAAGAGCAAGCAGGAACATAAATCACAGGCAGGATTGTATTGAGTAGATGACAATGGCTTACATACGGTATGTGTGTGCTGGTGTTTATTAACGTATTGAAAGCGCAGATAGGCGCCTTTCTATGGTTAATGAGGCCCTTATGTGTAAGAATTCAGATTGGCTTCCTTTTAAATGCCCCACCCGCTCCCCTACACTTTCAGATGGCTGTATTGGGGACTGGCTGAGAGAGACTTATGCCATATGGTTCAATGAAGTTTCTCCTGCATGCTCTTCCTATGGAGAAGAAGTCATTTATTCTCTGTAATGAGGCAGATAGTGAGGTTAGTACCAGCTAACTGTAGAGTCGGCATCTGCTCTTTGCACTTAATGCCAGCACCCAAAACAGTCTAATGTGCATAAAGAGCTTTAGTTCATCCAAAAATGAAAATCCTGTCATCATTTACCTACCCTTGTGTTGTTGCAAATCTGTTTGAGTTACTTTCTTCTGCAAAATTGGAGAAAAAAGTGAAAATATACATTTTATTGGTAAATACAGTATAGGTAAGCAAATATCCCAATGTTGCCCATGTTGTAGAAAGCGATTAATATGGAAACCTCGGGTCAATGGCAGTATGTGCCTCTTCATTTCTGTAAAACTGAAAAAACGTACCTACGTATACATTATTAATTAACATTATACATTTTTAACATCCTGCACGATTTTAAATACTTTTAAACGTTATCATAACACATCCGGCTTCATATGGATGGGTTTTCTAGTTTAGTAGGTTTACTCGGTAGCTCTCGTGATACGATGTTGCACTTGGGCAGTGAAAAGCACCAGTTTGAATCTTGTGTAAAACAGTTTGGCAAAACAGCTCAAATCAGCATTTGTTAACACTATCATGTAGATTTAGGTTTGGTGTAGGGGATATTTCCAACACGGTAGCACATTAATCTTCAGCGACACTCACTGGATATTTTACTTCTGAATGGGCAAAATACATAACTCAAACACCATTATGAAAACACTGCAACATGTACCTGTACAAACCTAATACAAACGTGCCACAGTTACATATTAAATGTGTGTTTTAGCTCCACTCTCTGGTCATTTCACTTCGAAACTGCAGCGAAACGTATGTACGTATATATGTACAGTGTGCACTACATAAATGACAATGGTGAGAAAGCAGCAATTAAGAAAACATCTGAACATAGCGATGTACAGATGTTTGCACATACTTCATTCAACATTTATATGGCACTTTATGTAATAGCTTGGTTTAAAGCAAGCAGCTTTGCAATATTAAGCATGAAAAAGTGTCAGTGTTGTTTTCAATTAGAATTGCAACTTAAGTTTTTATTATAAAACAGCTCTCAATGTGTTTGTGTCCATGCCATAATCTGTAGTTCAAAGTCTTTCAAATCTTTCTAGACAGTTGTAGATCATTCGAAAACTTACAAATGAAAAACATACAAATGAAAAATATACAAATTGAGTGTGTTTTGGACAGTTATGTCTTTTTATTAGTGTTGTTTGTTCACCTGGTAATATTCTTATTATTATCCCTACTGTTGTTATTTAAAAATGGAACTGTATTATCTACTTGTTAAATTTTGAATTGTGTGAGAACAATTTATTTTATACAGGCTAAAACATAGTAATTTTCCAAATGATGAAAAAGTTTTTTGTTAAAAGTATGTTATGTTTATTATTCATGGTAATCTAGCTGTCATTCAATCATGATGATTCTTAGCTGCAGAGAGTTTTCAGAGGTGTTTATATGCAGATGTAGGATTAAACCTTGGATGATGATGAGGCTGTTTACCGCCAAGTTCCAGCTGCTGTTTGCGCCTAATGAGAAGTGGCATATGTGGAATGTAATGTACTACATAAATATCTCCCCGTTGCACCAAAGGCACCTTTAGGTAAATTATTTCATTCTACTTTTTTGTCCAAGTTTTAGGGAAACTTCTCCCATGCACTTCTTCGTAGAGGTGCAGTCTGGCAGGATTTAGCCAGAAATCTCCTGATGAGCTCTCATGGAGAACCTGAGGTTACTTTAAGGGATTAAGTACTTGATGTAGCAGTATATATCAGGAGTGGAGCTATGGACTGGACCGTGGCCCTTAAGGATAATCTTTCTCTTACCTATACGATATGGGGTTTGTGCTGATGGTTGCATTGTCCTAACATGTATGAAGATCACTTTTAGTCCAACATACTGTGCGCATAGATAGAGAAGACCCAACAAGATTTAAAAGCAAACTAAATGTGTTTGCTAAATGTGGGGGTGTACATTAATATTATTTATCAACACATTGTAAGAATGCTTTTGTTAGCTAACCCAAATCTGTCGAGTACTTGCATGAAAACATATTTGAATTAAATGTCATGTTTAATTATAAGCAACTTACCATTCCTTTTTAATTATGTGTGAAATGTATTAGCAATTGTGAATTGTTTAATTTTTTGTAGTCAGTTTGCTATTATTATTTTTATTCACATTTAATATATATTAGTTTTGTGAATTAACCACTATATTATAACTGAATCAACTTGACAACATTAAAACATTAGAAAAAATAATTTACTGCAATGCAGCAATTTTTTTTTTTCAGAAAGTTCCAGATCATTGCAGGTCCTTTATATAACCTTGTTGTTAGGCTGAATTATTCAAATTAAATGAGATTTTTACTTTTATGATCATTTATATCAGGCCTACATGAAACAAAGATTTGTGTTCACAACATGGTGTAATTTTTTGTCTTATAAAGCATAAATAAATTACAGATGGCTCTCATAACATGCTCTCATAAACGTTGTCAATTTTACCAGTCTACTTATAAAGACATAAAAGTAAACGTTTTGTTATGAGGAACAGACTGAAATTTTCATCTAACCGTAATTTTTTCTTCTGCCGCTGCAATCAAATTTCATTTGCACAGCACTTTTGTCAATCTTTTGTCAGGCATAATCAGTGTCTTTACTGTTCCTTTTATCAATTTAATGCGTACTTGTAGAATAAAAGCATTTATTACTTGAATTAATAATAAATTTACTTGAAGAATATCTAGTGAATTCAAAACAATATTAATACCCTGTGAGATTTGAAAACTGATGCTTCTGAAAGTTAGCATCACACATATCATAGCTTCGTATCGATGGGTTTTCAAAGATTGATAAAACAGTTCAAATCTGTATAAAAGGCAGCTGAAATGACATGGCAGCATCAACAAATGCCTTTTATACCAGTTTTGCATTTGTTAACACTATCATGTAGGTTTATGGCTGGATTTGGTGTTGGGCATATTTTCAACATGATTAGAGCATTAACTTTCAGCGACAGTCCCTGGATATTTAATGTAATAAAAACGCAGCAATACACACCTAGATCAACCTAATAAAAAATGTGCCTGGGTTCACCTATGTTTTAGTGCCACTGAGTGGAATTTTTCTTTGAAATTGTGGCAAAACATGCAGTAAGGCACATAAAAACAATGTTGCAAAAAATGTGCACAGAGGTATGTATTTTTATGAGACCAGGATGCATAAGTATCACAGCAGTTATGTTCCCACATGAGAAATATAATATGCCAATAGCAAGAGAGGTGTTTTGAAACACTACAACTTAAGGTGTAAAGGTGTATTTTACATACACTACATTATATATCACATTTCACAGCCATCACATCACACAATATCCATGCAGCGCACAGAATAAATGGGACACATAGCCTACATCAAAGAGACCAGCCAACAGAAAACGTGAGAGTGAAACCATGCACATTAGCTCTGTTAGTGTCATATCTAGCTCCTATCCCCCACAAGTCTTCACACTGTGCCACAGTCTCAGAAAACAAAATTAATCAGCAGGGGGTTTAATTATGGGTGACAACACCGGCAATAAATCACAAAGTCTCACTACGTCTGTTTTTACTATGAATTATCATATTCCTCTCACGGGAGGAACGTCTGTGTTTGATGGGGGTGTGTGGGCTCGTACATGTTTTGGTAATGCTTACAAAGGTTGCAGGTGACACAAATGATCTCCAACAGCAAGCACCTGTGAGATGCGTTCACAGCGTGCGGTAGGCGCTAAGCATTAATGCAGCGGTGCCAGGGATCTGGAGGTTTCAACGCCTGCTGTAAATGTATTATTGGCCACAAATGTGTTTAAGTTGTGTTTGAAGCTTACTGAAGCGCCCTTGAACAAACATGAGCTGCGTCGAAAGAAGCATCTAACTTCTCATGCCAGGCAGAGGAAAGGGTGATTTATTATAAATAAATAAATATAGCAATAAATAAATCCTTTTAATAAAACGTATCAACATTTCGCACAGTTTGGTTTTGATGAGTATAAGAAGTTTTAAGTTGAGAGGCTGAGAAATTGAACATTAATGCTGGTGCCATGCTGGGAGCCAAAAGGCCATTGAGAAGAAAGAACGAAGACAGAATCTGAAATGAGCTGTTTTGGTAAAAATCAGAAAACGGGCTGAAATAAACATTAAAAAATAAAACAATAACCCAAACATTTAAATAGATCACACATTCTTTCTAACCTATTAATCAGTTTGAAGATCTTTTAAAGTGAAACCTATCTCAGACAGAATCTCTTCTAATGGTCAAAAGCAATTGATAATATATCTTATTTTTGATATTTTTGTTAATTTAATATTTTTTATTTGGTATATGTGGCTCATCTTGCTCTGTGACTCATTTTATCCCTATTATGGGCTACTCTAGGCTACTACTTGACACATGCACAAAAATCTCTTTATGTTTATGTGCATCATTGCTGGCCCCATTTGGTAAATTCAATCACTTGGAAAGTGGAAAATGTCAGAAAGGCAAAAATAATGCATCATGCTGGCTGTGCTCCCACTGAAGAATGCTGAGCCAGGATGAAATACTAACGTGAACATGCACTGTGTTTTGTTTCGGCAACGTTCACGCCCACACAGGGTATCAAGCCCTGACTGCTGCAATGAAGATCTTTTTTTCCTGGCCTGGTCTCCTTTTCTTCCAATGCACCTGTTTTTTTTTTTCTTTCGTAGAATTTGGCCCATTTCTTTTTATTTTGCACTCACTGTCTCTTTGTTTTTTTTCCCTCTCACAAACACTAACTGTTTCTCTGTCCCTCTGATACTGAGATATTTACAATGACGGCACTGTTTAGTCAACGCAGAGAAAGCACATGAATTTTACATGGCCCTCGTTCAATTCCAACAACTTGTCCCAGAAGGATGTGCAATTTCATTTCAAAATGGTCGAATGAAAAAGCCTTTGGGCAACATCTTATGCAGGACCATTTGGGATCTATTTTGCAGTTGTGACAAGACTTTAAAGATGGGGAAAAACGGTTTACTTTAAGCTCTGGGTGAAAAACATACGCTTCAAAAAAAAAAAAAAAAGAGAGAGAGAGAGGGAGAAAGCACAGCCGTGTGGAGTATACTGCGAGGGTTTTTTGACAGTTAATGGGAATGTGATCCGTTTCATGGTCTTTACTGTGTCTGAGCTACATTTATCCTGTGTTCTGACCTCAGGGATGAAATAATATGTTGTGATGCTCTGGCGTAGACTGACAGTTGTATCATGCATAGATTGAATGAACAGGACACACAGAGATTATGTTCAAATCTGTACATGCATTGATACACACCTTCCTCAAAGCTTAAAAGATTTATGGTGAGATAGAGGTGTATATTTCTTCACCAAAATATTTTGACTCTATTACACACTGTATTAAAGAGGTTAGATCACTGGAAAGGTCAAATATAATTCTGTCATAATTTACTTGACTTTCTATTAACTGCATGTATTCAGATAAGACTTCATTTTCAATATAATGATAATAATACCAAATGCTGTTGGGTCAACTTGTAATCAGTCGTGACATCAGGTTAGACTATGACAAAATTTCAATAAAGGCTCAGTGGAAAAACATGCTTCTACCTAGAGCTTTGCTAAACTCATTTCTATAACCTGGTGAGTAATACATATACAACGAAATACATCTTTGAAATTATATTTCAAATACATTTATTTAATGGTAAGTATACTGCAATACATTCATATAAAATTACCTTGTGGTTGTACTTTTAACATAACTGCATACTTAAAGACTGCTAAATAGGCATTTTATTATACCAATATTCTTCAAAGATCATACAATTCCTCATCAACATTGACATTAAAATACATTTTAGATACATTTGCACAAGTAGTACAAATAAAGATTAATTGTAATTGTAATTATAATTAATTATATTAATATAAAAGTGTCCACATTTAAGGTTTCAAATAAGTTTTTAGAAAATAAAATGTCAAAATTTGGTTGAAATAATATCCAATACGTCCATATATGTTCCTCTGTCGGCATGAGGAGATGCTCAATCTGGGGGCCTTTGAATATTGTGCAGGACAATGAGGGGCCATCAGGTCAAAAAAGGTTCAGAACCACTGCTTTAAACAGATGCTATCTCAAAGCTGTAGTTAGGATGTTGTTTGGACTACTTTTATGATAGTTTTAGAGGTTGAACTGCTGGAAAGGAGCTGCGTTCCATGGAATCAGTGACATCATTTGAGTTTAAAACCACATGAGGGTGAGTGAATAATGACAGAATTTTCATTTGAGTGTGAACTATGCCTTTAATGATGAAACCGGGTCAGCCGAGCTTCCTCACCAGCACAGTGATACTGCCCTACACACACATGGAGCTCAATGCAGCTCTGTGCATCCCAGAGCTATTAAACCCTGACAGAACACAACACTGTATGCTGTCCATCTTCACCGTACAGGAAGAACTCATGGGGCTGGTTCAGAGAGATGAGCGGGCCAGAGTTTTAATAGCTCTCCATGCCAAACCCTGGGCGCCTACCACTGAGAGCAGCAGTCACTTTGTATTGATTGACCCAGGGTAATAGCTGGGGAAACTGGAAAACATGAGGACGCTTTGAATTGCACACCCACAAGCACTTTATCAGGAGCCCCGAGCCTAATATGTAATGAGTGAGCAAAAGTCGAATGCATTGTCTCATGTCATTAAGCCTGAAAGAGAACATGAATGTGTACATTCAGGGGCCCGTGACCAGGAGCGTGTTTAATAAAAGTGCCATCACTTCACACTGAGTGGATTTGACATTTCATCATCACTTAGACTTAAATCTGAGTCCTCGGGGACCGAAAACCATGGGAGGCAATGAAAAAAGGAAAACATAAATTAGATTCTGTAAGATTATTTATTTATTTCAGATACACAACTGAGAGGCTTATATTCTTTTTTTAGAACTGCTTTCTTTCTTCAATGGCATATGCAATTTTTCTCAAGGTCAGGGCTGACAGGGGGCGAGAGGGGCATGCTGGTATTTTGGTTGAGAGTTTTTTGAAGAGGTGAAGAGAGAGAGGAGCGGAGAGCAGGAATGAAAGCAGGGATGATGAAAGGACAAAAATGCAGCCATGAAATGGAGAGGAAAAGACATTCGCGAAAAATTAAGATTGCTGGTGGATGTGCTCGACTGAAGTATTTATTATTTGGAGAGTTAACCATTCAGCAGACTAACAAGTTTAAGGGACAGTTCACACAGACATGAAAAATCTGTTATCTTTGGAAACTATTGTTATTTTTTGTCTGGGGAACACAGAAGGAGAGAAGAAATTGCCGAATTACTACAAGTTCTTATTTTTGTTTTCTTTATGCACAAAAAAGCATTCATGACATTACGTTTGAACCACTGATGTCACGTGGGCTATTTTAGCGATGTCCTTACTATCTTTCTTGAGCTTGAGCATGGTAGTCGTGCTGCTGTCTATGAAGGATCAGATAACTCTCAGATTTCATTTGTGTTCTAAAGATAAACAAAGTTCTTATGGTTTTGAGACATCACAAGTTTATTTCTATTGATGACATCCTTTTAAGAAAGCCTACATATTCATATGTAATTTCAAAACTAGTTTTATTGCCTATTACTGTACCTTCTGCCTGCTGTTGTTTGAAATATATTGTACAAGCAAATGTTTAAAAAAATCAGTTGTATCATGTATTTTCATGTAGTACTTTTAAAATACATTAACTTTAAATTAATCTAAAAACACAATACAATTATATTAAAACTGAACCTTTAAACACTAAATAAGTTAAAATTATGGAAATACTTTACATGTTAGCCAAATGTATTTTAGTGTAAAACTTTTAATGAATTTTTTTTGTTTCATTAAATGTAACAAAATCTATTTAAGCACATTTACAAACCTTTTATATATATATAAAGTAGAAATTTTCACAGATTCAAAAGAAAACTAATCAAATGATTAACAACAAAATATTTGAGATTTGGTTGTAACAATATACTAATGTAACACAACATTCAGGAGAAATGTAAAAGGAGTAAAAATCTTAATTTTCTCATCAAAATTCTGTCAAGGAAATCAATTATACACTAAAGTAAATATATTTAAAATTCAGCATAACAATTTTGACAGCTCTCATTTACATGGAAAAAAAAACACCATGCAGTGATTGCAATAATCAGATAAAAGATTGTAAATAGTGTTGCTTCAAACTTGCTGCAATGGGACATTGACCAACCTTTCAGGCAAATAGCATCACATCCCTGCTCTTAGCAAAAACATAGCTTCACCTCTGGTCTCAGTTATCTCTTTTTAAAGAGCCTATGGGCCATTCAGGGCAGGGGTTTTAGCATAATTATTCCAGTTCAAATAAACCTTGATGAGGACTTGATGCCTAAACCTGGCAAGAGCTGACAAACCTGGCAGCCTCTTTTTCTCACTTGGTCTCATTTTCTCATGAGTCATTGCCTAGCAGCGATTGCTGTCTTCCAAATGGTGCAATGCTTCTGTATCTAATGGCTAAAGTGTCACTATAAATATATGTCACTGTTACAGAAAAAAACTGACTTGAGGTAATTTCTGAACGTATTTAACAAGGTAACATCTGATGCAATTTCTGCCCTCAGGGATAGAGTGTAGAAGATAATTCTGGTATACAATTAGATGAGATATAATAAGCCTATAGCCAAACTAATCAAAATTCATTTGTGAAATGGAGACAAAAATAATGATTGAGAAATACTTTGAAATCCCACTGTTTATGTTGACCCTTTGAAGCTGTGTCTTCTTCAAAGGCCGCGTTTAATCATCTTTCGAACAAGGAGTGCTTCGAGTTTTATCTTCTGCATCCCTCAGATTCATCTAGTGATTGCAGGACACAAGAGACAAGCTTCTTCCTCATCCTCATCCTCTTTAGATCATGTATCAGAATCAATGTTTTTTCAAGTTATTTGAAGATACCGTCAAAGAAGACGTAATCTTATATTTTAGATAGGTCATCTTGCATGTTCATTTCAATCAAAGATAACACCCTGCTGCTCCTGTATAAACACAGCACAAACATTCCCTTTTATCCCAACATTCAATCAAAATACTGACGTCTTACAATCACAAAAATACTGCTGAAATTTATTGTAGCACATCCACAACGATTCAAGATGCCAAGCTGTCGTTCAAACCAAGGGTACAGGTTGTCGTTTTACTGCCACTTTAAGTGTGTTATTACATTAGTCATGTTTTACATTATAGTGTCTTTAATATAATTAATTTGTAAAACTGGTAACAATAATCACTAGTTAATTTGTAGTTACTTACTTAATCTTATAGTTTTAGGAATAGTTCGTTTAGAAATGATAATTTTGCTGAAAATGTATCCTCTGACTATCCAAGATGCAGATGAATTTGTTTAATTAATCTTAATTAGAACAGCTTTTGAGAAATACTTATTAATTAGGTTTAGAGTCATTAATATGTGCTTAATTACTACTACTAAATGGCTAATACTTTAATGAATAATCAAATCTCTGTATAAAAACTTTTAACCATGCATAAATCAGACCCATGTGACAATGCAACAATGTTGCAAAATATTTTTTTAATTAATCACAAGTGAAACAATTTGTAAAGTCATGACAACATCTGGCAAAATGCATAGAGAAGAACAAGTCAAAACATGTCAGTAGAAATAAACAGACATTTTATAGAATCGCTGCTAAATTGAACAAAAATCCAGCAATTTTTATATATTTATTTACATTACAGCCACAGCTGAGTCCTGCATAGCTAGATTGGATTGGATTGTAAATGCAAGGCAAATTCTGGGTTGATTTAATCAGAGACATGCAGCATCTCAATCTAAATGGTTTTGCAAATGCCTTTTTCTCGATCGGAATCTTCATGTTGTTTTAGTGCTGCTGTAAACATATCTTCAGGCAAACTCTTGCCGGGTGAGTCTGAGTTATATCTTTATATCCTACCTATGGGCTGAATATACCCCCATGACGCATCAGGCACTCGGGGCGAGGACTAAAGGCCCAACATATGGTAGAAACATCTGGAAAAATCAATCTTCACAGGATTAGGGGAAATCTTTCACAAATTGTGAACTGAGATTTATAAGAAAAGGATGTAGGGTTCAATCTCGATTACAGCCCTACAAATTGTGAAAGAAATGTTGCAGTTTCTCAGTCGTCTGCAGCCCATAGCTGTCACCTGCTCACTCCATTCAGTTAGTAACTGATTGCCATTCGGCGTGGAGAGATTACATTTTCTTTACCCCTGCAAAATTTGAATTATCAGATCCTGCTTGATAGCGTGGAATGAAATCTCCCTGCATCAGTAGTTTACCCAAAAGCTCATCTCCATCAAGATAATGGTACTTCAAAAACATGGCTTCTTTAGATCTAAACCAGAATGACCTTTGAAAGAGGATGCCAGTAAAATGGAGAGGCCTTTGGTCCAAATCACTGAACGTCTACATATTTAATAGACTGAATCCCATCAGTTTTCCACACGCATGCGTCGGAGTGTCATTGTCATGGATATCTGGAAATAGCAGATGACATTAAATAGAAATATGACGGTTTAAGCCACAGAAGACATTTGTGGGTTCCAGGCATAGCCTTGGCATCTTGCTTTATGATCTGGTCGATAGAGCTCATCATTGCTTTGGATGCAAAGATCACTGCAGGATGAAATCACACAGTCTAAAGGCGGCTGCAAAAGGTGACAGATTCACATGCAGGACTTGAGAGGTCTCATGGGCAAATCACAATAGTACACATCAGAACACTTCTATTTTGAAATTAGAAGGATTTTTAACACTGCTGCTAATATTAATATTTTATTTATATTATTTATTTAAACTTTATGGAAAAAACAAAATTATCGCATGGGGATCCCATGAAAAATGGCACTGTCAAATAAATGTAAAACAAATGTAAAATACAGTGACAATACAATATAAAATGTTTAACTTAGCATTATAGGTTTTGAATTATAAATATATATATATATATATATATATATATATATATATATTTTTTTTTTTTTATTGAGAGTGTAGGAAGACCAATTTTGCAGTCACTACTGAACTCTATGGATGTTATTTATATTTTTTATTTCCATGATCACTGCAGCTTCTTTAAAATGGTGGATTTATCTGTAACATTTCAGGGAATTCAGCTACTGATTACATCAATTTATTTTGAGGCTTTTACTGAAGAAAATGTGATGTCTTTAAAATTCAGTTTACTTGTCATAATTTGACACAGCAATTTAAAATGCAGAGGTTATGACGTGAAAACAAGTTTAGTCCATTATAATAATAATTATAGTGATCATCTCAATGCACATACATATACAGACACACATACATACATTAACTGTAAAAATAATTTTCAATAATTTACATTGTACCATCACTTATAAATGTATATTTTACACATTTTCCCTGGTTTGCTTAAGCTGAAATACGAAAATAACTAATAATTTAGCTATATATTTAAGCCAAAACTAAAAATTTCAACTTAATAAACACTAAAATTAAACACACACACACACATACATTAAATATATATAAAATTCTGATTCAAAGTAACAAAAAGATAAAAATGTATCTAAACAACACTAAAATAACACTTATGCAGAGAAGTGTTCTGTGTGAACGACCCCTTACACAGCAAACACTCACTATTCTTTATCAGTCTTCTGTGACGAGGGCCAACAGCTAAAGCTAAAGAAAAAGAAGAAAAATTGAGTTCAAAAACCATTATAGACTCAATTGTTTCCACTGTAATAAAATCCATTCCTCTTTCTTTCTAGTGAATGAAAATCTATTATGACCACCTTCTTCCCCCCAAACACCTCCGCCGGCCACAAAACCCCTTCCCCTCCCTCCTCCAACCTCTTTACACGAAAAACACATCAAACAGGCCCCGCTATTGGTTTTCAAAACCCAAGCAAAAGCACACTTTAATTTATTTTCTCGCTCTCTCTGATTTCTTTTAGATTGGACGTCAGTCTGCATGATTACCCTCAATCAAGACTGGGCTGAACCGATGCTACGGCTCTGTGTTTCCTCAACAGTACAGTAAACACAGAGGTGACTCCTCACAGTGAAGTGCCAGTCACATCATATATCACCTGCTGCTTACACCATCATGTCACTGTAATCTGAGCTAAATATACACACTGCTCAGCTTCATATTAATCTGTACAAAATTATATTAATTAATATCAATTTTTTTCCGCCAGCCAATAAATATATTGAAATAAATCAATGATGTGTCAAAATGATTTTTGAAAACATTTTGAAAAGAATATTCTGTATGCTCAAACAGCAACATTACGCATTAACATAAAAAAAAGTTAAATCACAATCAACCACCCCTATAATAACGATCCAAGCTTTTTTGTGAAGTTTAGGCTTACAATCAGTATATTGTGCTCGTGCATCATCTATTATTTGTTTAGATTTTAGGCATTTCTCCTGGGTAAGTTTAGGTTTAGGTGTAGAGATATGGTCAAAACTTAAATTTTGGATTAAAATGTTGTTCCAGGGTCATCAAAATATGTTGACCAAAATATGTTGACGCAGGTACACGTCGAATTCACCATGCATATTCATTAACAGTGTAGAAAGATTACATTCCAAGTTACGGAGAATCAGGAACCTTTATTTGAGCAAATGATCAGTGAGCCATGCAGGTTTATTCAAGGTTATAATCTTTGCGATTAGTGTGCTTCAAATTTACAAATACCTATTATTTGTGCATTACGGTAAATGGCAACTTTCTAACAATGCCCCCGGAAGTAAACTTGCCCTCTTTCATCCAGCTTTTAAATTCAACACAGTCTCACTCCAACTCACATTTTGACGCTTGGTCAAGACCCTTTTGCGTCGCTTTCTGAAGCCCAAGGTACACCTTTTTAGTCACTTTTCGACATGTTTTCAGTTGTTTGGCACTGAACCCCACACCTACCTTAAACCTACCCACCTCTGAGCAATATAAGACACACACAGGCAAATACAGTCACAGGTATTTATTGCATAAACTAATACCTGTAATAAATACATTACAAACAAGTTGTGTCACATTCCAAGTCTTCTGAAGCCATACGAAGTCTTTATGTGAAGAAGAGAGTAAAACACAAGGTTTTAATCACTAAAAATGATCCCGCTCCGTTAACATGCTCACGTCTCATTTAGAAAACATACTCTTGTCCCGTATCATGAAGCAATCGGTCAAGAGACACACAAGAGCCAATAGCATTTCACAACCAAGGTTGATGTAAGGATTCTTGTAGTGCCATTTTTTGAAATTGCGGAAGACGGAGACAGCGACCGCGTCTATTCCTCTCACAACTCAACCATTTTGCCTCAAAAGACTTGGAATATTAATATTTTGCAAATAAATGATGACAGTGGTTGTCTCTGCCTGCTATATCTTGTTTTTTATTGACAGATGGTGGGTTTAGAGGCAGGGTTTGGGTTACGTGCTCATAAATGTGTAAATACTATAATTTAAATAAAACTGTTTTGATAGTTTACATTGAAAAATCACACCCCTACATTTATGGAATAATGCCATTGTTTTTACCCAATATATCTTTTAATTATGACGATAAAATAAAAAATATCACATCAGCATATTGGCACAAAAGGTTTCCTATTTAAAACAATGGAGGACCCTTTACGTCAAAAAAGTGACTAAAAAGGGGTACTGAGCTTCAAAAAGTGACGCAAAAGGGTCTTGACCAAGCGCCAAAATGTGATGAGTTGGAGTGAGACTGTGTGGTTGAATAATACATGGACCTTGACTATGTTTTGAATTCATGATTTGTTCATATCATTTCTTATCTGCTGGTGCATTGCTTGTGAATACAACGCATCACAGACTGAGGAGAAAAGTAAGAAACACAATATATATAGAAGTAGACTTTCTCTTTAAAAAAAATAAATAAAATAATACTCATTTCAGATTAAGTGCTGAGGACTTGTTGGTTGTGGAATCATGTGACCATAATGCATTATACTAGGTAAGAAGTAATTGTAATGTAAAAAATAATCTTTACGCAGTGAGTCATATGCAGTCTTTTTTTCCCGATCAATATATGTACTTCAATGAACTTGTGAAATGTATTATATTTGATTATTTGATAACATAATCCTTAAATTAGGTGCTGTCTGAGGTGATTTCAGGATTTCAGTCTTAGGGAAGCTCAGCCTCTTATCAGCACCTGAGCTGATGATGTGGCTCAGTGGAGTATTTCTTGCCTTAAGTGCAAGAGGTCACAAGTTCGAATCTTGCTTTACTTGGCAATAAACATTAAAATAACATCTGTCTGGCGGTAGATGTATAAGGTGTCTGTTGCATTTAAATTTCTGATTTCACTGGAAAGGAGACTGTTTGGATAAGAGAGCTGGAACACACTTATATGCACATTTCGCTACGTGTCAAAATATAATGCTGAATGTAATTCATTTAAACATTTTTAATGACTGGTAAGAGAAGATAAACTTCAGATAGCTTATTGCAGCTGCTGTTTTCAGCAATTGTGAAGCGCTAATCGCATAATCACAGATTTTAAAGAGTGCTGAAAGCTGAGTTCACAGAATTTTTTGGAGGGCTGAGATGAAGCCTCTATTAATAGCATCCAGAAATTCTCATGTTGCTGTTATTAATTTGAGTAATTACTATTGTGTGACCTATTTAATTCACTACTGTTCAAAAGATTGGGATTTGTTTTATGTTTTTTTTATGTTTTCAAAAAACATGTTTTATGTTATGTTTAATTTTTTTAAATTATATTAATTAATATAATAATTATTTTAAAAAATAATTTAATTATTTATTAAAAAAAAAAAAAAAAAACTTGGCCCCAATGTATAACAAAAAGAGGAAAACTAAAAGATAAAATATATTTCT
>JAUMHI010000064.1:5739990-5752431 GCA_032359435.1 Enteromius unitaeniatus
TTTAAAATGTAGTTTATTCCTGTGATGGCATTTTTAGTTGTCATTACTTCAGTGTCACATGATCCTTCAAAATCAGTATAATATGCTAATGTACTGCTAATAATGCCTTTATTATTATTGTTAATATTTCTTAGTATTGTAAATTTTATAATATTAATAAATTATGCATGTGGTATTTGATGAATAGAAAGCTTGACATTTATTTGACATTAGCATTTATTTGTAATGGAAAACCTTTGTAACGATAAACATTTCCTTACTGTTACTTTTGATCCATGCATTTTTTCTTAATAAAAATAATGAATTATTTATAAAAAAAAAAAAAAAAAACTTGGCCCCAATGTATAACAAAAAGAGGAAAACTAAAAGATTAAATATATTTCTGGCTCTTTAATCAATGAATTAGATAGTGTAAATTTAAGTAACATGCAAACTATTCATTTTACCTTCTAAATTATTTATCCATGGAAACAAAACAACTTGATGTATCTGTTATCAGCAATAGATGAGTGTTAACGTCTATCCCTTGGAAATTCAAACAATAAATGACTTTTATATCATAATATAACCGAGTGTATGTGTGTGTCTTCCAGCGGTCAGGCTCTTTAATATTGGCTTAAAGATATAATATTTAAAAAATGAGAGGCTGTTTGACCGGGGCATTTGAAAGATCAGCTAAGACTCTCACATTACACTGTGAAGAGCAATGGCTGTTGTGATTAAGTGTGTGTTTATGCATGAAGAGAATCTTCTAACAGGATTACTGGAGATGGTGAGTCATTGTGTTGTAGCTCTATGACTGTATTTATAGCAAAAGGCAATATAAAGAAGCCTGCCACAACCTAAAGGCTAAAAGATATGTCTTCAAAGGCCACAACTGCGAGCGTGGCTGAAATCGTCTTGGCAGGCCTTTTGTTTCACCACTGGCTCTGGCACACAAGCTCTAAACAAGACCGCTGGCTCTCATAAGTGCCTGCATCACAAACAGTGCTACAACAGTGACATAAGACATTGCCCTGCCCACCAATATTTCCATGCATACATCTGCATTAGATAATTTTATTTTCTTTGATTAACTTTCTTTATGAATTTCTGTTCTGCTAAGTTTAATTGCTTAAGTACTTTAATTTAGCAAGGATGCATTAAATTGAACATTGATACTATTTTCAGAATGTGTAGAAAACATTTTAAAAGTAATGTTCTAATAATGTTTGCAAAATAAAATAGGCAGGCAGAACAAAGTAAACACAAGCATCAAAGTAACCTTAATAATAGGAGAAACGTAAGACAAACTAAGGCTACGTTTACACTAATCTGGATAAATTTGAAAACGGCGTTTTCATCTAAAAACTCTGGGCTTCTACACTATCGTTTTCAATTGTTTCCGATCATCCACACTAAAACAACAGAAAACGCTTACGTTCCTGTACTATGCATGCGTGGAACATAAGACGATTTGTTTATTTACTTAGATTTACTTAGGGTTACATACGTAACCTGAGACGTTCCTCTTCAGGAACTCGAGCCATGTCCAAAAGACGCTATGGGGAATGAGATGCCCACTTCCCCGCACTTTCAAATGCCCGCCCAGTGTGTGTGCCTACTCACCAAGCACAGCAGCACCAGGAGTAGCTCACAAGTCCAAACCATAGAACCGTATGAAAGTGTGAGGGGTGGACCACCCCACCGCCGCACAGATCTCCTCCTAGGGGACCCCCGAAATAAGGGCCTTGGAAGACGCAATACCACGAGTCGAGTGAGCTCAGACTACCAGCAATGGTGGGAGACCAGAGGACTCGTATGATAGGTTTATCGCATCCACTATCCACTTGCTCAAGGTCTGTTTGGTCGCTGGACAACCTCTCTTAGGTGGATCAAAACAGACCAAGAGCTGCTTGGATCTGCGCCACAGTGGGATTCTAGAGCGTGCTGGAGGCCTTAACCTCAATGCACCTCGGAGGAAACGTATCACCAGAGGGTGTCTACTCACCGAAAGTCCATCCACTAAGGTGTGGTACGCTGATACTGCCGCCACATAGACATTTAGGGTGGAGTGAGTAACCCCTGTGGATAATCTAGCCTGCAGGAACTCCAGCACTGTACCAACCAGGCAGTTAACTGGATCCTTCTGGTGTTTTCCACACCAGGAAGTGAAAAGTTTCCACTTCAGTGCATACAATTTCTTCATAGCTGGAGCTCTGGACTGGAGGATGGTCTCAACAACCTCAGTTGAGAGACCTGAGGCTATGAGTTGCGCCCCCTCAGAGGCCACACTCTCAGTTGCCACAACTCTGAGCGCTGGTGCACTATGGCACCTCCTGCCTCTGAGAGGAGATCCCTCCTTAGCGGAATATTCGGTATAACATAAATAACATTACCAACTCAATGAATACACCATACTCGGCCCATACTCGGAGAGTACTAGAGTACCCTACATTGCGCATTCTCCTTCGTCGCAAAAAGGTCCACTCCACAGACTGCGGGCTGAACAGCCACTCATGACCGCTCCCCATCCGGTGAGGGATGCATCCGTCTCTAGTGTGACACGACGACACAGAGCTCCAGACACCGGCCCTGACATAGGAACTCGGGCTCCCTCCACATGTCTAAGACACGTACAGCTCAGCGTGACACTTTGACCATGCAAAGGGGATTTTCCACCACTGTAGGGGTCTCATGTGCAACAGGCCAAGAGGTATGACATTGGACGCAGCTGCCATGAGACCCAGCAGGTTCTGAAACTGCTTGACAGTGAGTGACTGGCCCTCTCTCACTCTTGAGACTGCAGTGCGGATCGACACGATTGGAATGCTTTGCCCCCGAAAGCAAACCTCAGATATCTCCTGTGAGAAGGATGGATGGACATGTGAAAATATGTGTCTTTTAGATCTATCGTGACAAACCAGTCCTCTGGCTTGATTTGTGACACAACCTGTTTGACAGTAAGCATCCTGAACTTCAGCTTTATGACTGAGCGGTTCAGGAGCCTGAGATCTAAAATGGGCCTCAGCCCTCCATCCTTCTTCGGAACAATGAAGTACCGGCTGTAGAACCTGGACTGAACTTTGTGGTGAGGGACCACCTGGATGTCCTCCTTTCTCAACAATGTCTGTACTTCTTGCTCCATCACCAGAGCCTGCTCTGCGTGCACCAGTGTCAGCAAAACCCCCGTCAATGACCGAACTGAATTTTGTAACCATATTCTACAGTCCGCAGGACCCAATGAGGTACATTCGGCAGTAGATTCCAAGCTGCCAGAAAACCTACTAAGGGAGCCAGCCTCTCTGGGCTGGCCTCTGGATGAGAGGGGGGAACCAGCTGACTGTAAGTGCGTAGGCCACACCGTGGCCGGTTATCCACAAGCGCCTGCTGTTAATACTCTCAGCCCCTTGATGTTGTCAATATAGGGCTGAGGTTGGCGCTCACTGGGGACATCCACGACCTGTAACATTGGCAGGGTTAGTGGAAAAGTCCCCCGAGGGCACTGAAGACTGACAGGCACCGTGTAATGCGGAATAGCCCGTCGTCTTTGCTGGGGGGATGCTCTCCGAAACCCTGAAGCTAGAGCCTTTTTCTCTGTGGAGGAGTGGGATCGGCGACGCTCTGCTTCTGCATCTCACGGTATGTGGAGCTTGTACTCGGCCCAGGTCGTTCCTGCCTAGCCACTCTGCGAGTTGGAGAACAATGAGGGAGGAACCGCTGAAAAGCCACTGACTGTTTGTGTGCCTCCTGGTGCCTGTCGACGACTTTACTAACGACGTCACCGAACAGGCCCCAGGGAACCAGCGGAGCATGGCATAGACATGTCCTGTCTTTCTCCTTAACATCAGATAATGTTAGCCAAAGATGCCTCTCTGCAGCTACCAAGGCTGCCATAGACCAGCCAATAGCCATAGCGGTCTTCTTGGTAGCGAGCAGAGAAAGATCAGCGGCCCTCCGAAGCTCTCTGATATCTTTAGAGCTTACCCTCTCGCCTTCATCCAACTCGCTGAGCAGGTCAGCCTGGTATGCCTGCAACACCACAGTTGTATGCAGACATGCAGCGGCCTGACCTGCTGCCGAGAACCCAACCAGGACCGAAGATGTTCCTAATGGTCTGGTAGGAAGGGACGGAGCCATCAAGGATGATGTCGAGGAGGGAGACAGATAGCGTCTGTTCAATCCGCAGCATCGTCCTGTATCCACGCTCTCTTGTCCCAAAGACATCCCCATAGAAGTCTGAGGATGGGACAAAAAGACAAGCTGAATACGGTCTTTCCCATGAACTCGCTACCTCAGCGTGGAGATCGGGGAAAAATGGAAGGCTCCGTTTGGGAGGTGGTGGCCGAGATCGCAGGAAGCGCTCGTCCAGCTTGTTGATGCACAGCTCGGCTTTAACCTCGTCCTTACCACCTCCTCAGGGCTGTGCATCTCCTCATCCGCAGATTAAGAGAGCAACAGCCCCGCACCGCCCTGAGCGTGGGAAGTAGCCGCAGCGCGAGTATCCTCACTCTCACGGGCAGCGCAGGACCTCGGTGAAGAGAGTGGAGAGAGGGACTCGCCCATCTCCGACTCCTCTGTTTGTAAGAGGTCCAGCTGCGATCCCTGTGAACGCTTTCTCCGCTCTGCCTTGGCACGAGCGGGTCCAGCACCGCGAGGAACCCCATCGAAGACTCCCTTCTCAAAGACAGATCTGCGTGTTCGGCTCCCAAACAAGCCACACATAAATCGTGTGAATCCCCTGGAGAAATAAATCTTTTGCACGGGAAAGCACACGGCCTATAATGTGACTCGCTGTCACCCTTTCCACTCTTTTTATCTGCTTTAGACATTTTTTTTTACTTTGAGATGCTGTAGCTTGCACACACATTTAGAGTACGCTTTGCTGAATGACAAAGAGCTGAATGCCGGTATCACTCCACATGCTATAAGCTTCCTGGCGTCTATGACGTCTATCCATTTCATTGGTTTGATTTCACACACTATTCAGATCTGTCACGCTGAAGGCATTCCCCATAGCGTCTTTTGGACGCGGCTCGAGTTCCTGAAGAGGAACTGGGTTTTCGTGTAAATGAGAGGCCAAACCGGAGGGAAATATCTGCCTTTTCCCTATGTGTAAATGGGGCCTAAACAGGCTTTTCAAAAGGACAACATTAGGGAGAAATCAAGACAGGTGAGGAACACAGGTGGGACGGATAACTTGAAAATTAAAGCAAAATAAAACCATGAAACTCTAAACAAAGACATAAGGCGTTACAACTGCATTCTGTTTAACATAAACTCATACACATTTGGAATGACTTGAGGGTGAGTAAATGATGATACAATTTCCCTTCTGGGTGAAATATTCCCTTACATACATTCATCAAAGAAAAAACATTCAGAAATAACTTTTTCATATACAGTAATAATGTGACCAGCAGCAAATCGTTATTGTAACATATTTTCTTAGCAGAATTGATTAACACTATAACATTATAACACCCTTAACACTATATATTAGCAAGCGTACAAGGGAAATATTCTTATTTAAAATCAGCCGTAAAAGAAAGAATAAACTCAATTACTCCAAGGCAAAGGCATAAATCTTTTGTTAGACCTTTCAGTACTTTTTTGATGACATGCAGCTGTACTGTTACAGTGATGTTTGTTGAATTAGTGAAATGTGCTGTCGATGCATCACGTTAACCCCAAGAATAAACACTCACGAGTCAGCGGTTCCCCTCCATCTCCCAACTGCATGACGATTCTGCTTTGTTTCCCCCATCACATGTCCTCTGGACTTGTGGGAAATGTGCCACACAACTCACAGTGTCATGACTCTCCTGTCAACAAAATCAAATATATAACACAGATAAAATCCACTATGTCAGTAGACAGAATCTCACAGGAAACCATATTGCCTTTCAAAGAAGCTGAATTCACACCAGTGCATTTTGTACAGACAGTCTATCCTCCTAAAAGAGAGAAGCTCTCATCCATCAGGGTGAAGCACATTAGGTTCTCATTGCTATAGTTTGGGGTATTAAGAAATGAACCATTAGGCAGAAGGAAATGGCATGTGACGCCACTCCAGGTGGTATGAATCTGACTGAATGATTCACACAGTCATTGAGAGCCGACAGGAAAACAGTGAAGTCATATTTCAGCATGGGAATGATCACATACTGCTGTGAGGGAAACAGACTGTAGTTACTGAGGGGGATGCTGATGGGATGAAGCTCATCCAAGCTCTGATAAAGCATTCTTAAAGGAGATAAAAATGCTAATTGTGTTATTACTTACTCACCCTCGTGCCGTTACAAAACAGCAGGATTCGCTTCCTTCTATACAACAAAAAATGGCATATTTCGAAGAATCTCTAAGCAGGTCTTTTCCACAGAAAAGGATTCATTGTTACCATGACTGAAAATATAAACGCTAGCAGTACATATGATTTGTGCATTATAAGTCTTCTAACGTAATAGGATTTCTTTGTGAACTGGATCAATCTGTTTACATGCTATCAAATAATCTGTTAGTAATAGCATTGATGGCTCTATTGGATTGAAAAGCATTCATGTAAACACCTCAACTGATCTGAGTGAGCTCAATACATATTGAATTGGATATGGTTGTGTTGATCTAAAATAATCTAAATATTCTAAAAGGAAATGCACGCTTGATCAACTGAAATGCGTTTATGTTCACGCAATGATCCAGCCTCACCTACAGAAGCAGTGAGTATAATGTATTTTAATTAATCTCTGCAAATTGCCTTTTCCAATAATGTGCTAATTAGCAAGTTTTACTATGAATACGGCTAAAAAAGATCTTCCAAGAGCACTTCAGAAAAGAGGGGCAGGGTCAGCAGAGCTCGTGAAGATTTAAAGGGGAAGTACACAAAACAGAGTGGTTTCTAAAGAGCTGTTTTTGACAGGGAAAATTAGCGTTATTTTTATAATTAAGCTTCCAGCGTTAGTTCAGGCATGTTAGCTCTCATAGTCAAGCTCTGCTGTTAGCTGATTGGAAAATTCAAACCCAGCCCCCATCAGCTGATCACACACCCAAGCTCTCTATTGACAAATTACATCAGAGCGCCCTATGCTTGCTTTGCTGCTTTCTCTGTATGCTGCTAACAACCCACCCCCTTCCCCATCTCCTCCTGCTGTGGGTTCAACTTAAAACAACGTCATACTGTTGTTATTGTTGCTTGCTCTGTATGCTGCTAACAACCCACCCCCTTCCCCATCTCCTCCTGCTGTGGGTTCAGCTTAAAACAATGTCATACTGTTGTCATTGTTGCTTGCTCTGTTCCGGGGGGTTTATGCTATACTCTATTTATATATACTCTACTATTCTTAAAATAGAAGGGTGCCCCTGAAATGGCTGTATTCCCCGTCTTGGCTTTCATGGAGCTCATGAAATGGACAGAGAACTTGGAAGAGAACCATGCCGCCAAATTATATTCATATTATGCAAATAAATATATATATATATATTATAAACATTTAGTTGTCTGAGATATATTTTTGACTTAAGAGTTTCTGACTGAACTATCTTTGAGAAATTTTAAAACAAACTATATTACAAACTTTCCATAAAGACCCCAAAGAATCATATAAACTAGGGGAAAGTGGCTTTGTATGACTCCTTTAAGATATGTTGAAATCACATGGAAAACAACATGATTGCAACTGTTATGGTTCATATGGACCATTTTGAGTGATGTTTCAAGTATACTCAGTAAAACCTTAATTAGCTGCTTCAGGTGTGTTTGATTAGGGTTGGAGCTAAACTCTGCAGGACATAGCCCTCCAAGACCGAATTTGTTGACCCCTGTCCTACATTATCTGCCCGGAACTCCTTTTGAGTATGGCAGATACTGGAAGAGAGAGAAAAGTGTTTATTTTCAATTTTAAATATGGATAGGAAAGTGGAATATTACAGGAAGACATCTTTATAATACACACAACAGTATTAGACAAAGTAAATGGCTACAGAGCTTCAGTAGAGAGAATCAAATTATTTCAACAAGAATAAGAATGGGACACACTAAGCTTAATGCCACTCTTTATTAGGTAAACAGTACAGGATTATATGAAACGTGCCAAGTAAAGGAAACAGTAGAAAGTAGGTACAAGCAGGAAAGGTACGAGCTACTGTAGTAAGAGAACTCTACAAAAAGGGATGCAAAGAATATACATCAGAAATTGATTAAATACAAATCAAGGGTCAGGTAAAATTATAAAATCTGTTTTAAAGTTAATCAAAAATAGTGATCTTAAGAACAGAACATAGATTTTATCATGTAATCCTAGACTGAAATCAATTCACACTCCAGCACAGGAGGTGGCAATATGTACATAAAACCTGGTATACAACTCAATATTCAACCCACAGAAGATAAAATGGGGATGTTTTTGACAATATGCATGGATTCGCTACGGGATACCTTCATTCATGTCCTGGAGCTATGGAAGACACATTTTATTATGGATGTGCACGCTTTATTTAACATGTGTTGGACTGTTAAAGAGAAAACGTCTCCTTGAAGGAACGAGACCCCATGTCCACAAGATGCTATGGGGAATGCCTTCAGTGTGACGGCCCTGAATCGTGTGTGAAATCAAACCAATGAAATGGACAGACGTCATAGGCGTTGACATCACTGGCCAGGAAGTTTAAAGCACGTGGAACGCTACCGGCATTCAGCTCCTTGTCATGAAGCAAAGCCGGCAGGGATGCTGGAAGTGTAGTTGGCTAGAAGCGGCGTCTCGTTCCTTCGATGAACTAGGTGTTACATGCATAACCTGAGACGTTCCTCTTCAGGAACTCGAGCCGCGTCCACAAGACGCTATGGGGAACGAGATGCCCACGCCCCCGCACTTTCAAATGCCTGCCCGGTGTGTGTGCCTACTCACAAAGCACAGCAGCACCAGGTGTAGCTTGCAAGTCTAAATCATAGAACCGCACAAAAGTGTGAGGGGTGGACCACCTCGCCCCTGCACAGATCTCTTCCAGAGGGACCCCAGACATTAGGGCCTTGGAAGCCGCAATTCCACGAGTCGAGTGAGCTCTGACTACTAACTTCGGTGGAAGACTAGATGACTCGTATGATAGGTTTATTGCATCCACTATACACCTGCTCAAGGTCTGTTTGGTCGCTGGACAACCCCTTTTAGGTGGACCAAAGCAGACCAAGAGCTGTTCGGATCTGCGCCACAGTGCCGTTCTGTGGACATAAGTGTCCAGTGCTCACATAATGCAAGCAGAACCATAGTTTTGATTGTGAGCATGTGGTCTGAGATTTCTTCGACAGGCTCGAAAGGTGGCCTACAGAGGGCCTGTAACACCACAGTCAGATCCCATGTTGGGACTCTAGAGCATGCTGGAGGCCTTAACCTCAGTGCACCTCAGAGGAAACATATAACCAGAGGGTCTCTACCCACCATATACCCACTGAGGCATGGTAAGCCGATACTGCCGCCACATAAACCTTTAGGGTGGAGTGAGTGACCCCAGTGGAGAATCTAGCCTGCAAGAATTCCAGCACTGTACCAATCGGTGAAGTGAAAAGTTTCCACTTCCGGCATACAGTTTCCTCATTGATGGAACTCTGGACTGGAGGATGGTCTCAACAACCTCAGTCACAAGGCACACCAAAAATCGAAACTGTAAATGCTTAAACTCTGTAGCCTATATTATCAATATAGAGGCATTCTTATCGAAGTGTCTTGAACAGAAATCAATTAAACACAATGAAAATAAATGTCTTTATAAATAATATCAATAATGTAATTTGATCTTTCATATTTCTACCTACTCAGTGTGAAACCTGGGCCTGTTTGTATGAACACAGAGCTGATATCCTGGCAGTAATAGAAGAAAGACACACACAGAGCTCTTTCTCAACACACTGCACGCGCAAGCAGCGCATATTTTTTTCGGCGCCCATGTTAATTGACGAGAGCTTTCACACAGCATGTAGGAGCAGCACCATAAACTTGTGTAATTGATGGCGTTTCGTGTTTCACGCTCACCATATGCAAAAATAAAATGTACAATTTACACGAGTTTTTGCCCAAACCTCAAAGATTGGTTGAATTAATAAAACTAGAGGCATTTGTTAGCTTTAAGATCAGTTTTTTCAATTCAATTATTCAATCCAAATACACTTCTTTCCGAATTTTGTCTTGGATCTCAAAGTGTAACCTATTCAATCTAGCATCTGCATGCAAGCCTTTCTTTGCATGGCAAAATATAATTTTTCTTATACAAAATGTGAGAAGGGTCAGACATAATTTTTTTCTGACAGGCTCTGCTATTTTTTCATATACACATATTGAAAACTTTGCTCAAGTTTATTGTATGAACTATAATATAGACTGTCGCATAACAAAGTACACTGGCAATAACATAAATTAAAGCACACAGTGTTTGGAGAAGATTGCTGGAAAATATGACAGAAAAAAGATGCTTGTCTATAGCCCACTGCAGTACAAGCCGCTGTTCAGCTGCGCTGGACAAATGCTGCCAGTGTAAAAGCGCTATTGGTGCGCACTGCTCCTGCTCTGCATATGCGCCGCTTACGCGTGCGGTGTGAAACCGCCATTAGTCTCTCTCTGTTTTTACTTTTTATTGCAGTCAGGGTTGAGAAGCTCAGGTCACACAGGTATGTCGTGGAAAATGGGAGCAATGTCAAAAGAGCTATGATTTTCCAGAATCATTATTTTTCAAAAAATTGTTTAGACCAATTACGTTAGGTGGAATTTAATATTTCCCACGGCACACCTTGACAATCTTTTACGGCACACTAGTGTACCACAGCACAGTGGTTGAAAAACACTGCTGTATATAGACCAAGAATGGCTTGCTGGTAAAACATAGGCTAGTTCCCCTTCAGTCGATTTCACTTCGACGTTACATATGGGATCTCGCATGAGAGACCATTCGCCTTCGAATCTTTTGGAAAAGGCCAATGAATATTGGTGTGCAATAATCACAGCCAGGTGCGCCTCATCACAGCGTGAGTATAAGAGAGCACGGCTGGATTTTTAAAGGCTCAAAAGAGTTCCAATCATTGCGCCTGGGGGATCGCACGGTGACTGTGCAGAACGTTTCGCGGGACGAGAGGAACACCCGTGCCACCACCCTCGGTGGAGGGCCGGGAGCGGTATCTTCTACGGAAGAGGGAGCAATCGTCCACACCTCTGGGCCCAGTGCCCCGAGGTCTCCATCTAACCACTCTGTTTTCTCCTCAGATGCAGACCCGGAGCCCTGGATGGCCAGTGCGGGAACCAGCGGAGAAGGTAAGGCCTGCCAAGAGCGGCCGGACTCGCCCCCAGGATGTTCAACCTTCTGGGGCCGGTCCCCTCCCTGGTTCCCCACCAGGCTGCCCCACAGCGGGCACGGCTGTTACCGTACCCTTGATACCCCTGGTGACTCGGTTGGAGGCCTGGTTACAGCTCCCCAACCCTTCGCGGTGGTTGATTCAGACGGTACGCCTCGGCTATGCGATTCAGTTGCCAGACGCCCGCCCAGGTTCAGAGGCATTCTCTATACCTGTGTTCACTCGGACATGGATGCCGCTGTCCTCCATGCGGAGGTTGCTGTCCTACTGGCGAAGGACGCAATCGAGCCTGTCCCTCCAGCCGAGATGAGATCTGGGTTTTACAGTCCCTACTTCATCGTGCCCAAAAAGAGCGGTGGGCTGAGACCAATCCTGGACCTCAGAGCCCTGAATCGGTCCCTTCTCAGGCTGCCATTCAAGATGCTCACGCCGAAACGCATACTGACATGCATCCGGCACCAGGATTGGTTCGCTGCCATCAACCTGAAGCCAAACTTGCGCTTTCTGCCCTGGGGCAGAGGGGCATCCGCATCCTCAACTACCTCGACGACTGGTTGATAATAGCCCACTCGCGGGAGTTGCTGTGTCACAGGGACATAGTGCTTCAGCACCTCAGCCATCTGGGCCTTCAGGTCAACCAGGAGAAGAGCCAACTCTGGACTCGGTCGATATGACTGCCCGCCTCACGGGGGAGCATGCGCAGGCCATGCTGACATGTCTGAGGTCATTCAGGCACAAGACAGTGGTTCCTCTCAAATAATTTCAGAGGCTCCTGGGGCATATGACAGCCGCAGTTACGCCGCTGGGGCTCCTCCATATGAAACCGCTTCAGCGTTGGTTACACGATCGAGTCCCGAGAATGGGCATGGCACCGCGGTACTCTCCGGATTGGTGTTTCCCCGGAATATCGCCGCCTATTCAGGCCGTGGACAGACCTTGCCTTCCTGCGGGCTGGAGTTTTCCTGTGTCTTAAATCAGATGAGCAGGTAGCGGGAAGACCGGCTGGTGTTGGCTTGCGCTGTGCCCTTTGCAGGGGGTTCCCGATTCCAAGGCGAACCCCCTCCATCCTCCTCCCTGCCCCGCAATCAGGACTCAGAGCGGAGTTTGTCTTGATTGTGCTCGTACTGGGC
>JAUMHI010000064.1:5778518-5798884 GCA_032359435.1 Enteromius unitaeniatus
ATGGATTATCTCAGCAAAGCAGAAGTGCTCACTATCACACATTTAGACTGATTTGTGAACAATGTTTGAGAGAAATGTTAATATTGTGTATCTGGAATGAATTTTAGATCTTTAAGTCCATCTCATGAAAAATCGAGCAGAAACAAAGGCGTTGCGTTTATATTTTTGTTGAGTGAATATATGTGTGTGTGTGTGTGTGTGTAACCTTTGTTAATGTAAAGCTAATGCAATGTAAACTAATGTTAACAGATAAATGTTTAAGTAAAAGTTTAAGTAATGTTAATAAATACCTTAGACAAAGGAATAATAAATACTGTTAACTAATGCCAAATTTGCATTGCAAAGGTGGCACAGATGTGCATATTTCAAAATGAATAGATTAAAAGTTCACATTTCAAAATCCATTTATTACCCATGAATTGTTGGCCATAAAAGAACATATTTGTCAGCATAAGAATAGAATACACCTCATAATCAGTTTATTCCAGTCTTTGTGTTTAGGACTTTTGTTTTGTAATGTGTTTCTGTTCCTTTTGTTTACCTGTTTACTTCAGTCCTGTTCATTTCCTGTCTCTGTTTGCCTCGCTGCCTTGTTCATCTATCCACCTTTTTCTACACCCATGATGCTTAAGCAAATTTCATAGTAACATTATGGATGTATTAAATATAATTAAAGTAATATACATGAATATATCATGAATTGAGCTGTTCTAAAGATTTTGTCAGGATGTTTTATCAGGATAATTTATAGGGATTATTTACTATAGCACATTCTTATTTTTTTCACATTCTTTTTGCATGGAACTTGCCTAAGCTGAAAGTACCTCCAATAATTTAAAGGGGCCATCGGATGCACAGATCCACATCCATCCTATAATGATAAAGTCCACCTGTTTTTTTTTTTTTTCATTTCCATTTTAAAAACCTCTCTCTCAGGTCAGGCTGTTCTGAGATTCCTGTCAGAATGACGTAGTTCTGAACAGCCCCCTCCCACGATAGTTTTACAAGACCGTCTTACCTTGTGCCGAGTTCAGACTGCATGGTTTTCGAATTAGTCGCGACACAGATCGTTTCACACTGCATGACTATCTGGACTAGCATTCAGTCTTTGCTGTGTTCACACTGCACGATGGATCGGCGACGGGGGGTTTCACATTGCATGACTTTACAATAGGAAGAATCGCCGATAACTTTGTCCCGGCCCGCAAACTATCAAGGAAACAAGTTTTTTTTATCTAGTCTTGCCTTTGACGGCTGTTATGTGGTTCTCCCCTGTTCGTGATTTATCTTGGTTTCTCTTAATTCCATTATTAGAACTCATCTGCTTTTGGATCCTCTCCATCCTTTTTTTCCCGAGTTTCATGAAACGTAACATACAGTATGCAATGCATTTACAGGTTCAACCATCAGTTGATTAGATATTATAAAGTAAATATACTGCATTGTAATGTGAACTCTGCAATACTTAATTCTGATTATTTAACTTAAGTATTCTACACTCAAATAGCAACAATACTATTGTACTGTTGCCTCTAGCAACTCATTTCTTCCATATTGTGTGCGTGATTTTACTGTATGCATCTCATGTCTATTGATTTATTTATACACTTATTTGGAAGATAACATCTAATACGTGGAATACTGTACAGTCAGTCAGGAATTATGAATTACTTTTAAAACATTCTGTATTGCATTAAGAAAACCTTTATAATACATTAAATTATGCTTACAAGGTTCAAGTAGAAATATGAGGATCTTCCACTACATATTTTAGGAAAACGAAAGCTAAAGCAGCTAAGAAAACTTACAGCTCCTTGTCTGAAGTACAGCACTGAACACACACACATACACACACACACCTGCAGAGTGAAGAATCATTCCCCTCTGGGCCAAGGACACGCATTTTAGTATGCATTCCTCTCACAGCCTCGATATCTAATAGATCTAATATTGGACATCGTAAGCGCGGGTACATGACGGTGTGCGCTTGTTTGGGCATATAGACGGCCATGCGTTTGTTTTATGTGGGTGAGAGAGGAGGTAAAACACTAACGGAAGGAAGATAAAACCCCCCACAGACGCTGACGTTTGGGATCTAGACGACATAAATCAACACTCCAGCCAACCCTGTGAGACTGTATTTCATGCTCAAGGAGTCCAGCGTCCAAACAGATCCAGGACTCCCATTAATCTCTATTAGACAGCGGCAGTGCCTGGCCTGGAGCCCAGTGGGCAGCTCAGGAGACCCATTCAAGCCCAGGCGAGACCTCTGCCTCGGGCACACACACAGGACAGTACCCTTCACTAGATCCTGGCTTATGCCCCACCTTCAGCCAAATCAAGTCACAATCCCGCACACATACTGTGTCTGATAATATGGCACCTCAACAATAACAACCTGCAAATGTAGTTTTCTACTAAGGGGCAATATTTGCCCCCTGGAAGTGATTTTATTACCATAAGGACATTGTCTGGAATTACCTTAATAAAGTATTGTCTTCAATCAAATGCTTAAATTTAAATGTCAGACATATTGCCAGACAAATTTAACTAGCATCAACAAAAGCATTTTGGTGACTGCAAATGTGAAACAAAGCACACCATGAATGGAATTTATGTTTTATGTACACAGACTGTATAAGGGCATTTTTCCATTCCACTGTGCTACTTTTCCATTTTTTTTCTATGTAAACACACTTGAATGACTTGATATACATGTTTGACGTGTTTGAATTTCTCATTTTTTTGCCCCCTTATGTTAAAATTGGAAGACATTTTTGTTCATTTTGGTGGCATTTTTGCTCCAAGCCACCATTAAATTTTGGCCCTACTAGACACACAATGGTATTTATTTTCTAGAAAGATTTTGACCCTTGTACTGGGCTGTACTCAGACTTCCATGACACACTGTGACCCTAAAGGTTTTCTCACTCATACGTCTTATATAATACAATGTCATTTATACATTTTTGAGTGCGGATCAAATTTTTTATTTCAGACTAATATGTAGCATCACACATGGTAATAATTCAGTGACCTTGCCTATGACTGTGATGTATAGGTGTCTGTGATAATCAACTGTGAAAACATGTGGCAGATCTTAAATCAAGCAGACTCATCAGAAGAAATTTAAATTTCAAATATCTTTGCACGTGCATTGGAGACATCTTATGTGAGATGGACCACAGATGGCACTTTGGCAAGGTGATATGCTGCGTTTATCACTGCACAGCACTCATAGAGGACAACTATTATCCTTAACACTTGCTCTACATTTTACTGACTGTCGGGGGATTTTTTGTAATCCAAGCCGTTAAATGGGGAATGTATGTAATAAAATAATATATAATTATTTGGATTGTTTAAAAAAATTACATTTCACTTTTTGGGGTGAACAATTCCTTTACTCATATGATTTCTATCAGTTATTGTACATCCACTGTCTGAAAATACAAAAATTCCATGGGTTGAAAGTCCTTGTAATAAGTATAACTTCGCCACACTGTGACAAGTCTTTGTGCTCAAGGAAGCACTCCTAATCCTATCAGCTGATTAACACATCTCGTAATTACACAGCTGCCTCTAGAGTGGGCCGAACACATGTCCTCAATGATAGCAGAGCAGGAAGTCAAGCTGAAGAAGACTGGGAGGGAAATGAATGGAGGTGTGGTACAGGTATATGCACTTCTTTGGCCCCTCTCACTCATCAAGGAGGCATTTAAATGCAGAACCAATTCTCTGAAGTTTTTATCCAAGGTAAAACATTGTTCCTATCCTTGCTTCTCCATTAACACAAGACCTCCGATTTTTTTGCAGCTAAAGGCACAGCACAATAGAGCGAAGAGCTTGTCCTTGATGGGAATCCCCTGACAGTTGTCGTAACTATGATTTGCAGATAGCAGTGAGCATTAGAATAAAATGCTCAAGAGACCGTAAATGACCTGGTGAGTGTCTGTGTTTATTTCGCTCCCAGCATGCTTGTGTGCCTCAGGGGAGTGTGAGACGCTGCCTCATCAGCCGTAAAGCCCACTTAAATACTTCCAGGTGCTGAAGAACTCAAAACAGAGACGCCACCAAGGTGAAACATGCTAACCCGGGTTATAAATACAGGAATAAACACAATGCAGAAAAAAATAGAAGAACAAATATATAGGAATCCCGCTGGTTGGAATTTGGAATTAGGAATTTGATAGCCCAGTGAGGATTGGTGACCATCAGCTAAACCAGCTGGTTTGGCCAGGCTGAGAGAACAGCTAGACCATCTTAAACCATCTTAAGTCTTTCAGTCTAAACAAGCTGGTCCAGTGTTTTGGATTTTGTGCAGTTGTTAGCTGCTGCGAAAACAAATCACACCAAATAAGACCAGTGAATGTCCAAGCTTCCTACTCTATTCTGGCTGGATTTAGAAGGGTTTGGACAATTGTTAGCTGACAAGGTCATACCTACATAGACCAGATTAAACCAGCTAAAACTACTGTTTTAGCCTTCCCAGGCAGGAGTTGGAGAGGTACTTTTTAGCTGGCCAGACTAGAAAACCAGATTAAACCATCAGGTCTCCTAGTCTGTTCAGGCTGGTTTAAATGTGTTTTTGGCACTTGTTTGCTGGCGAGGCTTGGAGTATTACTAGAGCAGATAAGCCAACTAAGACCAGTAAACTATTGTAAGCCTCTTAGTCTGTTTATGCTGGATTTACAGGATTTTGGACACTTTTTAACTGATTAGTTGAGAAGACTGGCTATACACTGGATTAAACCAGCCAATTTTATTAGGCCTCTCAGCTAGCTGAACCAGATTAAACCGATTTAAAAAAACTTAAGGCCCATTCACACCAAGCACGATATCTATAAAGATAATGACAAAGATAGAGTTCTACAAATTGTTCTCAATATTAAAGAATAGCAGTGTACACACCACAACTATAACAATAAAGGCACCAAGAAACTATAATTGGAATAACAATCAGAATTGATTTTTTCCAGCTGATGATTGACAGCCATTCAGAATCAATCCTACTATCACAAGCTCGAGAATGTGAAGCGGCAGACAATAGAAATAAATGAATAATTCCATGTTGGCCTCCCAGTCTGCTTAGGATGGAAATTATAGGGGTGTGGGGTACTTGTTAGATGGTCAGGTTGCGAGACTCACCAGACCAGATTAAACTAAAGCTAAAACCAGCAAACCATGTATTATGAAATATATAAATAGAAATCAGTGTTTTATGTTTTTAACAGTTAAATGCATGTAAGCTAGCAAATGTGCTTCTTTTAAATATTTAATTGATTGCTGGCTATTTTATTGGAAGTGTGTCAGATAAATATGTTTTAAACAAATACACTTTAAAGCCTAGTAAATAACCTTCGTTAAGATGTATAAGAATTACTTAAATGGAAAAATAGAAACCGCCTTCAGAACCACAGATGACCATCAAATACTAGGTGAACTGCAAAGAATTTCATTGATAGCTCAAACATGGTTTCTATGGCAATAAACTTCATACCGCATTACAACAATAACAAGAGACTCATAGAAACCTGATCCTGTCTACAACTCGTTAAATCCCTAAAATCCTTCACAGCTGACAATCATCCAATGATTCCGGAGAAAATCGACATCAAAATTCATAGTGCCCTCTCACTTCATTTGATTAATAATTAATCAAAGCATTAATGAGATGGTAGGGAAACAACCAGGGACTGGATATTAGAGGCACGACTGCTCTATAAGGAGAGTGAGATTACTGTAGAAAAATGGGTTACCAGACACTCCTGCTCCATCTGTGCTGAATTTGTTGTGGATATATCTAAAGTTAATTTCCCAGAGGTCTTTGTGCCTGCCTGTGTATAAGATATCCACAAGCCAACAATAGGGAGGCTGAGATGTGATGAGGTTATGTTGGCACCTTGGCTCATTGGGAAGACTCCACTGAAATTTAGACTAGTGTGGCAATCTCCACCGCCTGTCTGAACGTATACATCATATCCTGCGAAAGTCAAGCTCTCCTTGCTACTGCCATCATAACTCATACTTCTCCCCTCCCCCTTCTCTCTCACATCCTCACCATTCTTTCTCCATCTTTCCTTCGTTTTTTCTGTTTTGTCCTTTAACACTCCTTTATTATAATTTGTTTTGAATGTGCTAAATTTGTATGTTAACAGTATGTGTCATTAAAATTTGAAACCCTTGGAAAAAGTACACTGTAGAGTAATTACTTTATAATAATGAATAAATAATGCACTATAAAAAGGTTATTCAGGTTAATGACACAGATTTTAGTTTAAGTTTGAAACTGAACTTAAGAGTGCTTAGTTTTTTGCTTAGTTTTGCTTAGTGTAGTTTTGGAATTTTATAAAGACATGCATTTATGGTACACTAAAATATACTTTAATGTAATTTCTATTAACTTTTATGTAATGATTGAGGGAAAAGTAGTGTTACCTAAGTGTTACCCAACACACTAGTCCATAGAATGCTACTGTATAGACCACACAAGATATTTTATAAGTATACACAAAATTTTACAGTAAGTGAGTTTGACTGGCTCATCAAAAAGAGCAATTATAAAAGAGTCATTAATTCCTGCATCAAACATCTATCTTTTCAAATAACAACTCAGGAATGCTGCTGACCATCAATGGATTCAGAAGACATGCAATAAGGCACTTGAGCTCTATGGCCCCTACTGTCTGCTTTCATTGGAAAAGATCAGTATGATCATTCATCAAAATCTCTTCTTTTGTGTTCAAAGAAAGAAAGAAGGTCTTCAGGTTTAGATCAACATGAGGGTGAGTAAAGGATCCCTCATTCCTTCTTACACCTTTCCCCCTTTTTTGTCTCGTCTCTCTCACATATCATCATTTTCAAAAGTGCCTTTGAACAGATGGAGGTGTCACAACATTTTTGATAGTACAAGAGTTGGGGTGCCCCCACCCCCTCATTTGCATGTTAACGCAGGATGAAAGTATGGCATGATTAGCGGGTTGATCCTCAGAGGTGAAGGACGAGGAAAAGCTCGGTCTTGATGAGAACACAATGGACCATCTTCTCATAGGTCTGCCCGTGACAGCGGTGAATAATTTATTGACAGGTAATGGCTGGTCAAAAGCGTAATCATGGGAGCATTATGGAACTCGATGGGGTGCGTGAGAGGACCTCAATAGGTGCTGATTTCTATTCATGATGAGTGGTCATCTGATTTTGCTAAACCATATAGCTGTATTTTTCACTTTTGAAATGTATTCATCATGCTGGCTTGGGGATGCCAATTGTTGCTTTGGGAACGGCACATCTCCAGCTTCCTAAATGCATCATTAAAAAATCTTTTCCTGGCAGAAGATGTATCTGTGGTCTTGTTCAGGCAACTTCAACATGATGTCACTCATGTAAGTTGTTCAAACTCCTTTCATGAATGAAACAGGATATTTTCTGAGGACAAAAAATATAATGGAAAATGGGTTTTGTCCATCAGGATATTAGATTGTGAAACCAGGCCAGAATGGAACATGTGTTAAGAACCTAAATAGTATCCATTTTGAACCAAATATAACACTACCACAGATATTTTATGGTCATATCCGTCCATTTCTGGTCACTCCGGGCATGATGGACAGAATATGTTTATATTCCTCTTCAGCAGAAGGGCTCTTCTGATATAATTTCCAAATGTGGGTAACACTTTGGGTAACACTTTAAAATAGGTAACACTTGTTAACTATTAACTACGATTTTCCCTCAATAAATTCTTAATTTGCTGCTTATTAATAGTTAGTCAGGTAGTTTAGTCAGGTAGTAAGTTTAGGTATTGGGTAGGATTAGGGATGTATAGAATGTAGGGATGTATAGAAGGTAATGTAGAATAAGGCATTAATATATGCAAAAAAAATCACAAACAAGATCTGTCTATTGGACCAGGTAGAGAGGGATCCATTGGCAGCATCTTTAATAGAGTAGTCGTACAGGCTGGGTCAGAAACCATAAAACCATAAAAAAGTGCAATGAAGGCAAACCAGAATCAGAGTCAAGGTACACAGGCAAAGTTATGACATCTATAATGTAAACTGTTACTCTTAGACAGCATTATAAGTATATGGGTTATTTATTAATGATATATAATGAACAACAACTTTGCTTAAAGGGTTGCTCCACACCAAAATGAAAATTTTGTCATTAATCTTGCCCGTATTTCATTCCAAACCCTTAAAAACTTAATCTTCGGGAACACAATGTAAGATATTCTGGATGAAAACCGATGGGCTTGTGACTGTCCCATTGACTGCCAAGTAAATAACACTGTCAAGGTGTAATGTTATGAAACTACTACTTTTTTTTACACCAAGGAAATAAAAATAGCAACTTTATTTAACAAATAGTTTCTTAGTGGAGACCACACTAGTCTAAATTTCAGTAGTGCGGCTGACATAGAAAAGTGTTTGCATCCAGAGGATATTTTCCAAAATGGTGCTACAGTGACACAGAGAGACAGAGTATAGAATAAATATCTATAAATATCTTCTTTGCGTACAAAAAGTATTCTAGTAGCTTTATAAAATTCAGATTGAACCACTGATGCCAGATGGACTATTTTTGTCTTCATATTTTTCTGGGTCTTGACAGTGTTATTTAATTGGCAGTCAATAGATTAAACTAATCGGCAGGGCGCCGTGTTAGAGCGACCAATGGACGCGGCTCCTGCCGAAACCAGCCAGAATGGACACAGTTCCGTGTCCTCTCCAAGGCAATCAGCAAACTGGGACTCGATTGGGCTCCACTGCAAGAACCGCCAGATGTTGAAGCTGGAAGGGAGCTGAGAAGTGTGACGGATTTAGCGCTTAGAGCTACGAAGATTACAGCCCAGGCGAACCATGGCCAGCATCGTCGTGCCGGAAAGGCACTTGTGGCTGAACCTAATACAGATCAAGGAGGCTGACAAGATCCGATGAACCGATCTCACCTAGCGGGCTATTTGGTCTCTCCGTGGAGGGATTCGCGGAGAGATTTACAGAGGCTCAGAAGGCGTTGCAAGCCATGCGACATTGGACTGCACCATCTGCTTCTGTCAGCCGCCCCAGGCCACCACCACAGCAGCCTAAGCAGTCGTCTGCCCGTCCGCAGTCGCAGCAGACAAAGCAGGAGCCGCACGGCAGCCGTTCCAGATCTGCTACTGGGCGCTTCCCTTTCCCGCGAAGGCAGGGTCCCCAGCCCAAGATTGTGCTGGACCCATGGGGTTATGGGGATACTAAAACACGGTTACACACAAGCACATGTCTGTGAAGCATTCTGGGAGAGATACATGATAATTGAGGTCAGTCACCCTGTCCAAGCTTTGATCCCTAATCATAAAGCCTGTGAATCAGTTACACCCTGTCAAAAGCCTTGGAACCTTTATGGCTCAATAATGATATCTGCCCTCTTCACGTAATCCTCTCAAATTATTACCATTCAGGACGCAGCAAGCTCCATCCCATTCCCTCTGCCTAATAAACGGACATTCCTCCAACACGCTTGAAATTAGTTTTTTATTAATCTGTGGTACAGTGACCCATTCGCAGAAAAATATTAATAGCATCTAATTACATAAGAGGGATAATCATCAGTTGACTAATTCGGTTAGCCTTGGATTGCAGAGGGGATCTATGTGCATGTGTGTCTCAAAATAGAAAGAACATCACTTTTTCATCCTCAGCAGTTGAAATAAGAAATAAAATCTAATTTACATCTTTCCTTCAGCTGTAAAGGCGAGAAAATGGCACACAGAGACTCCCCTCTGCATCAGCCATCTCAAAATGGAAAGATGCTACTCGTTTGTAATGTTCACCTCATCTCTCGCTTCACACAAATCTTTTCTCCACTCAACTGTGTGCAATGCTACCTCAGGTTCTTCTGTGTTGAAACAACTCCACCTTGCTACTCACTTGCCTCCAGCTTTCCACGGATCTTCCATCTGCCCACACGCACACTCACAGGCACAGCTTTCTCTAGTGTGAGTCAAGAATAAAGGTGTAACACCAGCCCACCTTGCCTTCAGTGACTGTGTCTCTAGCAGCAGTGTGTCTGTGGTAGGCCTGATCCAGGAATGGATGACTGCTAGGTGAGGAAAGGAAACTCTGTGACAGTGAAAGGATCCTTTTTGAGTTATTTACATGCTATTCACAGTATCCACCCTCACACAATTCCTTCTAATATCTCTAGGGCTGCGCTCAAATTGAGAGGGGGCTGGGAGGCTTATGTTATTAGACTTATTAGAAGATTTTTTTATACAGTGGGTAATTTTATTTTATTTATAAAGTTTGTTAAGTTTTATTGAAGCAACCACATATAAAGGTTTGCTTGACTGCTTTCGAATCAAGCTAAAATTTCAAATTAAACCTGTACTTTTTGGGAAAATACTTGTAAATAGTTTATATATATATATATATATATATATATATATATGTGTGTGTAATTTATGTATTTATTCATTCATTCATTCATTCATTCAGCCAAAAATCCACAACAAAATTTCAGCTGAATGATGTTGTATAGCCTGACCATATATATATATTTAGTATATATTTAGCATATATTAGCTAGTTTATGATTCATTTATGTGTAGCTTTCATTACATATGCTGTATTAAACATAAAATATCAATAAATAAACTATTTACTTAACTATTTAAGACAATTATAAAAACATTGACAAGCAAGGCTTTTTGTACTGATGGTAGTGTGAGAGGAAATTCCTCCATCAGTAATTCATATACAGTACAGTCTCTGTCTCTGAGGGGCCTTTGCTTTAGGCCCACAACTGCTGAAGGAGATGAATTGTACTTTCACTGAAAAAATCATGTTAATGACTCCTGAAGTTTGACATTGTATAAGACCTGAAACACCTGAGAGGTTGCTCTTCTTTTTTCTCACTTTGTGCCTTACATGATGAGAGGAGGAGCAGCACTCGGTTGTCATTGACTCAGACATATGTTCTGTCCCATGTTACAGACTGAGGCAGTGAAAAAGAGGAGGGAGCAACACAAGGCAGATACATAACAGATGAGGAAGTGGAAGTGAAAGTGGAACAGACAGCAGAGAGGTTGTAATTTCTCCTGCAGCTCACTTCACAGTTCAGCTCTTTGTCGGACCTAGAGAGGCTTCTGCTAGGACCAGCCCCCCTTTCTGTAGCTGTGCTTA
The DNA here is from genome assembly GCA_032359435.1 of Enteromius unitaeniatus. NCBI lineage: Eukaryota > Metazoa > Chordata > Actinopteri > Cypriniformes > Cyprinidae > Enteromius > Enteromius unitaeniatus. The sequence continues at coordinate 5,789,684 of JAUMHI010000064.1, forward strand.
GATGCAGACCCTAGAGAGCACAGGTATATAGAGAACGAAATGCTCTGAATTTCAGGGGTTTTATTAAACAGATACAATGCTAAAATTGTGTGCAAAACAAAATTCTGAATTGTTCATTCACACTAGTTTAGCAGACAGATCATGCCAGAGCTCAAAACTAACTTCACTTTTATTGTAATTTATTATAATGAATATAATAACCAGGTGGTCTCAAGGTGATTTTTTTTAGTGGATGCATGACATCAGTTCCCTTCAAGTTCACACAGGTGTCCAAGCAGAAAAACAACAGGTGTAGTTCATCACATGAATTATGAAACATGATCCACTAACATAGTATATGTTTAAACTGTGTTTTAAACCATAGCAGGCGAGGGCGTTTTCATACACATTTAGCAAATCAGCTTACACTTATGTCACCAATTGTTCCTGGTACTTTTTTTAGATCCTAAAGAGTTCAATATGTGACCCTGCATATTGTTGTACCAGTATTGTTGTAACCATTTTATTTTATTAATGTATTTGAATTGCATTGCTTCAGGTATATGTGGCAGTAGATAATAATTCAAATATTAGTGGAGTGTTGCTAAAAGTTAATGCTTTATCGTCTTGGAAATATCCTTCAGTCTACACTACACCTATTCAAAAGTGTTAACAAATGCAAAAGTGATATAAAAACATTTTTTTACTTTCTTAAAAAAAATCTGAGCTGTTTTATTGAACTGGCGATTCACATGTTTCAAACTGGAGATCTTAGATCAACATGTGGGGTTTGCTCTGGATAGTATATGTGGCCTTAAGTGTCATTATTATGTAGTAGTGGTAAATAAATAGACAACAATGAATCACACTTTGGTAATTGTGGTTCCTGGTATTCTTCTTTTCACCTCCATGGTATTTTATAGTACATTGTTGCATTGTATAGTACTTCATTCTATCTTGCAATTCTAAAAATATACATTTTTGCAATAAAATAAAGAAAAATAAAATAAAATAACATATACAATCATTTGTCCCTCTTTTATTTAAAGAGACCCTTAGAATGGATATGTATTATACCAAGACAGTCTCACAAACAATTCGTACATATTTCGTCCAAATTCGTGCTAACTCGTACTGATTTGTACAACCTCACTTTTCTCTAAAACTCTGTGATGGGTAGGTTTAGGGGCGGGGTTATGTTTAGGGCATTCATACAAATTCATACGAATTGGCAACTCGTAATATACGTACGAGTGAGGTCAGATGAATTTGTACGAATTAGCCACCTCGTAAAATATGTACGAATTGCTCTGAGTTCAGGTTGAAAATATGCACACACACAAAGAAGGATTTGTACTCATGTGACTGGAGCGACACTGGAGCTAATTCATCATTTATAGCATATGAAGTGTTCGTGCTTCCACATGTAATTTGATAAGCAGGTTTGGCGTTCTTTCCAGGGAGCGGGCCGGGAGAGCGGCAGGCTCGAACCCTAGCGATTAGAACCCTAGCGAGGGTAAGGGCTTGGTGTCCGGCTCGAACTCCGGCTGCCCCCCGGAGTGGAAAGTCATGATGAGAGGAGGCAGAAGGGGAGGAGGAGGGTTTGCAAAAGCGAGATGTGAATGAAATAGGAATTGTGGTTTATATAGTGCTTGGGAAAGGTTTTGATTGGGCAATCGTAACAAGGGATTGATTAGCTGAGTGCTAACAGCTGTGCATAATTCGTCCAGCGCTCCACCCGAAACTATGTTATTATCAAAACATTCATATTATAGCAAAAATACAATATGTGCAAAATGTGTTTATTTTAATATGATTTTGGTGTGGCCAAAACTTTTTCACTCACTTCGTTATTTTGTTGACTATTATTTTGTTTGACTATTTTGTTGACTCTAAAATCATTTTGAAATATCAAAAAAAAAGTATGTAAAAGCTTTTAATATTATTATAATCCTTATAAAGCTTTTAATATAATTATAATAATCGAACCTAAACGGTCTAGGTCTTTTATGGCAGTATTGTGCTTTTTCATAAAGCCTGTCAAATGCTACAGAACAACTGCATTGGAAAGCAGACATGGGAATTTAGGCTCCTCTGTCTCTTGGGTATCATTGCTATGCACTTACAATAGCCACAGCAATCAATAATCCACATGTATACACAGTTATAATTGCTCCATCCCATGTTTTTTAATGCTCCCTACCCATCCTCCATAAGCAGAGCACTCTACTTAGGTTTATTAGCAAGTCTTCTTGTCTACTCTGAAGATGGATAGCATTGCTTATCATCCTTTTTGTTGGGTGTTTGTCTTGGTTACGTGCACTCCTTGGTTAGTGTGCCACTAATGACCTTGAGATGGGTCCCGAACAGCTATGCATCAGTGTAACAGAGCCTCTCTCCCAGCGGCTAGCCAGCTAATGTTGTGGGGATTTATTACACCCTACTAACATGTGCTAAGCCACACGGCAATGAATCATTTAGCTGCCAGACTGACCTCAGGTATTCCGCCTGCCCACCTGCCACCATCTTAAAACAAACATTGACCGTTTCACATGCTTCTTCATTAAAAACCCGATCCCTGATTTCAGGTTGCCGTTGGAGGAGCTCAACGTTCACTTGCTGTGGATTGTGACAGTTCTTTGCGAGGTGTGTGATAATTGAGAATATAACACTTTAAATTGGATGGTGTTGTGGCTAGCCTTTCCATCTGCAAAACAAATAATTGCAGGTCAGCTGGAGGACAGTAAGAGTTGAATGCGTAGTATACTTGTCATTAATCACACTTACCCCAGGTCCTTTAGTGGCTGAGACTTTAAATGGGATACACGCTCAGAAATCAACTCAGCAGCGCACCATGAGAAGAACAAGAATAAAATAAAAATTTAGATTTAAACATAATCTGAAAGCTGAATAAGTAATCTTTGTAATTGATGTATGGATTGTTAGGATAGGACTATATTTTCCTAAGATACAACTATTTGAAAATTTGGAGTCTGAAAAAGAAATCTACATACTGAGAAAATCACCTTAAAGCTGTCCAAATGGAGTTATTAGCAATGCATATTACTAATCAAAAATTACATTTTTGTATATTTACAGCAGGAAATTTGTAGAGTATCTTAATGAAACATGATCTTTACTTAATATCATATTTCTATTCAAAAAAAACAATTACAATGATTTTTGGCATAAAAGGAAAATCAAGGGTTTTGACCATTATGCATTTTTTGGCTATTGCTACAAAAATATCCCAGTGACTTAAGGCACGTCCTGATTTTGCTTTAATTAGATCTGAACATTTAATCTTGACCATCTCTTTACACCTAAACCTAACTTTACCCATAAGTAATCCTTAAAATTTAGAGGAAATGATAGCTGAATGACACTGATGTACAAGCACCATACACTGATTGTAAAGGCCGGGACACACCAAGCCGACGCCAACCAACAAGCAGCGATGAAACTTGATGATGCTGTCACTCTGTGTAGGCAGTGTTGGACAAAAAAGGTAGGTACGAACACACCGCACAGACGACGGCCAACAGCAAACTAAACAGATGTGCATTCTGCACCTTTGTGATATGAGTTAGCTGTCTATATCAGCAACTATCAATAAAAAATAATTATTTATAATGAATATATTTAAAACTAGATTAAAAGGTATTCAAAATCAAAACTATGTGTATATGACTTTTTCCTTTAGGTGTTGAAATTAAATAGTACAAATGAAGTTCAGTAAACTGCATCTATCTATCTGCTGAAACGCACAAACAATACTTTGCGGAAGCTAAAGATTTGGGCTTATAAAGTATTAAATATGGACATTTTGTCTTACACTAACACATCAATTTACTTCAGGAGGCCCCTAGAGCCTTGTGGAGCTCTTTTTATGATGGATGAATGACTTTATTTTATTTTGCATCATAATCTCAACAGCCATTCATTGCCATTATAAAGCTTGGAAGAGCCAGGACATTTTTCAATATAACTCTGACTGTAGTCATATGAAAGAAGATTTTCTTACACCTAGGATGGCTTGAGGCTGAATAAATCATATGGTAATTACTACTACCTTTAACTATTCCTTAAAATTTGAAGTAATGAAGTGACAGACAGACAGTCTACTTTTATAAGCATGTTGAATCTGCCATCTGTGAGTATGATCACTCTGATTGGCTCTTTAGCCTCACACAAGAAAACTAAATGTCACTTTTGTCACCACAAGTTCTGTTATTTTGCATCTGGGCCACTTCCTGTTCTATCCGAGTGCAGAAACAAATTATTTTGTCATTTCAACAGATACAAATACATACACAGGTAATGGCTTCGCTGCACACCCCTAATACACAAGCAGCTAATTTAAATGAAATGCCATTTATCTTCTGCTTTCTGTGGGCTGTAATAGCATGATGCTAATTTCACCAAGCAAGTTTTATGACTTAAGGTGAATTCTGTAATGAGCATCAAGCAATTCATACCGAAAAGGAGGCATGTTTACGATCTGAAGACTTAATTTATTATATTATACAAACTGAGTTGAGGGTGCTTAGCAAAAAAGTTGTTACAGTGAAACGTGACGCAACTGTTTAGTGAATTTGCCTGTGTGTCTAGCTCTTTCCATCCCCGTGGGTCTGATGTAATCAGGACCTGATGCCGGTGACTCGTGTAATACACTTGGCAGGTCTGTAACTGAGCACAGTAATGGTAGCTCTACGCCTGACAAGACAGGAAACCTATCAAGCAACTTTATTGATCACCTGTGAATGGGGCCACAAGGGAACAAAGAGAGAGGTGGAAGCGCTTGAAAAAGGATGGCATGAGATAAGAAAGATGGATAAAGACTTGACAGGAAGAAATATAGCAACGAGGCAGAGAGAGTGAAAGAGTTGCGGTGTCCTGATTAGCCGCCGCAGGCTTTCTTATCTGGAATATTTTCGTATTGTTATCTCACACAAGACGACGGTGTACTGTACTTCTTGTTTTAATCCAATCTGTAGTATTGCTAGACCGGCATTTAAATACTATAGGGAAAAGCCCACATTTGTGTTTGATGAAAAAAAAAGTTGCTTCGAGGGTATTTAGAGGTGAAACAGAAAATATGTTATTGTGTTATGGTTAGAGCATAAAATGTCACACTTAAAAATGTATGAATGCCAGTGCATTCCATAGCAAAATATCAAATTGGTATTCATTTTAATATAATTATTTGTAATATGTTTATTAAACTAAACATTTTACTGCCAGTTCATCTCATTAGACTGATGGATTTGATATAGCTAAGTATTGGATAAACATCAAGCATGCGTGATTATATCAGCATTAGTCTAATGCATCTTTGCCTTATTAATGCATTTTCTTATTACAAAGCTGTTCTGAAATGCTACCAAACAGATCAGTGCTTCCATTCTAAAATTATTTTTACTAGTTCAAAATTTAATTCCTAGTACTTATAGACTTGTGTATCTCTCCATATAGCATACAGTGGGGCAAAAAAGTATTTAGTCAGCGACCAATTGTGCAAGTTCTCCCACTTAAATAGATGAGAGAGCCCTGTAATTTTCATCATAAGTATACCTAAACTACAGTATGAGAGACAAAATGAAGAAAAAAAATCCAGAAAATCATATTATAGGTTTTTTAAAATGTGTATTTGCAAATTATAGTGGAATAGCATTTGGTCAAAAACTAAATTTTATCTCAATACTTTGTTATATACTCTTTGTTGGCAATGACAGAGGTCAAACGTTTTCTGTAAGTCTTCACAAGGTTTCCACACACTGTTGCTGGTATTTTGGCCCATTTTTCCATGCAGATCTCCTCTAGAGCAGTAATGTTTTGAGACTTTCAACTCCCTCCAAAGAATTTCTATGGGGTTGAGATCTGAAGACTGACTAGGCCACTCCAGGACCTTGAAATGCTTCTTATGAAGCCACTCCTTCGTTGCCCGGGCAGTGTGTTTGGGATCATTGTCATGCTGAAAAACCCATCCACGTTTCATCTTCAATGCCTTTGCTGATGGAAGGAGGTTTTCACTCAAAATCTCACGATACATGGCCCCATTCATTCTTTCTTTTACACGACTAAGTCGTCCTGGTCCCTTTACAGAAAAATAGCCCCAAAGCATGATGTTTCCATCCCCATGCTTCACAGTAGGTCTGGTGTTCTTTGGAAGGAACTCAGCATTTTTTCTCCTCCAAACACGACAAGTTGAGTTTTTACCAAAAAGTTCTATTTAGGTTTCATCTGACCACATGACATTCTCCCAATCCTCTGGCAGAGCAGTGTGTCACTGATGGTAGCCTTTGTTACTTTGGTCCCAGCTCTCTGCAGGTCATTCACTAGGTGCCCCCGTGTGGTTCTGGGATTGTTGCTCACAATTCTTGTGATCATTTTGACCCCACGGGGTGAGATCTTGCATGGAGCCCCAGATCGAGGGAGATTATCAATGGTCTTGTATGTCTTCAATTTTCTAATAATTGCTCCCACAGTTGATTTAACCAAGCTGCTTACCTAATGCAGATTCAGTCTTCCAAGCCTGGTGCAGGTCTACAATTTTGTTTCTAATTAAACTAATTTGAAATTACAACTAAAAATTCGAAACTATAAAAGCCCAGCTCATGGATCACAGAAGGCATAGATTTGCAGTATGCCATATCCAGTTCAAACGTGAACATTTCATTATCAGAAGAGTCATGTTGAGGTGCAGCCATTTCACAGTTTTCACAGTCTCTCTGGTGCAGTTTCAAATGATGAAAAACTGAATTTGTTACATTTGTGCTCTGCAGCCACACATTCAACAGAGGAAGTGTTAATCTATAAAGCGGAACCATCCCTGACCTAACACCTGTCTTCCTGTTTCCAAACATTTGAAAATGGCTCCCTGCTCAGTCGCTGCTAGGCTTTCTTTTGGCAGAGAGGAAAAGGAAAGAGAAAATAGCCTTTTTCCTGTTTCTCTCCCGCTCGCTTCTCACCAGAGAGTAGTCACTTTGTCCTCGTCTGGTGCTCGATGTGAAAATAATCCAGAAACTATTGTGCTGAAACAGGCCTGGCATTTGCTAAAATGGGACCTACTGTTTACAAATTGCAAATCGATATTAACAATTGAGCGGCAACCACTCACGTTCATTCGCCTGCTTTCTCCGCAGAGCAGTGAGAGAAAGTTCACGTGTCCGAGGAGCTCAACATGCAGGAACACACTGACACACACACACAGGTTGTAGTTCGGGTATTCCTGTTTAATACAATTCTGTCCTTGAAGAAATAAAACACATTCATACACCTCAAAAGCAAATGAAATATCACCTAGGCACAAAACTAATCTGCTGAGTTTACTAAAGAAATAGTTCACTGCCATTACTCACACAACATAATATCATTCACAAATGTATTTGTACAATGTACATATTTTAGATATACTAAATAGCGTCATCATTACAAATGTGTAATTACATAGAAATGTAATACAGTGACAGTGAGTATCTATTAAATACATTAAAGGACATTTTTGTTTAACACGTATGCTTGGCAACATCCAGAACTACACTTCAACCATATTTCTAAGAATACAAAATTATGAAATTACAATATACATACAAATACGTACAGTATCAGAAAACATTACATTTAGTTCCATATTAAAGTATATTCTTTCAAAGTTTATTTCACTAATAAGAACTCTTTTTAAAAGTATACAATCCTCTATTTATACGCTTACACTTCACATTTTCTGTGCTGAATAACAACATAATTTTAATTTTGTTCCTGACACAAACCTATCAGAAGTCTAGAAATACTTTTAATGTTAATGTATCCTTTATGAATGGGAGACAGAATTAAGGTTACTTGAATTTCTTTCTTTTTTTTTTTTAAAGCTCTGAGGAATCTGTTTGTGTGTCACAGTGTGTGTGTGTGTGTGTGTGTGTGTGCACAAATTGATCTGTTACTTTACTCATTGTCTCTGAGCTCAGGGGACGTCCATCCGAGTTAGCCTCCCTCTGCCACAGATCAATATATTCCCCCTTACAGAGGCACACACCTACTCACATTTACACACACATGCACACTTCGCTGCATAACATCGCTGCATGGCGGACAGATGCTGCTTTTTCCAAGGAAAAATGTCACAAATACAGCCATGTTTAGTAACTATAAAACATCTCAATATTGCAGGCCTCCAACACACTCGGGAGACTGAAAGATTATGTGAACTATGAGACAATAGGCTTACGACTAACGTGGACTATCAAATATTTATATATTATAGATTTAATAATAGATTTAATATAATAGATTTATACCTTATGCCTAACCAATGCACAGGGGTAATAAAAATAGCAGCAAGGTCACCTTATACTGCACTATAAAATGTGTACAGGCAGTTGTTACCTTAAGGAGCTATTTCAACTCAATCCAAGTCTTGAACAGTACTTTTCACAAGAAGAGTGCAAAATACAGCCTGAAATCTCGAGAGGACCTGAAATTAAGTCTTTTTTGTCTTTTACAACAAAACGTTGAAAAAAGGAAGCAAGCAGCCTAGCCTTAAAAATGTTCAAATCGTGTTGAAATTGTTAAAAAGACTGATTCTTGTGCCTATAAACATTTAATATACATCAACATAATAATAAAAAAACAAAAAAACTAACAAAAATTCATTGAATTTATTAAATTATGTGAAAATTATGTGAATTATGTGTTTTGGGACAAACAAAAAATTAACTACTTTCAATGATGTTCTGATTTCACGTTAAAATAATTAAAATAATGTAGCTAATATCTACATTATTATCTTATAGCTTCCTAAAACAGATTATGTTTTATTTTGAGGTTTGAGGTTTTATTTTGAAGTTCCTAGTAATTATGCGTAATTTAGACCTCACTGATCATTGATTATGCACCTACATTTTTAAGTGAATTATCCACATGCTTTTTGTGCATAAGCTCAAATCAATGACCAATCAGTTCCAGTAGCTATAATAGAGCTTAAATTTGTGATGGAGAAATTGTAAAGTGTTACCAAACAAAAAAAATTATTAAATAAAAAAAGTACCATATTTGTGTCAGTGCCAAAACTGAATTTTACTAATGTATTCCAGTCGACTGAACCATTATGTCTTGACTTTGAAAATAATTTTTTTGGTGTTCCTATTTTTTCAGTATCACTGAACAAGTTCTGTCTCAATATTGTGTTCACAAACCATATTGTAGGGATTATACTGATTGTGT
>JAUMHI010000064.1:5798984-5817950 GCA_032359435.1 Enteromius unitaeniatus
GTGATGGAGAAATTGTAAAGTGTTACCAAACAAAAAAAATTATTAAATAAAAAAAGTACCATATTTGTGTCAGTGCCTAAACTGAATTTTACTAATGTATTCCAGTCGACTGAACCATTATGTCTTGACTTTGAAAATAATTTTTCAGTATCACTGAACAAGTTCTGTCTCAATATTGTGTTCACAAACCATATTGTAGGGATTATACTGATTGTGTCTGTGGCTTTCAAAAGACCATGAAGAGGGTCAGTGGGGAATTTCACCCTCTCTGCTGTATACAAAAATATGGAAAATCAGACAGGAGGAGGAGAAAGGGTTTTAAAGAGACCTTCTCTTTAAGCGCAGATCTGCTGGGTCTCTGGCCCCAGCGGTATTCAAAGCCAGTCGCTGGAAGACAGGGTGCCTATTGAAGCCAGAATTCAGGAGAGGAGGGAGGGGAAGTAAAAAGGGAAAGGACAAAAATAAGTTAAAGTAGGCCTGTGCTTCTTTCAATGTGTATACATCTCCCTGGCTTTTTCTTTTATATTTGGGTTCATTAATTCTACTGCTCATGGTGACCAGGACCCCTTCGCTCTTTTCAAAATAGTTTCTCCGCAAACAGAGGCAGGGGCCGATATAAACAAGCTTTCAAACATAAATATTTTAGCATTTAATTAGAAAGTGGTGACATACAAACTGCACCGAGAAAGCTGAGCAGGTACAAAGTCAAATGCAAATTGGTCTTTGAAGGAAAAAAAGAATAAACATGCAAAGAAATGTTCATTCTCACAAAGGCATCCCGAGGAAATGAATTCAGCAAACAAAAGCTAAACGTTGACAAAACATGCAGATTGAAAATAAAGTTAAAATGCAATCTGATTCTTGCATTACAAACATTTGCCAGGTCTGTTCAAGGAAACTTCAGGAGGACTTGGATTGGAAACTTGTTCAATGAAACTTTATAAATGCAAGCTTTCATATTTGACAGGACTTTGGAGAATGAATTACACAGAAAGTTATGTGTTGAATAGCTAAAATATTTTTTTAGCCATGCCAGAAGGCTTTGAGGTGCTTTCTGACTGCCATCAATTTTTATGCACTTTTTAAGCAGAAAGCTGCTGTGTGAGAGCGCAGTTATTGTTAATGTTAATGTATGAAAATAAATTAAAAGGTAAAAATAACTATTTATAAATCAAAAGCACATTAAATTGCTAAAATCAAAATGAAAATATAAAATTGGAACTAATTGGAAAGAAAAACTAGTACATTTGACAAGACTGTAAGCAAATGACACTGAGAGACTGAAAGAGATTCTTTCTTTTTCTTGCCAGCGAGAAGACTTTATTTCTGTTAGTCAAACACTTTCCATGTTTGTTTGCAATGCCCATATTTAAAGAGCATGAAGCCACTGTGTACAGTACAGTTACTATTAACTATTTAAAATGATATTCAGTGATTAAAATAAATGTGAAATAAAATGAAATTTTAATATTGGAAAAACTGAATTGGCAATTGATGTAAATAATTATACAATTATAATAGAAATATAGATACAAATAACACTTAATTAACAACAAAATTTAATTAAAGCTAAACAGGAAAAAAAAGATGAAACACATATAACACAAAATAATAAAAGGACAATGAAAACCAAAATGTTGATCTGCTTTTTGAAAACTATATAAATATAAGCTATTTGTCAAGACTTTAGAGACTGAGTTACATAGAAAGTTACGTTCTGAAATTGAGATTTTTCCAAAAAAAAATCTGTATTATTCAGATTTTTCTTTAGCCAGTCAGAAGACTTTGAGGTGTTTTTTGTTTTCTTTAAATAATACTAAATTAGCACTGCTGTGTGAAACTTAAAGCACTTAAGCATTAAGATCCAAAGTCAACTTCATTAGTGGTAGTCAATTGTTAGCTTGTTAGCTTATTGACATCAGGGGTCATGTAAAACAGTGGATAAATCTAGAAAGGCTAACATCACATGAACTACAAACCGTAGCGTACAGAGAATAAGAAAATATTTTCAAACTGTTAACACAGAATACAGTCAAGAATGAAAAACCTAGTTTTCTCATCATCTTCCTGTGTTGCATCAGCTTTGTCTATAACCTTGACTACATCTCAGCTTGAATTTCAATGAGCGAGAGTTTGTGTTATGTCGAGTCCTTTCAAAATCATTCCCTCACAAGAGGGTCATGTGAGAATTCTGTATGTGTAGCTGGAGTGCTAACTAATATTTTGGCCTTTCTGTCACATACCCACCACTCTTTTTGTCAGGAAGAGCACTCGGACGCTCCGGTAGCCCATTTTTCCCCCTGAGCGCAGACAGCATGAGGCAGTTTGTCCTCAACAGCAACCTGGAAAGACTCTCTGTGGGAGAGAAAAGAAAGTGCACAATTCAGGTAATAGCTGCGAGTAGAGAGAAAACAGAAATGAGGAGGGGGAAATGGAGGAAAGGAAGTGAGAGAAGAGTGCTAATCTAGGCAGAGGGAAAGCAATTTCATAGGCAGAGTGTTTGGAGCGATGTTTTTCACAGCGCTGAATCCATTTTAGAAACATCTGCAACATGAGAGTTGACATTTCTGCTGATTGGCATTTAACAAGTGCTTAAAGCGCTCTTGGTTCTCTTTTCGCTCGTTCCATTTCCTGCTGCACAGGCTAGTTAGTGAGACTAAAAGCAGAAACCCAGAGAGAGCTAAAACAGCCTCAGAGGTCATTTTCCTGTCTTAAAATGACAGTTACAAATAATTTGGGGGGACACAACATAAAAAAAATCAAGAATTCAAGAATATCCAAGTTGCTTTTTTTCTATTAAATAAACAATGAATTGTTGCAGTGTATTCCATGTCTTTGTGACTATTTGCTAAAAAATTGCAAAGTCTGTGCAGAAATCGTTCACACCAGATCTACTGATTCATTGAAATTCTGACTCAATAGAACAGTTTGTTTATTAATCATGCACAGCATTCTCTCTCATAAACTGTCTTATAATCTTATTAATAATAATGTGAACTGAGTAGAAGGAACCTTGGCCAAATAGCCAGGCCGTGGCCTCTGTGAACTCTGCCGACCAAAACTTAAGGATGATTCGTCGACCAAAAATGCCTGCAGGTCCCCTTAACCCTCTTAAGTCTTCATTGATAGAAACTTCAGCTCAACTGTTGGCAAAGGCTCAAATGAGGCCTGTTGAAGTGCTCTCAGCACTAGAGACAGGTCCCAAGAGGGTACAGTGGGGGGCTGTGGAGGATTCAAACTTGTGGCCCCCCTGAGGAAACTGATGATCAGGTCATGCTTACCAACAGACCTTCCTATGGGGTCATGGTTTGCGGTAAGAGCAGCAACATAGAGTTTAAGGGTGAATGGAGCCAGCCTTCGCTCCAACCCCTGTCCCTTCATCCCTGGGTCGCCCATCTCCAGCCACTTGCTACTCTGCTTGCCACCAGGTTTGGTGGGGGCCTGGATGTGCGGGGCGGCTGCGGCCGGCTCCCCGGTGCTGTCGAGGGGTTGCTGTGTTGGATAAATAGGAGCGGGGGTGGCAGCAATGGGGAGCCCTTGGCAATGAACTGACTAGTGCCGGTGGCCGGGTGTAGGCAGGAGCTGCACACCGAGGCAGAAAGCATTTTAATGGCCTCAGTCTGCTTCAGAGCAGCAGAAAATTCCTGGGTGAAGTTCTTCACTATGTCGGCGAAGAGGCCAGTCTGGGACATGGCAGCATTCAAGAGTCATGTCTTGTCTGTCTTAGGCATGTTGGCCAGACACAGCCACAGATTGCTCCAGAAACCTTTGTTGCTCGAAGCGCAAGGTACGTGGCGGTACAGAGTTCACTGAGAACTTCTGGGTCAACCCTCGTGCAGATCCTTCAGTGCCTTGGCCTGATGCATAGCCACCAGTTCTGGATCTGTGCCTAAAGGAAACAGCTGGTATCCCCTGTGGAGGTCCAGACTGTCCCTGAGGCACCTGTGGAGCACCAGTGGAAGGAGGAGCCCTTGGAGGGGCCCCCTGCCAGAAGTAGAGCTTGCGCCCTCACCACAGGGAGCCCTAGATCTGGGCAGAGATCTGCCCCTTTGCAGGTAGCGGAGACTTGGAGTGACCGACTGAAAGCAAATAAAAATGTTACCAACAGGCAGTTGTCTTAAAAATTGAATGCTGAAAAAACAGGGAGGGAGGAGAAATAAAAAAGGAAAGGAAAAATTAAGTTAAAGAAGGCCTATGCAGTTTTATAATTATAACATTTTATACAATAATCAGAGACTTCATTGATACCAGCCTTGCTTATGTAAAGTAACATTCAATAATTTAGCTCATATTTTAACCACATTTACAAGGCCACACCCTTTTTTGTAAACCACATCCACAGAAATTATATCTATTACACTTTGTTTTCTTATTTATTGACTGATAAGTCTCCTGACTCCATGTTGGGAGAAATCAGAAATACAGAGCATTGTGTGCGGTGTATGAATACAGTGTAGTTCTAGACTAAATGTAGAATGTGCATTAATTCATCTTACTCTCAAAAAACAGATGTAGTATTCATCAAAATGAATTAAAATAAACTCAAAATATGATGCAAACATGCAAAACTTCAATTACATAAATGTAAGTAATCCCATTTTATTAATCAATGTCTTTGCTGCTTACCTTTGATTATCCAGTTCAACTACTTTCTTCTCCTGAATTCTACTTTACAGATGTGAATTTACTTTTTCTTTATTGAATTTACAGCCTAAGGTTTATTCATTATACTTGTGTGAAAGGGCTTTTATGTTTGCTATAAATAGAAATTCTTATATTAAATACAAACACTCAAGCTCTGCTCATATTTAAAAAGTAACGTAAAAGTAACATATGAATTACTTTCCATAAAAAGTAACTAAGTAACGTAATTAGTTACTTTTTTAGGGAGTAATGCAAAATTGTAATGCATTCCTTTTAAAAGTAACTTTTCCCAACTGGATGGGGTAATAGCAGATAGGCAGTTTTACTGAAGAAAGCCTTATTGTTTTTGACCAGGTGGTTTAAAGTTAAAATTCCTTAAAGATATAGCTCACCCAAAAAAGAAAATTAACCCATATTTAACTCACCCCCAAGCAGAAAAAAAAACATTTGCCTAAACAAGTCGTCAGCAATTTGAATCTTTCTCTGTTATGGATCCACGTCACTAAGTAACATTTTTGCATGATGTCCGCCCACGTTCTACGTTGTGAACAACTTGCCCCGCCCACAAACAGTACAATCTCCACATGGATTACATCATGTGAAGAAGATGCTGTATCTTGTGAGAGTAAATTTGTTTTATATGGCCTTCCGAAAGATGAATCTACAAAGAATGAGTGATTCACGTTAATTTTTTCAACAACACCTCAGCAGTACAATCTCTTGTTGTGTTTGCATCATTTTACTGATGACTGCTTTTCCAATCTTGTAGTACAACGCGATATTCGCCAAACGCTTGGTCTTAAAAGATGGATCAGTGCCAGTTTATTTGGACTGGTTTGCTCCTCTGAACTTCTACAGTACTTGTAAGTAAGATTAATAATTGGTGATTGTATTTTCTAGTGATCGTTCAAAATACACATTTGTGTTATTTGTGTATTTGTCTCATCATTAGTTTAAGGCCCTGTTTACACAATGGGAAGATGCAGGTATTTCCCTGCGGTTTGGTTATGTGCCAGAAATGCTTAATTTCATTTGAGCGCCCTATTTACATAGGTTTGGCAAAGTTATTATCGCGCTCGACTGCGTATTCATGGGGGTTGATATAAATGACAAGTTTTTTGAAAACAATGTGTTCACAATGTTATTGAAAATGGAGGGGAGGAAAGGTTCATTTCTTTAAATACCTGGCTATGTGTAAATATGGCATAAGTAATGATAAACGATGGCTTAACATAGTGTTATGCATTATACAATGCTTAAGTTCACTACGTAGAGGTATGCCCGATTTGGTAGTTTCAAGCTCTGTGGACTTCTGTAGCAATTTGAATAATTAAGTTACTTGTTGAGTAACTAAATTAGTTTTCAGACAGAGTAACTGTTGAAGTAATTTAAATACAAAATTGATGATGTATTAAGTAACTGTAATGTTAATCAATGGACTGAAGTTGTGTGAACTACTTGTGGATTATTGTGATGATTTTATGATGTTTGGACTCATTCTGATGGCACTCATTCACTGTGAAGAATCCATTTATGAGCAAGTGAAGATAAATTTCATCTGTTCAGATGAAGAAACAAACTTATGTACATCTTGGATGGCTTGAGAGTAATTCTTTGCTAATTTTATTGCTATAACTGTTTTATATGCTGAAAATAAAATCCATTCAATTGTCTACTATATTGACTTTATAAATGCATTTTAGTCATTGTTTTTTACCGCATAAATGCTCCTGTGCCAACAATTACTTTCTTTTTTTCCAGTACTAATGTCTGTCTGAGGCTTTCACAGAGTGACTGACATTCCCACTTTTTCACATTAGTTCCTGTTGAGTCCATGTGTGTGTCAGTGTCAGTTAAGTCAGACATGTTCCACCCTGCGATGGCTGATAGTGTTTGACAGACAGAGAGGGTCAAACCAAGGGTAAAATCAATAACACAACTTTTAAATTCCTCCAAGACAAAGTCTTAATATAACAACAGAGCTTCTAAAAGAAGGTGACAGCCACTGGATATCCACATTGAGCAGTTAACTTAACACTATTCGCTTAAAAAAAATAGAACAGCATTTAGAGATCAGTAATTACATCTAAAAGACTTTCTGATTATATTTAATTAACCAGTACACAGACTGGCTTGTTTTGAGAACAATAGATTGAAGTTTTTAGATATGAAATGTTTCTTTGAAATCTTATGAAACCTGCTAATTAAAAAGGAGGCAAGATGATTATTTTAATTATTTAAATTCAGAACCCCCAGTGGTTATCATCAAATTCCTTGATCCAAATCTCAGAAATGCTAAACTGAGTATGTGTTTCAAAAAGCAGATGGTGATGCAGATTGAATGAGTCAATGAATAACCTCTTTATCCCTCATTCAGTTCCCATGGCAATAGGATGCCTGTGGGTTGCAGGTTAATCGAGAGAAAAAGAATAAAAAAGAGCTCTAAGCACATTTTATTGCTTTAATTCTCATAATCAATATACGTTTAGCCAGAGGCTACTTCCTGTGCAGAATACAGACATTTTACTCAGTACATGAGAAAATGGCACAAAGAGCCACAAAGCTTAAGTCTGTGTCAAATGTCAATCCATCAACAATATTTTTTGCACTAGCTGATCCTGTCTTTGTGCCCATTTTTACCAAATACAATGATCTATTGTTAAGAACTACCACCTGCTTTCTACTGACTGACTGGTTATGTCATCTTGCAAATATGGATTTTTTCTATAGCAAAAAGAAGCCATAAATAAGCAAACAGCATTATTTTGTCAACCCAACTACAAGTAAAATAAAAAGTATGCTAAGTTATTCTCATAGGATTGTCTTCTCACGCAATATGGTGCCAACGATTGTACATCTGACAGAAGTCAAAGCAATACATTATGAAACAGTCAATATATGATGTACCAAATGTTCCAAAGCTAAAATATGAGTCATGCTGATAACATCCTCTATAAGTAGTGAAATTGTTGGAGTGTAACCAACTGCTAACTGCTGTTTATTATAGTAATTAGAAGCGCTACAAATTGAGGTTTTGTAGGCGCTTTATGCACCCTATTATGTTGCAGATAGGTTAAAATGGGAAAATGTCATATTATCTCTTAATTTGGTGTAGTGCCTCTAAATGAATTTACCCTGCAGATTTTTGTAGAAGTTTTTAGCATCTTCACAGTGTGTATATGTAACATCACCTTTAGGCTTAGGTAAAACCATGTTTTATAAATTAGGAGATGACTTTTAAGGAAAAACGTATTTTGAGACATTTGAATCATAGACTTTAAGAGATAGTTCAGCTCGTTATCTGAACTTTCTGTTCGCAGTGACATTTACTGAAATGTCTAAAACGCATTTAAAATAGTCTCCATTTCACTCCCAGTAAGAACAGATAAGAGAAAGACAGCAAGGTGACTTTCAGCTTTAGGAGTGACAGATAACCCATTAAAACCTGGTGAAAGAGAGAGATAGAGGAAGTGAGGGAAGCATAGAGATGAGATAATGCTAATAGGTTAGAGTCATGCAAAAAAAAAAAAAAAAAAGTTGTGCCATCAGATCACATGGACTTTAAGCTTGCGAATGGTAAAATGTCTTACATATACTGCTGCCTATGGTCTTGCCCATCAGAAGAATGACAGGAGTGGTTTCGTAGCACTGTAGTATTTTTCTTCTGTTGGCTTTCATCATTGTCAGTTTGGCTGTATTGAGTTAATCAGACAGACAGGCTTCCCCCCTCGGGTGCCAGACGAGGTCAGGACAAAACCTGCAGTTCACTGCTGTGAATCAACTCATTACACTGGAGAGAGAATTGAGGGAAAAATAACTATTCTCACTTAAACAGTGTCAAATGCCAGGGAATGTATCTAGAAATACTCCAGAAA
The DNA here is from genome assembly GCA_032359435.1 of Enteromius unitaeniatus. Lineage (NCBI taxonomy): Eukaryota > Metazoa > Chordata > Actinopteri > Cypriniformes > Cyprinidae > Enteromius > Enteromius unitaeniatus. The sequence continues at coordinate 5,807,504 of JAUMHI010000064.1, forward strand.
TAAGTCCAAACAGCTGATTAAAACATCACAAGCTTGCACATGACTCAAGTCCAAAACATAACATCTTGTGAAGTAATATATTGAATATTTACAATAAACAAATATATATATATATATATATATATATATATGTAAAATATATTTAAAAAAAATCTATCCAAAATTGGTCTCATCTGAATCAGGAGCGAAATATACAGAGATCATATCAATCAGAAATTAGCTGTGGGTTATTGTGATGTTATTAATAGCTGGTCGTTGTCTCATTCTGACGGCACCCATTCACTGCAGAGGGTCCATTGGTGAGCAAGTGTGTGATGCTAAATATCTTCAGATCTATTCTGATGAAGAACAAAACTGGCCTGAGGATGAGTACATTTTCAGCGACTATTCCTTAAAACTAAAACACGTTTAAGACACAAAACTGCTCTGACAAATATTATCATATTCACTTAAAATAAATACAGATGCAGAAGTCCGAAAACATTGCAGCAAATACCTAGAGAGCAGATAATTCAATCTAGTGCACACGCATAAAAGCCAAAAGCCACAGGTAAGTGCATAAAGACTCGTCTTCAGGGGCACTGTCAGGGGACACAGAAGAGGATATAACAGAGGTGTTTTTCAGACACTTGGCTTCTAAAAAATAAAAACAACATGCAAATGTAATATATAACAGTTAATAAATCTTCCACTAATCAGACAAACAGATAGACCTGCCCCAATCTCACATTGGTTTAAACAATATTTTTTAGCTGGATAGGATCCTTAACAAGGCAACGTTGAACAGCCGCAGACCCCAGTGACCGTTTTGGATTCTTTATGTTCCTCAAATGCACCCATTTGTCAAAACTACACTGCTGAGGACTATTACCCAACAGCCCATGATGTAAAGTACAGACCCAGAGGAAGGTCAACGGTGTCAAATCATCATGCTATGTAAATGGCTAACTTATAGTTGTCTGTATGTTAAGAAAGCTTGTAAGAGAGTTTGTAAGCTATTAATTGGCAGAGAGAAGCGCCATGGTTTTCATAAAAGGTGTCATTTTGTAATTGTCATTTTGAAGGCACTGAATCAGGAAACATGACACTTCAGTAAAAGCTTTAGACAGAGGTGCCAGACCTCCAAACTCCAAAAGAAGAAAAAGTACGCTTACCAAATTATTTTTTCATTTCAATCTCTCCCTCTTGCTCCTAGAAAATTGCCTTTATGTTTTTTCTTCAACTTGACTTTCTTTGTACTTCTTCTACAAGAAACCTGAAGCCAGATTCACAAAACATTTCTTCTCAGAATGTTTTCTATTCCTGAAAATACGCCCAAAGAATGTTCTTATGCTTTCTTAGAACAATCCTAAGAATTGAATTTTTTATAAATATATAATTGATCAATTCTTACATTTCATGGTTTGTTTTAAATATTTATGGTACAACATCACATATTAGCCACATTTATTTATGCTACCATATTTTATAATCCATCAAAATTCTACAACAATTCATGTTGTCAAAATTATCTCACACATTTTCTAATGAAAAGATAATATGAGGTTACTGTGTAAAAAGGGAGTAATACTTCATGGTTATTTACATACTGTTTATGTATAACACTGATAGGAAAGTCTGGTCATCCTCCATCTAGACCATGCTCTGGCTGGCTGGTTTGGACATCCCATGAGTCTCAGGGCAGGGACAATGGGGCAGTAGACCTGCTAATACCAGATAAGCCCTTCCAAGGACAGGTCCACTAAACTCTCTTACTGCTGACAAACACAGACGTGAAACCCATCAACAATTCTCCTTCATCACGTTTATCTGTTCCTTCCCTCCCTCACTCTGCCTTCTCTTTATTTCATTCAACACTCACTCTCTTTCCCTCTATCTTTCAATTGCTCCTATAGAGGTAATCCCAAAGGCTGTCAAGCCTTTCTTCACTCACGAACCTCAAGTCTGGCTCTGGACTTGTCAATGAAAAGATGTTCAGTGTGAGCTGACTTTTTTTTGAATGAGCCAACTTGTGTGATACACATAGGGCATGATCTCTGATCCCAAATTTATGGACGGGTAATAGAGCAGAGAGAAAATGCCAGACCCAAATTCCTTTTATCTGTCCTTCTGGGCAGAACAGCTGAATCCATCTGTAAGGATTACATGGAGCTTTATGAACACACAGCGGGCCTGTTCTCCACTCTTTCTTTGTCTCACTCTGCCTCTCATCATTCAAGTACTCATTCCCATTTTATCTAATCCACACACACAGTCTTTTTTGCAGGAATTTGCTTCCCAAGCCACATAAATGGCATATATCTGAGCTTTACCAGATAGTTCACTAAATACTAACTAAATCCTGATTTTTGTATTCCTTCGTTGTTGTTGTTGTAGGCCTATTTTTCATACACAAATTTAAGCGTCCATCTAATTTTTCCCTCATATATTTGTGTGTGTTCACACATTTTATATAAACAAAAACTTTATTTTGGTAACATATATATATATCTTGTCAAACGATTAAAAGCATCCAAAATAAATGGATGCTAAAAACTTTTTCTTTCAGAAAAGTTGTCCAAGAGACAAGGACCACTTCATAAAGGAGAGCTTCATAAAGACCTGGGATTAGCATTAACAACTTTTCGAAGAAAACAATAATGCACTCTCACCATAACTTGCTCTATTGCTGAAGAAGAAGCATGTAGAAGCTTGTTTAAAGTTTGCTGCACAACATTTAGACAAGCCTGTGAAACACTGGGGGAATATAGTCTGGTCAGATAAGACAAAAATTGTGCTCTTTGGATGTCATAAAACACACCAGGTTTGGAGGTCAAATGGCACTGCACATAATCTCAAAACATCATTATGCAGCACCGGCAAAATTAATTTAATTGAAAGAAGAATGAATGAGACATTCTTGATAAAAATCCACCAGGATGATGAAGATGAAATGAGGGTGAACATTTCTGCAAGACAATGATCCCAAATGCACAGCCAAGGATTGGTCTCAGAGAAAGAATAAAAAGCTGCTAGAATGGCCCAGCCAATCACCTGACTTGAATTCAATAGAAAATCTATGGAAAGAACTTAATTTCTGAACTTATTTGTATTGTTTACAGTACTTTGTACGTATGGATTGCTTGGGTTGTTACTGACATTTGGTAAAAATGTAATGTCAACAGCACCTTTAGAATTATATTTTCTGAGAAAAATGACAACATGCTCAATACTTTCATTGCCTTTATACTGACTGCACGGTAATTGTCAAGTCTATTTGCTGTTAACAAAGTCTAAATATGTTTTGTCTTCCATTGGTCACAAAAACACACTCCAGATTGCACAAGGTTTTCTATTACAGCTATTTATTTTTTATCATAGCAGTCAATTCAAACACATAAACTGTGACTGAAGTCTTCACATGTCGATCAGACAGACTCGTCCTGTCTAAACAGAGGATTCTTGAGCAGAAGACTCCATTCCGATACAGTCTATAGGGGTTTATGTGTGTGTGTCAGTGACTGTGTATGGGAGAATGTGTGGCTGTGGGCTTTATGTTTGTGCTAATGGACTTGGCCATGGGCCGTGAAGGTGCTGCGGTAAGGCCAGCCAGCGGGGAAAGATCAATGCAGCCACACGGATAACGAGCCCTGCTGCCAAGAGAAACACACAAACCAGAAACCACATAGCAAAGCCATCACAAAGCATTTCTTTCTCTCTTTCGCTCCAAGTCAACAAAGCTTTATTGGCACCACTGTAAAGATTTACAATACAGCCAAAGCATGTAATATAGTACTGGTGTAGAAAATATACTCAGGTACTGTACCTTAGGCAATGAGGACAGTGGCTATGTTCCAAATCACTGAACTGCACACAGGCAGCATGCAAGGCATCACAGACACCCTCTGTTCCAAACGTTATGTTTATGATTATGATAAAGCATCCCTGCTGAATAGACTTGCTTACGCCAGCATGAATTTGCATGCTAGGAAAGCCAGGATTTTGCTGGCTAGTGCTAGTTTAGCTGGTGACCAACTATGCTGGTCTTTCAGTAGAGAACAACACATTGTGCATTTAGACAAGCTAAGCAGAAAAATCGAAAGAAATGTTAATTAATAACATTAATTATTCATTAAAACGTGTTTGGTGTGTATTTATCTGCTTATTATAGTATTGCACCATTAGCTTAGCAACTTGCTAAACTGTACTGAAATCCCCTGTGAACTTCATGGATAGAGTTGCAGCCCATGAGTGTTCCAGATCAGTCATTTATGAGGTTGCTTTTCAGTTAGGAAGCTGGCTTAGAATGCTGCCTATGTAGGGCAAAGAAACTTAGTGGGTTTTGGAGCAGAGCCAGTGTGTCACTTTCACTCAGTGGAGAAAAGTACTTTGAAACTGATAAAAGTTGTGCTGTATTTGTTCCAGAAGAAAGTTGTACTTGTATTTGTTCCATAAGAGAGTTCCCACTGCCCAAAGATTCAAGATTTTTTTGTCTTTTTTAGTAACTTACTCACTTTAGTAAGTGTGTGACATTCTCTGAATTACTAGGCAGAATCAAACTCTGACTGAGACAATGTCAGTCATTTATAAGCACTCTATGTAATAATGTTCTCTCTGTAGATCATGTTCCATTTGACTTTTACTTCAATTCTGACTGCGTTCCACTTTCCACAGTCATGTAGTTTTTGACAGTGTGATCTGTATTTATGTTAGATTTATGAGTTGCTGATGTTTCTTTAATACAGGGTTACAATGTTCCACAGCCATCTGGCACTGATCCTTTTAGGGTTTAGATGTTCTCTTCGCAGTTCTTTCCATTTGTATGTGTCATGCAAGTTCAGTTCAAGCCTCTCTACTCACTTTCAGATGTATGAAAAATATATGGTTAAAATAACTCTGTATTGTAATTGTAAAAGTATTGTAATTCCACACAGCTGAATCATGCTGTCACATAATTTGTACCAGACTTTTTTCCTGTCATAAAATTACATTTTATTGGACAGCTGGCCCTTCAGGGTTTTTCTTTTAATGACTACTGCCATGTTGAACTTTCCTGATTTGGTAATAATGAAGCCTCAGGTGAACTGGAATCAAAGAGGTTTATAGTACTTTTTCTGAGAGGGAAAATGGCATGTGACTAATCATGATCTATTCCTTTTAACTAGAAGTTTTATACTTCCACTTTTTTTAATTATGCTACCTTACAATTAATCGTTATGCTTCATTCAGACCATAGGTCTAACTACCTTTTTTTTTGAAGAAATTAATACTTTTATTTATCAAGGATAATATGTGAAATAAAAAATATTTCAATGTTAAACACTGTAAATAATGTTCTTTTGGACATTCTATTTATTACAAAATCCTAACAAAAATGAATCATGGTTAATGCAAAAAAAAAAATAATAATAATAATAATAATAAAAAAATAATAAATAATATATATATATATATATATAGTGTTTGTGATTTTAACACTGATAATGATATTTTATTTTGAGCATTTTTGAAGGATCATGTGAGACTGATCACTTTTTTTTGCACAAAGAAAACAAAAATAACATAATTAATAAAATTATATTTTTTTCTGTTAATTCTTTGCATGTACGTAATCTGTGGTCGTTTACACCTAGAGGAAACCATGCATATGAGTTGTGATACTCTCTAAAATGGTTACTTTTGTTTTCTTTGTGCAAAAAAAAGTATTGTCCTAGTGTTGAAATTAAGCTACTGATGTCTACGTAGTTTCTAGACCTGCATTATTTTAGTTGTTTTGCTATCTATGGAGGGTCAGATGTCTCTCCGATTTCATCAATATCTTATGGGTTTAATTAATGACAGAATTTTCATTTTGGTTGTGAACTAACTCTTTAGACCAGTACACCTGGTCTGACTCATTTATTCATTTACTCCCTAATATGATCATAACGTAATCTTCAGCTACTACAACTACTATCCAATAGATTCCATAATTTATATTGCTTTTCAAACTGACAGGCTAAATGCTCTTGTTCCATATTCATATGCACTGGAAGTCCTGCAATCTATCCTACTCTTGGAAGTGGTTTGGATGGTCATGTTTTCTTTTCATCCACACACAGATAATGAACACACACATGTACACAATGTTAGCCTCACATGGATTCACTTGGCAGGAGAGAGCCGTACCTCCGCCCACTCTTCTCTGTGGCCTATCTCCTATTGTTTGGCAGAAATGTATTTCTGTGAGCAAAAAGCTCGCCTCCCCACAAAGCGTCAGATAAAGAGATTGGGCTTGAAAGGCTGGCGCCTCTGGAGCGCAGCTCAGGCTGAGACAGAGGACATGATGTCCCACAGAGAGATGACCACTGCCCTGAATTCACACACCAACCTCGCAGGGACAGGAGAGAGATCCACTCCGACCCCTGGCTGAGTCTTTTGTGGCCAATATAGGTCACACCACTGTTTGCACACACACAGAGTTCCTGTTTCCCATGGCACAGAATTAGACACACACACTTACATTTGAACCTTACGCAAATATGTTCTTTCTGTGTCTGCTTGAGATTTATTTGTCAGTGATGAACAGCAGGGTTCGGAGTGGCATGTGTCCTTCTATTCCCAGTGGTGAGTAAATGGAGGTTCACAAAGAGCCCTCAGTCCTCAGTCCTCACAGACTCCTTAAGAGACCAAAGGAACAACCCCCAAACTCAGGCAAATAATAGAGCTTTATATTTAGACCCTTCTAGCTGACAGCTGATTCAATTCACCACACACAGCTCTGACATTTAACAAAACCGCTGCCAAACCAAACCACAAATACATATTTGCTCAAGGTGGACTCACGGTTTACTCCTGTTTACACAACAAATACGTTCATGTCAGACAGGTATACCGCAGAAATATATGCAGTCAGTCAGTCATTCATACTGAATAGACAGACGGACAGGCAGACAGACAATCATCCATACTAGAATGACATACTAGAACAATAGACAGACAGCCACAATACAATACATATATACTAGAATGACAGTCAGAATTAACTGTAGAACAATATATAGACAGACAGACCTGTCGTTTCAATTTCATATCTGTGATTTTCTTCATGAATTACAAAGAAAATTGCCTCTTTTTTTTCTACTCACACAAGCATTCACTGAGAAATCTAATCTTGTCCACAATAGAATTTCCAGAATTCTAAGAATGTCTGTGATTGTGATGGTTTATTTTATTCCACAATACTTCTCTTTCATTTTGGTATTTGTGGAATATCTAAACTGTTATAATGAATTAAATATACCAGTCATATTTATTTATCAGCGCAGACCATGATGCATGCAGAGCATAAGACTTTTCCACAACACACGTATCCAGACAAAATGCTAAAATCTGAATTAGTACAGATGTATAGATACTGAATTAGTATAGATACAATTTTTAATTGTCATTTAGATAACATAATGCTTCTAAATAGTAATACAGATATGCCATTTGTTGCTTCTAGATGGTCCTATAGCAGATTTTTATTTGTCCCAAGGACTAAGCAAAATATCAGGAAATAAAGCTGATACTTAAATGAGCAACTTCAAACTCAAATTGTCCTCTGGGAAAATACTTCACATGCTCATTTCACTTTCTTTTGTCCCCATCTCTTTTGAACTGTCCTCTCATCTCTCATTCTTTTCCTCTTGGTATTCCGGTCAGCTGGCGGAGGGGAAAAATATCCTTCAGGATGCAAATGAAGGCACTAGATCATGGCCAGGGGCACAAATGGCAAATTAACAGCACTCTAATTAGACTCATTAATGAAAGCTGGGGTGTAGGCTGGAACGCTTTCATCCTTAACATCCCACTCCACTTACTGTCTGTTTCCTAAAGAATGCAGACACAATATGAACAATCCCACAAATCCCATAAATCAGTCAGAATGGAAGAGAAGGTTTGGGACTGCTTCACATCACATACGTGTTAATGAATCATTAAACTGCTTTTTATGACTTGTAATAGCTCAGATTTCCGCCACATACACCCACATTCTATACGGAGAAAAAAAAATGGTTTACTTCTCAATGTAGGTAATGTGGGTAGAATAACATTTCAATAGGAATTGTTAAATGGCCTAAATGACATTGTAGAAAGACAAATTTGAACCATTACCATTTTTCTACATACCTCTGCTTTGTCTTCAATCTGTCTTACTCGCTGTATCTCGCTCACTGATGGTGTTTTCTTGAGATATTGTGGACCGGGAGCAAATCGCTAATGATCATTGTCATCAGTAACATGTTTGAATGAGGATCCAATATGTGTGTACCTAATGCAAAATCATGTCTCACTCCACCCTGGATCGACCAATTCAGATGAATAGAATCCAAAAGAATGAATTGGTTGTGAATCTGACATCTAGAAGAACTGCAAATAACCAGCTGTTTTTATGGCTAGAAAGGGAAAGAAGAGACTCCTCAGGAAGTGTTACGTCATGCCTGGTGTTTGCTGGAAGCTATATGACAACACCTGAAACCTCTTGGAAGAAATGTTTGTATTCTGATGAGACTAAAGTTATTGGAGCTAAATACATCTTTGAGGAAAACTAATAATAGAACAAAATGCGAAAAAGGCTTTCTGAATGAGCAGTATGTGTGTGCTCACATGAGGTGTGCTGTGAGGCTGAATTTAATTTGACTTTTGCACACTGCTCTTGCATGGTCTGCTTGACTGAGAAAACAATAAAAAGTATTGATCACACAGAAATTACAGTTCTGGGCTTAAAGAATTTCCTATAGAAAGATACTTATGTGAAGCGGCATCTCAGAATATCCTGCAGTGCACCGAGAGTTAAATCATGAACTGTGTATATGCACTTATTTGTGCGTAACCTGTTTGCAGAAGTTTTAATTTAAAAATCAATAATATCAGCTTTATTTGGCTTTTTTCCTCTGGAAATATGAACAATTTAACAATTTACTAATTTACAATTGAACCATACAGGCCCCTGAAAAATAAAATTCTGAAAGAAAAGATTGTTAAGTGTCACGGATCGCTCCTCTGTGGCTCTCTCCGGAAGTCAGCAGCGGGAACCTTCACCAGAATACTAGTTCCCACCCGGACTCTAATTAACCACGTACCTCGGCGTTTTCGCGCCATTCCGCTCATTTTGCGGACTATAAAAGGACTGCCTTGAACCACAGTTAAACGCGAAGTCTTGATTTGCTCCGGCTGTCATTTCCAAGCGTTATTTCAAGTGTTTAGTCTTTCCGTGTTTGATCTCTTGCTTTGTCTCTGGTTTCCTGATTGTTCGCCGCCTGTCTTGACCCCATTGCCTGTACCTCCGACCACGATTTTGTCTAGCCCTTGTTGATTCAGTTGAACGTGTACCGAACCCTGCCTGTCTGACCATTCTTACAATAAAAGCCAGCAAATGGATCCAAGCGACTCGTACTCTGCATCACAGTTAAGAATCAACATCTAAGAGGATATTAAGATATATTTGATACTTTTGAGTTACAGGCATATAAAAAAGTAAGGCATGCAATGCAACAAGATGCTAACAGATTTTCATGATAGACCTATCGATCTCTGAAATTTAGTAAACGCTGCTGCATCTTTTGAAAAGTTATTTTCTTGCTGTTATTTTCTTCTTTTTTTCTTCTTTCTGTAACTTGGCTCCAAATCACAAGTGAAGTGTTTCATTTTTACAACTTTCTACAAAATAGCGGATTAGACTGTGATTAGTCTTAAATTTTTTGGCTTTCATTTCTATGTTTGCCTTTCTTTAGAAAAAATATTAACAAATTCTAAAATTTGGTTTCTGAATTTGGTTGATTTGACATAAAGAGACCCCAAAGACATGTCTTTAACAAACCAGGGAAAAAACATTTTAAAAATAAGCAATAAGGTATGAAAATCTATGCTGTATCGTGAATACATCGCTTCGTGCCTAACAACGCCCTGAGCTGTGATTTATTCACGATACGGCCCTACGTTACGTATGGGATCTCCCATGAGAGACCAATCGCCTTCGAGTCTTTTGGAAAAGGCCAACGAATATTGGCATGCAATAATCACAGGCAGGTGTGCCTTTTCGCAGCATGAGTAAAAGAGGGCACGGCTGGATTGCACATGCAGGTTTTCGCTGAGGAGCCGAGCCGGCGTCAGTGCGACCCAGGGTCGTGGCAAGGGGATGTAACGTCTCCGTTCCCTCCTTCAGGGAATGTGTAACCTTGTACCGATGTAACCTTAGACGTTCCCCTTCAGTCGAGTTCACTTCGACGTTACATATGGGAACAGACCTGTGGAAAAGGCCACGACCCTGAGGCCGCGTTACACAGAGCCTGCACGTAACCTTTCCAACGCCCTGGGGGCCGCGTTATAGGAATGCACTATATCGATAAAATATGGATATAAGTGAAGGAAACACAGCCTCGAGCTGACTGTGGAACCAAGATGTCAAGGCCACAACCTACTGGTGAAGGGGCCCAGTAGGAAC
>JAUMHI010000064.1:5818050-5835007 GCA_032359435.1 Enteromius unitaeniatus
GAGCACCAGTCGATGAACAGACCCCATCTCAGAGCGTAGGCCTGCCTCGTAGAGGGGGCTCTAGACTGAGAGATGGTTTTGATCACGGACGCTCGTAGGACGGAAAGGTCTGCCGCATCCCGTCCAGTAGCCAAATGTGCAGGTTCCAGAGATCGGGTCGCGGGTGCCAGATCGTGCCCATCCCCTTAGAGAGGAGGTCTCTCCTCAAGGGGATTTTCCAGGAATGTCGCTGCCGCGAGGAGCATTAGGTCTGAAAACCAGGTCCGGGAGGGCCAGTACGGCACTACCAACAGAGCGTGCTCCTCGTCCTCCCTGATCTTGCACAGGGTCTGTGCAAGGAGGCTCACTGGGGGAAAGGTTTATTTGGGCCCCGCAGGCCAGCTGTGCACCAGAGCATCTATGCCGAGGGGTGCCTCAGACAGGGAATAGAACAGGCGACAATGGGCAGACTCGGGGGGAAGCAAAGAGGTCGATCTTGGCCTCGCCGAAGTGGCTCCATATCAGCTGGACTGTCTGGGGGTGGAGCCGCCACTCTCCAGGGTGGGTGGACTGCCATGAAAGCTGATCGGCTGCACGGTTGAGTATACCTGGAATATGAATGGCGCGCAGCGATTTCAGCCATGTCTGGCTCCACAGGAGCAGATGGCGGGTGAGTTGCGACATGCGGCGGGAGTGCAGACCACCCTGCCGGTTGATGTACGCTACGGCTGCAATGTTGTCCATCCAGACGAGCACGCGCTTGTGGAGCAATATCAGTCTGAAGCGAGGAAGGGCCAGAAGCACGTCTAGCAACCCGAGGCAGTTGATGTGCCAAAGCAGGCGAGCACCTGTCCAGGTGCCCGAGGCTGCTTGCCCGTTGCACACAGCACTCCAACCCGTGGATGAGGCATCTGTGTGTATCACAATGTGCCTGGACACTTCTCCCATGGGTACTCCAGCCCGCAGGAAGGCAAGGTCTGTCCATGGGCTGAATAGGCGGCGACATTCCGGAGAAACACCAATCCGGAGAGTACCGCGGTGCCATGCCCATCTCGGGACTCGAGATGCTGAACCAACCAACGCTGAAGCAGTCTCATATGGAGGAGCCCCAGCGGCGTAACTGGCCCCAGGAGCCTCTGAAACGATTTGAGAGGGACCGCTGTCTTGTGCCTGAATGACCTCAGACATGTCAGCATGGCCTGGCGCGCTCCCCCGTGAGACGGGCAGTCATTTCGACCGAGTCCAGCTCCATACCGAGATAAGAGATCCTCTGCACTGGACAGAGTTTGCTCTTCTCCCGGTTGACCTGAAGGCTCAGATGGCTGAGGTGCCGAAGCACTATGTCCCTGTGCTGACACAGCAACCCTGTCGTCGAGGTAGTTGAGGATGCGGATGCCCATCTGCCATAAGGCAGACAGAGACCCCTCAGACAGGGAGAAATGGGAGAACCTTGTACTGATATGCTCGACCCTCGAACGCAAACCGCAGAAGGGGCCTGTGGCAAGGTAGGATCAAGACATGAAAGTACGTGTTCTTCAGGTCGATGGCTGCGAGCCAATCCTGGTGACTGGTCAGCTCCTCATGCTCCTCCTCACCTCCGGGAAGAAAGGAACCGAGGAGGACCGCAACGGGGCCACGGTCCGAGAACTCAAGAACCAATCATCCAAAAAGACTGGCACTTTTTTGAGCCTTTAAAAAGGCTGCCAGTCTCGCGGGTCCATTGACAGCTGCCCAGTTGAATATGCTGCAACGACGAGAGAGCATGAACTCGGACAGGAACTCTTGAAAATGAAAGTGTTCTCCTCCAGCAGACTCGATACATCAGACGAGGCTCCGAAAGCGAAAAGCTGCATGTTCAATCCAATATAATGCAATAAGGCGCACCTGGCTGTGATTATTGCACGCCAATATTCATTGGCCTTTTCCAAAAGACTCGAAGGCGACTGGTCTCTCATGCGAGATCCCATGTATAACGTCGAAGTGAACTCGACTGAAGGGGAATATCTGTTTCTGTCTTTTAGTTTCAAATCAGAATGATTTGCGACGCAGCGCAAAATTGCAAGCGTCATTAGTGTAAATTGATGAACATATATCATACCTGAAAAAGAAAACTATTAAATGCAGTAATATTCCCTCCTCACATGGGAAACTGACAGCTTTCACAGACAAACGCCACACACACAACATATCACCTCGTGAGAAATGTTTATTAGTCGGGGAAGGGTGTGGTCTCAGATTTAAAGATGAAAGATTATTTTTGCATTAAATGGCAGCTGATCAAAATGTAGCCCAGACCCATACAACAGGTGTTTATTATACTTAACCTGGTTTTAATAAAGGCGCACTTTGCTTTACACACGTGCGTCTTTACAGTGTAAAAAATACAAAAGCTCCCCAAATTTCAAATAATACAGATTCATCAACATAAAAATAAAATAAAATATAAATGAGGAGATTTCAGAATGCTTGATAACAACTGTCAGCCACTAAAACCTGGCATCTTTTCCTTCTTACATAGAAGGCAAAAATCGCCATCCAAGAACATGATTTTTCAACAACACTATTTTTAGCTACTGCCTTCTGATTCATCAGTATTTGCTTCAGTATCTAATAGGCTGTAATTTCCCCCTCTGAGTGATAAGGATAATAATACAGAGTGATGATCGGGCCTCTGCGCCTTTGCCACACTGGCTCTTTTTTCCAGTCCAAAAACAGACACTAATCGAGGGCATGAGTCACAATCAGAGGCATAATCCTGCATCAAAGGCCAGTATTCTGAAGCACGAAAAGGACTCCAGCAGAACAAATCCTCCTAATGCTACACGTCCCCACAGCACTGTCAGGTTCACCCAACAGCAGCTGGGGAAAACTGCCGATTAAATGTGAGGAAAAGCTCGGCGCCATCACTCACATCTGTGCTTAGTATTTGATCCTAATTAGTCACAGTCAGTCAGATCAGTGATTGGCATTTGATGCTAATTAAATGCAATTTGTGTCTGCAGGTCATTTGCGAGCAGGCCTTTTGAAATGCGGACGACAAAAGACGAGTGTTTGTGTGCAAAATACAAATACGGATAATCCGTGGCTAATGTCCTCCCTTATATCTCAAGAACAGGCCCAATCTGGCCGCTGCGGTTTCATCATAACAATTACCGTTATTCGTTCCATTATAAAATACATTACTGAGGTCACACCCGGCAGAAAACAGATTTCACGCATGATGCATCTGCATTTTCTTCACAGACCGCATTTGTGTTGTGGCTCAGCCTGGGATTCATAAATGTGGTCCATATGCGTCCGTCTTATAAGGTTTCATAAATAATGCATCACGTCGAACTGTTGAATGCTGAGGAAAATGCATTGCATACATACAAATTAAATTGCCCTCCATACACTAAAAAAGTGTTCCCATCTCACCACAGTCTACATCACTTACTGGCAGAGCAAATGTTGTTTAGTGCCACAGTGACGTTTTGTTCTGGCCAGAGAGAGATTGAGATTCAGCTCAACTCTTGAAGTTGGTTGTGAAAACTGAGACCCCTGGTGAGGGCTGAGAGGGTTTCTATGCTGTAAAACACTTAATACGTCTAGGCACAATATATAAGACCTACTGTACCACCAAAAGATTAGCATTCTCACTGCACAACATGGCAACAAGAATATAAACTGCTTATGGTAGCACCTTTACAAAAAGTCGTTGTACACATTGTAAAATGTTTCTGAGAATCAAGCTCATTTGTTTGTAGGACGAGTGCCTTAAGATGTTATTTCACATATTTGCATCTCAGCCCAGGATAGAAGGGCTTTGATCTTTGCAAAGCCTAAATCACAATGAGGATGCCATAATCCCAATTAGTTACTGAATTATATCCCAAAGCAGACATTATGCCACCTTTTATTTGGTTTAATTTAATAAGTTTCACTTTAAAAATAAGAGTCCTAATGCAACACACACCGTGATGCAAACATACCTTTTACTCCCTTGTCACTGCACTTCTATATTTCAATGCATTTTGATATTTAACAGATAAAAAGCAGCTTGTATTTATTAGTATAATTTATGAAAATAAATTTGTGAACAGTGGGTGTTTACAAAAATGAAGCAAAGTGATTGGAGAAGAGCGACTGACAAGTGCTTAGTGAAATTAACCATAATCAAAACCTTTGTGAAAAAGAATTGTTTAATTATATTGAATGTGCATGTGTAGTGTACTTCAAATCCTAAAAGTATATAATTAAAAATAAGATAAAGTACATTTAAATCAGTAAAACATACTAAAGCACATGTAAAGTACTTGATTATAATTTGAACTCTGGTTTGTTTTTTAGTGTTACATTTAACTAAGCCATATTAAAAAAATTCTAATCAAATCTAATCATTGCAAAAATAAATGTATTTCATACTAATTGTGTTTTACATCCATTATCATATTTATTGACATAGCACTGAAGGCTTAGTGGTATAACATTAGGAATATTTCTTTATTGAATTTATTATACATTTCTTAAGATTATGATGTGTTTTAATAGTTAAGGCCACCTAAAATAAAGTGAATCATTACATTCAGCTTTCATACTTATGTTCCAAAAAAAAAAAAATATTATTTTTATATGCTAAAGTGTATTTCTTTTCACAATGGAATGGAGAAAGTCATTACCTTTTAATGAAAGATTACAACAACAAATATTGTTTTTCTTTGGAATAATGTGCACCAATGAACTGTGCACAATAAAACCAGGAATATGTGTTAAGACATATAGTGTCAATTTTGATTGACTTTAGCTGCTTATAAGCTTCTTTTAATTAAATCTGCATTAATAACTATTTGTTTAGTCGGTTCAGCACATTATGCTAATTTAATGGACATTTGCTTGTCACTACCTGAATTTGTTTGTAGTTATGCCCGTCACTCCCATAAATAACCACAATCCTGTGTACATAACAGGATTAAGCCTTCAGAAGACAACTGACAACCGTATTTAACTGCAGTGTGTACATGGCCAAATGTAAAGTCTTTAAAGGTAATGCACATCCTTGGCCAATTCTCGTCAAGTAATTGGAGGTAGTCATTTGTAACATCTCTATGTACACTTGTAGCAGTATCAGCAGTGCTTAGCGTGAAACAGGCTAGTCGCATAATCCAAAAATCTATAGCCTGAAATCCGCAGTACCACAAAAGCGCAAGCATTTCTTATCTTTAGCACTTTACCCATAGACATAACAAGATACACTCCACACATTGTACACAAAGGGTGAAACATTATCGAGCTGACCTGTTAGTCCACAAAAGAAAGGCAGGGACGGAGGGGAGGGGGATAACAATCAATAAATGTGTAACCTTACAGCCAAGGTCGACTAGCACTGCTTCTTTTTTCGCAGCTTGCCTTGCTCTTGGTTAATGAAATCTGTTTAGCCATGGCTTGTGTTGACCCTCAGGTCTGTGGAAGTAATGAATGGAATTCATCATTTGGAGCAGAATAACTACAGTGCGAAAACACAAAGCCTTTAGAAAAAACAGACGGCTGTGTGGGGATTTTTAAATTAAGGAATGCAATTAGCAATTATATTATTATTAAATATTGCTGTTTATTACAACACACACACACAAACACTTGTTTCTGCAGATTGCGGGGACTTTCCATAGACTTCTATTAATTTTGTGCTGACCAAACAATATTTTTTATCCCCTAACCCTAAACCTACCCCATAAAAGTAATATAATTATTATATTTTATACTACTTGCTTTAATAAAATTTTAACAATTAATCTATTTAAAATAATTCAAATGTGAATTATTAATTATTTTAAAATATTACATTAAGAATTAAGTCATCTTTTATCAAATGTGTAATTATAATATTCAACATAAAATTTTAAATGATATATATTATTTTAGTAGTTTAGTATTTTACTGAAATCCAGAATATATTCTGGATTTCAGTGTAATACTAAAGAACTAAATTTAATTTATATTTTAATTTATATTTCTTGCAATCTGTTGCCATTATTTCACTGATTAGATATACTATATCATTTTATAAAGTGCACAATAGGCAGGATTTAATATGTAAAGCAACTTACAAAACCAAATTCACTACGTTCATGCATTTGGCAGATTTGTTTATCCAGTGTGACTTATAGTGCATTCAAACATAATTTTTATCAGTTTGTGTATTCCCTGGGAATTGAACCCATGACCTTGTTGTTCCATACTCTAGCAGAGCTACATGAATTACAAGATTTACTGCCAAATGTTCCTAGGTGAAATGTAATGCTCTTATTCTTTTCTGATGTCAATATCAGGTTAGATACTGCATGATCCAGCGAAATTATAGTTTTTTTCAAAGCTGGATTGTAGATCACCTTACTCCTGTGGCGAACCTTATCGATTCCCATCTAGCAGATTGATAATATATTTGCCTCTGCTAATGCATAAAGAAGGCCAAGTAAAAACAGCAGTACAATTCACAAACAAATAAAGAGCAGCTTTAACTGCCTGCATTTATTGACTCCCTCTATGTGTCTCAAGGCAAATATTGATCGATTCCCATGTCTAAACTCCCCAATCCAGCCTTACTCATCCCTCTGTAACAGGGTAATATTTAACTCTGCTGTGGTTTCCTTACATCTCTCAGGCCTGCATGCATTATCCATTAGCCAGGTCTTGTTTGAGATTTGGGGCTGTGTAATCTGATACAGGCGAAGTAGATTGCATTGCACTGGATTAATCCGCCGTGGCTAACCAGGGGTGAATAAGGCGGGGAGGAATCGCATCGATTTTGTGATTTCTCTCAAAGCGATGTACCTCCATCCTCCCACTACTACACAACTTCGCCTAATGAATATTCAGCCCAGCACCTGCAAGCTTTGTCGAGGTTTAGTTCTCATCCAACCAGAGAGGCTGCTGGGGACAGATGTCGCGGAGAGAACAGAACAGATGACGGCACAACACAATCTCGTTTTTCACAGTCTTTCCTGCAGGAACAAGAGAGGAGCGACTGCAACCAAACCCTCTTATCACAAGGCACAGGATCTAAATCGCACGCAAGGATGAAAATGTCGTCAGTGTAATTGATCGTGCTCACCTTAGACAGAGCCTGCACACCAGATAGAGTTTCCCAATAAACATCGCACTGAGACTTGAGAAGCCACTGACCGGGAATTGCACCAAATTGGCTTCTTAAAGGCATAGTAGACTCTACAATATGGTCCTGTGGTACCTCTGCCAAGAATTAAGCATTGGATCTTTCAAGTTTCCTAGGTTGAGACTGAACTAGTTGGTCCAGCACGTCTCATACACCATTTTCACAAAAATACAGCCTTTAAACAGAGGACAGAGATACTTAACACAGACACAAAGAGGAGAAAATACTGTAGCAGGCAGAGCAAATCACTGTTCATGACACTCAGAAAACATACGTTTTGGATTGGGGGGTGAACATTTATGTGAATGTATCTCTTAGGGGAACTGACTATTTTCAGAAAAGTGTACATGGCGTTTTCTTGCCTCTGTGTAACATGAAAATTTTCTCTGACTGCTCTGCAGTGCCATCCTGTAAAAAGATCCGTTGCGCCATAGCTCAGTAGCATAAAGTTGACCTGACTTCAATTCTCCTTGATGCCCACATCATCCGGCTACTTTGATGCTCTTGTGGGAGTGGAAATTCTGCATCGCTGCTCTTCCATAAGTGCCACCTACTGTCAGAGAGTGAATATGCATCTCATTTAGTACATCTGCTGTTTTTGTTTTGCTCAAATATGTTTAATGTAGCATTATTTCATTAAGATAAAGTCAGACCATTCTTATTTTTGCTTTAAAGTGATCATTGGATGCTAAATTCAATTTACAAGTTCTTTGAGCATAAACGTGCATTGCTAGTGTGTGTACACATTCATCCTATAATGAAAAAAATCCACCTAGTGGTTTTTTTTTTATTTAAATTCCATGTTTTTATATCCCTTTTATCAAATCAGTCTGTTCTGAGATTTCTGGCAAGGTGACTCCTTTAAAGAGTCAATGAATTTACAATCAATGAATTTGCTTTTAAAAAATTGGAAACCATATCGAAACTGGCCAGTTTGCTTGCAAAATATTTAGATTGGATATTTTGTTTTTTAAAGGCAGACATCAGGGATCTTAGGCTTAAAAAGATTGGTGACCACTGCAATACATCCCGAAATAGATTGAAATTTGGGGAATTGGAAGCCAAGGAAACACCTTGATCTCTCCGTAGTGTTCTTCAAAGCGTTCCTGAACAGTGACAGACAGTAGGCTGGGTGCATTATCCTGCCCGAAAGAGGCAACACCCTTGTCATGAAGGGGTTAACCTTGTCTGCAACAATGTTTAGGTAGGTATCACGTGTCAAGTTTATGTGTACATGAATGGCTGGATTTTCTAACTGAATATTTCATAGACCATAACACTCTCTCCAGAGCAGATTGTGATGCACTGAGTGCACATTCCTTCCATGACCATCATTACAATTTTGTGTGACTTGTGTTAGCCTTCATTGCCCTTGTGCATCAGTCAGCCTTGGGTGCCCAACACTCTGTAGCCAGTTTGTGACTTGTCCCTCTTCGGACAACTGTTGGTAAATTCTGTCCACTTCTGGCCAATAACAGAACTATGCCAATTCAGAGGCAGTCACTTTGTCATGTCAATTTTGTCCTTGTTAAATGTCTGCTCATTTCTTCTGAATCCAACATGTTGATTACAAGAACTGATTCTTTGTTTATCTGATCCACTCAGACCTTGTGCACTATATTCCAATTGCTTAAAAATGTTGTGCTTTTACATTTTAGTGAGGTGTACTTCATCTAAAATACAGTAAAATGTTACTACAGTTTAAAATACATATTTTCTATTTTAATACATTTTAAATGTCATTTATTCTTGAGATGCAAAACTGACTTTTTAGCATAATTTCTTCACTATTCAGAGTCATATTATACTATTTTTTTTTTTCAGAATTTTTTGATTAACAAAAGTGTCAAAAAACAGAACAGAAATCTTTTGTAACATTATACATGACAATAGATAGATAGAAAACCAGTTTCTATACAGATTTCTTCATGCCTTGCCTGCAAAAAAAGCTATTGCACATTTCCACATATTGCAAAGGAAAAAAGACATAGTTCATTGATTGTACATTGACCTTTCTGGCAACACATCTTTTGATTTTACCGTAACTGAGATCATTTACATTCCTAAGATAACCATTGTGTGACAACTAGCCTACTTCTGGTCTTATCTTCTGCATTTCTGTAATTCTATCATTAGTCTGTATTTTATATGGCATTTTATACCCATGTAGTCACACACAACAAAGAGGTATAAAACTATAATACAATATTGATATGATTTCATAGTATTACGACTTCTTACTCTTGCTCATAATAAAAGCTTATTTGAGATGTATGTTTTATTATATTAAATAATAGCGATAACAGGTGTCTTCTAGGTTTTCAGTAAACTAATTTGCAAAAAAATATATTATGAAACATCTAGTTACAGCTCGCAAAACATTTGCTAACAATTTATTGTGGATAAGCATAGAACCCACTTGATAAATTTGTCTTGTTTTCAATGAAGTTCATGGTTTGTGAGAAATGGTGCCAGCATGAAAATTATACTCCTACTTGCACTATTCTGTTTGAGGCAAATAAGGATGGGAGTTTCTGCTTTCATTATTCTTTATAATGAAATATTCAAATCCCATAGAGCCTTAGAAAAAAATTACAATGAAGTTTGCATGCAATGAAGCTATTTCTTAACCGGGAAACGAGTGAAAGCATCTCAGAGGCACATTTAGGCATTCAAGATTGTATCCGATAGTTGTGACATTGTTTTCTTATCCAAATGAATGGAATCAAGATGAGCTCCATCACTGATTTCATTCTCGCTTTCTGATAGCCCATCAAGTCAGGAGTTCGACAGCCATAAAACTGCCATTACTATATTCAAATAATTAGAATGAATAAGAATTAAATATAATGGCTGCAATTTGCAGGCCATTATTGGTACTGAAACACAAACTATGGCTTGAAAACAGCACTGCTACCTTTACAGCAACTGATAATTTCTTGGGCAGTCTAGTGGTGCTGGATTCACAAGAAATACATGCATGATGAAATTGTCACGATCTGAGTTTGATGTTCCACGTGTCTTGCCTTGTATTTGTTTATATGTGCTATGCTCCCCATGTGTCTGTTATGCCCACATTTGGTTGTTCCTGTCCTATTTTAGTTCATTGTGTTAATTAGTGTCCAGCTGTGTCTCGTCAGTGTCTGTGTATTTATAGTGCCTGAGTTCTAACCTTAGTTGTAGAGTTGTCAAGTGTCTGCTATTTTCCTTACCTTGTGTATCTAGTTCAAAGTCTTTGATTAAAACCACAGTTTCACAGATTTCTATGTGTTTGAGTTTTCATGCCAGAGTGCAGACGTGACAGAAATTCAAGTGTCAAAGATAATCTAAAGATCAATGAATTGACACATATTCAAACAGCACAAGTTGAAAGTGTTTTTAGTGAAATAACTAAAAATAAATAGCCATGCAGTTGTCACCGGTCGCGCCTCTGTAGCTGTGATTTGACTTCTGCCTGCCTGACTACTCTAAGTAGTCTCACTCGAGTGATTCATCACAGCAGTGTAACCATCAAGTAAAAATTAATAACATATTTTCTTTTCATCTTGATGTTACTCAATAAAAGAAATTAAACCAATAACACGTTAGCATTTACAAGTTTGTGTTATGTTTTAATATTGTTTATTTTCTTTTTATGGTATTGTATTGTATCATTTTTTTTTTAGTTATTGAATTAAATGCACCAACGATGATTGGGTCAATAAATAGATCAAAGAAGAAGACAGTAGACAGTGAAGGTTTTAATTTATAATTTCTTAAAGATTCTGTTTTTAAATAAATGTTCTTTTGAACTTTATATTCAAAATATTAGCAGCACAACCAGTTTCAACATTGCTAATAACAAGAAATGTTTCTTGAACAGCAAATCATTAGAATGGTTTCTGAAAAATCATGTGACCCTGAAGACTGGAGTATGATGCTGAAAATTCAGCTTAGCATTGTACGAATTTTTAAAAAACAATCAAGAAGACGACATAAAAAAATATGTATTTTTTTACATTAAGAAATAAAAATAATTATATTATACGATTATACGATTACAACATTTTAAATTCACAATATTTTAAGCCACTCTGCATTTGAATTGAACACTTAATCTATTCTTAATGAGTTAATAGTTTGGACAAAACATTATGTCATTGAAGCAGGTGTGTTTCAGCATGCACCCACAAACATTCACAGCAAACAGTTCAAAAGAACAGCCTATATAACTAAATTGGGTGCTGTCCTTGAGTGAACGCTCACCGTGGGCTCCTCGTAGGTTTTCGCAGTCATGGCCACAGGTTTCACGGCCAGTCAGCTCAAATCTCCAAAATCCCCTCCCAGACATCGGCCTTGACATCGCTCAGCTGCCCAACTCCACTACACAGATAGCATTTTCAACATTTTTTTTCCACGTGCTGGGCCTGAATGACATTCTCCAGGGAAAATGTGTGACTGATGTGACAGAGCAAGGGATGAGGTTGGGCTAAAAGACTTAGGGCCGTCCAATCGTTCACGATTAGGCCACAATTTGCTGCCAGCGACACGCTAACAAGACCCTAGAGACGGCACCATGCAGGTCAGTGACGCTGCTTCTGCTGACAGAGGGATAATTAGTGACTCAGACAGAAGATTAAGCTGATAATACAAAACCATCCATTTAACACTCCACTGGCAAATAACTTTCCTTTCCTTAACCAGTCCATCAATCACAGCCAGGATTAGCTAATCAGAGCCTCCTGGAAATGTGTTGGAAATGTAATTAGTGTAAACACTGGAAAAATGAAACTGCCCGTCGGGTTTAAGAAAGTTATTTTGAATGATGGATCGTCCAGATGTGTGCCCTTTTTTTTGGTAGATTTTAATCTTACCCTAAGTGATTAAATGAAGCCAGGCAAGCTTTGTCCATGAGTGGGTCTTGTGGCTCTGCCACCAGTGGATGAAAAGAAAAAAAAAATTGGTCCCACTTTATTAAGTGTCCCTAATACCTGTGTACTTGCATAGTAATTAGATGTGTATCTAGTATGTAATCACAGTATAAGTACACATTGATACATAGTATTTACAGCTGTAATATGTCTGCTACACACATGTAACAACCCTCAGAATGGTGTGTTTAAGTACAAATGTGTAACAGGACATTGGTAGCAACACTTTTTACACTTCACTAAGTAGTCATGTACCAGGAATTACATAGCTACATTTTCTAACAGCAGTTATGTATAAGAGTAACTGGAACAGGGGGTGATCAGGGGGTGTAGTTGGGTATGTTTAGGGATATCTAAAGTGGTGCACCTCTGTAATACCATTGTATATACATGGTAACTCCTCAGGAACTGACAACTTAATATAAAGTGTAACATTCTGGACACCAACCACAATTTATATGTAAAGCTTAAAGTGGCCATATTATGCCTTTTTAAATATGATCGTACGTGCATTGAGTCATGTATCTGTATGTGAACATAAACTGCAAAGTTGTGACGCCGACAGTGCACGATAAATAAAGTTATTGTCTATCAAAAAAAAAGAGTGTACTCGTATTCGCCTAAACGAGTCATCAGCAATTTGAATCTTTCTCTGTTACCGAGCCACATCACTAGGTAACATATTTTCATAATGCCCGCTCACGTTGTACGTCGCGAACAACTTGCCCCACCCTCAAACAGTACAATTTCCGTGTGGATTACATCATGTCAAGAAGACGCTGTATATGTGAGAGTTAATTTGTTTTATATGCCCTTCTGAAAGATGAATCTACAAAGAATTAGTGGTTAACATAATTTTTTTCTACAACACCTTACAATCTCTTGTTGTGTTCACGTTTTACTGATGACTGATTTTCCAATCTTAGAGAGTACTATCACGATATTCACCAAACACTTGGTCTGAAAAGATAGATCAGTGCCCAGTTTATGTGGACCGGCTTGCTCCTCTGAACTTCTACCTGTAAGTAAGATGTAATGTAGTTTAATACTGTGATTGATGCAGCTTGACTGTCTGTCTCATCATTAGTTTAAGTCCCAGTTTACATGAAGGGAAGATGCAGATATTTCCCTGCGGTTTGGTTATGCGGTAGAAAATGCTTAACGGATGCTTGAAAATGCTTAATGCTTTATGGAATTCTGAAGTTCACTATGTAGAGCTGTGCCTGATTCGCTTTAAAAAGCACTGTCCACGGTAGTTTAGGTTCAAGCTCTGTGCTGTGGAACACTGCTGTAGCGGTAGACCAATCATATAGGACTGCGCCATCTGACCAATCACAGTGAGGGCTCACGGGAGGGAGGGGTTTACACAAACTGAGTCTTCGAACTGCTTCACACTAGTCGTTTACGAATCATTTAGAAATGGGGTAAAATTAAATCTATTTTTGGAGAAAACTAAAGTGTTATTTGACCTTGCATACAAATAAACCTGTTTTAAGAGACTCATAAAACAATATTAGCCACCAGTATCCTGTTACACATTTGTACTTAAACATACCATTCTGAGGGTTGTTGCATGTGTGTAGTTACAGAAATATTACAGCTGTAGCTGTGTACTATGTACTATGTTTATTTAATATAATATATAAATAATAAATATACACAGTACACAAACATATATTATGTAAACAAAAACCTTTATTTTGAATGCGATTAGTCGTGATTAATCATTTGAAAGCTATATTATATATTTAAACAGAAACATCTGGGTGACTAGTAAAAATGTACATTTGCCAGCCACCGTGGCTGCTGAGCCAAAAAGTAATTTCGTTCCTCCGAGCACTGTAATAAAATAACATTGGTTTCTGCCTCTCACAGTATATAAAAAAAAAACTGTGCTGAAAAGCTAATATCAAGACAGGGTTAAGACAAGTGACCCTGTTCAAGCAACTCTATGGTCTTATTCCTCCCTAACATACACACACCCACACACATATCACCCTCTTACCACTCCATCCCACTCAACATCTCAGAGCGACATGTTCCTCATTGGGATGCAGCATGTGGGTCCCCAGTGGCTGTTACCAAATTTACCTCTTTTAGAGGACTGGGTGTGGGGGCAAGAAGACTGAATAAATAAAGTATTCACTCCACTGTCTTCTATTTTTCATTCATACTCTCGGACCTCTTGCACACTCAAATTCACACCAAAACAAGAAGTCCCTGTATCTTACTTAGTACCAACAAAACAAAAACAAATATAGATAGTGTTTTCATGAAAAATTAGTACTTATAGAACTTATAGAAAAATAAGTTTTTACATTTGTATTCACATAAACGTGTTAATAAAAGTACTAATTTCAACCATGAAATGCACATTGTTGTACAGTATATTATAGGCAGTGGTGGGTATAAATGTTTCATTTGGACATGTTTAATGCAGTATGTACACTTCTTAAGAAGTTAGCATTTTCCCACTTAAAAATAACTAACAAAATAACAAACCAAAAAAACCAAGATATACCTTCTCTAATGGCATAAACATACCTGGGGATACTTTTAGCGAGACATAAAATACGTACCAACAAGTATGTATCACTACAGTTATCATAGATATAGATAGTACAGAGATGACCTCGAAAGGTTTGAAACCTGTGTAACTATGGTTCGACAAAGCAGTTCAAATCTGCATATACAGGGCCCTCCACTAATATTGGCACCCTTGGTAAATCTGAGCAAAGCTGGCTGTGAAAATAAATCTGTGTTGTTTATCCTTTTGATCTTTCATTCAAAAAATTCACAAAATTCTTACCTATCATTGAAATAAAACAATTGAAAATAGGGAGAAAAACTCATTGTGAAATAAATGTTTTTCTCCAATACATGTGGGCCACAATTATTGACACCCAATTATTGCTTTGTTCTTTTCCCAAGATAGCAGCTCTGAGTTTTCTCCCGTAATGCCTGAAGAGTTTGGAGAACACCTGATAAGAGAAAAGAGATCATTCCTTCATCCAGAATCACTCCAGACCCTTTAGATTACCAGCTCCATGTTGGTTCTCCTCTTTAGTTCACCTCACACAGGTTCAGGTCAGAGGACTGGCACAGACATGGCAAAAGCTTCATTTTGTGCTCAGTGACTAATTGTTGTGTTTATTTTGATGTTTGTTTTGGATTATTGCCCCAGTGGAAGACCCAACCATGGCCCATTACAAGATTTCTAACAAAGTCAGTGAATTATTGATTTTTATCTGTTGGTATTTCATAGAATCCATGATGCCATGTGTCTAAACAAGATGTCCAGGACCTCCAGCAGAAATATAGGCCCACAACATCAAGAATACAGCAGTATATTTCATTGTACACATGGAGTACTTTTTATCCCTGTGTTCACCAAACACATCTTGAGTGTTTACTGTTAAAAAACAATTTTTTAGTTTAATCTGATCATAGAAGCCAGTCCCATTTGTAGTTCCAGTCCTGTCTGACAACTGAACATGCTGGAAATTGTTTTTGGATGAGTGAGGAGAATTTTTATTAAACCCTCCTGAACAACAATGTGCTGATTTAGGAACTGTTTGTCTTTTTTTAAAAAGGTTTTCTGACCCTGAGACTCAACTATTTTCTGCAATTTTCCAGCTGTGATCCTTGAAGAGTCTTTAGCCACTCAAACTCTACTCCTCACGGTGTATTAGGAGAATAGAGGCACCCCTCTTCCAGGCTGTTTCCTAACATTGCATGTTGATTGGAAGTTCTTAATTATTTCCCTGATGGTGGAAATGGTCATTTTCACTGCTCTAGCTCTTTTCTTAAAGCCACTTTCTAATTGGTGAAGGTCAATTATCTTTTGCAGCATATACGAAAAATATTCTTAGGTTTTTCTCATTGTGTAGATGATTAAGGGATTTTGGGCTTTGTTTTCCCTCCTATATATATTTTTGTGAAACAGGATGCCAGTGCAGGATATTTTCATGTTCATAATCACCCTGGAGTGCTCAAAATTGTGAATATGTATGGGAACATACTTCAGAGATATTTTACTCAATAATACTCACCCCTCAACTAGGGGTGCCAATAATTGTGGCCCACGTGTATTGGAGAAAAACATTTATTTCACAATGAGTTTTTCTCCCTTTTTTCAATTGTTTTATTTCAATGATAGGTTAGAATTTTGTGAATTTTTTGAATGAAAGATCAAAAGGATAAACAACACAGATTTATTTTCACAGCCAGCTTTGCTCAGATTTACCAAGGGTGCCAATATTAGTGGAGGGCACTGTAAGGATGTTGAAATGGCACGGTTGTATCAACTGATGCGTTTTTATATCAGTTTTGAATTTGTTAGCACTTTCGGGTTTGTTTAGTGTTGGGTTTGGTGAAGGTCATATTTTCAACATAATAAAGCATTAACTTTTAGTAACAGTTCCTGGATATTTCAATTCTGAACCACTGCAATACATATCTGAAGCAACGTTATAAAAACACAGAAATATGTAATTTCAATGTAATAATTTCATTGTAATAAAATGTTTCAGTATTGAACCCTTGTTTAAGTGCCACTCAGTGAACATTTCTTTTGAAATCTGCAGTGATACGTATTTATTTGTATTCCGCGTCTCAATAAAAAGTGCCCCCAGGTACAAATATACCACGATCGAAAATAAGCATTTAAATCATTGTTTCTGTTCAAAGTATAATTCTATAATCCATAATAATGCTTAATTTTGTCTCTAAAATCTAAATTCTCCAACATATTTAGACTTGCTAAGGACTATTAACAGTTCTTGAGTAGTTCATATTTCTCTCATGAATTAGAGATATTTTGACTTTTTTACTGGAGAAAGCATTACTATGTGGGTATATGTAAGGGATAATGTAGAGCCAGCTGGTAGTTATCGCAGAAATAAGCCCCGACAGTGAAGGG
>JAUMHI010000064.1:5837233-5850408 GCA_032359435.1 Enteromius unitaeniatus
CGCTGAACGGAGTTCAGCTCATCTTTCATTCAAAGACTATGCAAAACTTTCAATAAACTTCCTAAACTTACCTTCAAACCTCGTCCTCCTTGCTCTGAGCGTTACACCGCCAAACATGCTTACTATTATTGGTTAATTACTGAGGAAGTGGGAACTCTTGAAATGTTGATTGAAAATTCGTAATTATTTCCCTGATGGTGGAAATTGTCATTTTCACTGCTCTAGCTCTTTTCTTTAAGCCACTTCACTACTTGGTGATGCTCAATTATCTCACCCTGGAGTATACTTCAGAGGTGTTTTACTCATAAAAGAATCTAAGGGTGCCAATAATTGTGGTCAACAATTATTGGAGAAAAACATTTATTTAATCAAAATAATTTCTCTTTAGTTTTAATTGTTTTACTTCAGTGATAGGTTAGAATTGTGTGAATTTTTGATTGAAAGATCAAAAGGATAAACAATGGAGATTTATTTTCACAGTCACCTTTGCTCAGATTTACCAAGGGTGAATATATATTTATGCGGAATGATAAATTGACTTGTCCAAATAAATCAGCTGATTCAGCAAGAATTCTTCATCATGCACATCAACCAGGCAGTTCTCCATATGTATATATAGGATTAGCTAATGGACGCTTAATGCAAAGATGCCTAATAGATGATGATATTATATATCGCAAGGATATGGATACTGGCGACTCACCTTAAAAAGAATAATTAATGCTGTCACTTCCTTTTGCATGTTTTCACAACAGTACACAGAGGGAATCTCACCTCTATCCCTATTCTTCTGTTTTCTTGAAGTAGAAAAAGACATACGCAACTGGACAGAACAGTAAAATTTTTATGAAGGTGTCACTGTGTACTCCGTTTTTTTGCTTTCATGCTCTCTTGCACCCTTTCTCCATCCCTCTCTCGCTCCTTCCATCTGTTGGAGCTGCTCACCTTTCTGTCGGGGACACTGATGCATTCATGCAGCTGAGAGCCATTCTATTATTCAGCTATAAGTTCTGGATGACAAAGGAAAGAGAAGAGGTGCAAATCAACCACTGAAGAGGAAGAAAATAGCCACACTCTTTGATGCCTGGAGGATGAAGCTTTCTATGTTTTTCCCATCCGTCTCTCCCTCTGTCCGTTTTGATTAATGGACGTGATTAGAAATAGACACAGGCTATCAGAACATGAATGAATCAGGCAGCTGCAGCTATCCATGATGCTCTGCATAGTCTGCGCAGTATAGAGTGCTGCAGATTTAATTGGTGCTTATCGGAACAATAAATCATAGAAAATGACAGAATATGTTTGGAAAAAATCCATGGCAACCCCTGAAACTCTATTACCACAAGGTTATCACACAAGCTGCAAAGGACACCAATCGATATCGTTTTGGTTGTGCAGTGGCTACAAGTTTCAACTGAAGAGGACAGAGGGCCAAACAATAGAAAGGAGGATGGATGGGATGGGAGTGGAATAAATAAAACATAAGCGAAAGAGAGAAAGCTGAGCGCACTGTGCATATTTGAAATGTTTTTGATCAAGCAACTTGGAATGCAACTAATTAATATTTTTATATAATCATTTTATATATATATATATATATATATATATATATATATTTATATGTATGTATATTTATATTCACTTGGCAGCCATCTTGTGTAATGTTTTCTATGCAGGCGAAAAATTTAATTATTAAATGAGAGGAGACACCTGAAGTGTTCATAAAAATTATGTTTCAATGTCATATTTGAAACCCCTTTCAATTCATGAATATTAATCAGTATTGAATTGGCCACACTTCATTGGAAGCTAAATAGAAATTACAAGAAAAGGAATTTACCAAACTCTAGTGTTGCATGCACACCATGTTGTAATTACAGTAGTACAGAGAGCTTTTCACATCTTCAGACTCAGAACTATGTGTCTCTATGGCAACACTATTAATGCCAAAATGAATCAGTGTAAGATTATTATTGTCTTGCATTATTAAGACATTAAGAGTTTTATAAGCATTTAAATAAATAATGAAATCATTTTTGCTTTTGAAGCCTCAAGTCCTCAAGGTCCACCCTGCTAAAGTTTTTTTTTTTTTTACTTTCAAACAAACTTTTTAGTTACAGTTCAACATTTGTTATTCTGTTTTGCTATAATTTCAGTCTGGTTTTGAATGGTGCATGGACACACAATAAAACTTCATATGCTGCTCCAGTAAACATATAAACATAGTAAACCTGTAAACATATTCATCAATGTTTGATTGACTGTTACAATTCATGCTTTCATGTCTGCAAGTGGGACATCTCCAACCCCTATGTCTCAGAGAGCACTTTGTTAACTTTCTTGCTTTTGGGACAAGCTATGTGGAATAGAAATAGTCACTTGACTTAACAGAGGAATACCTTCTTTGGACGCAATATACATTTTTGAAATGCAAGCTCTGAGAAGGAAAAAAAAACTGTCAACTACATTAAACTGCATAAAACTGATGCTTATGTGCTTCTTTGAAGCTTTTATTATGTAGAGCTTTGGACAAATTGGGTCACACACTTTTTCTGCTGCATCTCTCTGTGACCAGTGGCATTACTCAACTATGTTTTTTTCTATAGAAATATATTTTTCTAGTAGTGTAGCGTCATTGCCTGAGATTAGTGCCTCAGTGCACATATCTAGTTAACTGATAATAAAATATGTTTATGTTCTGATTAATTTCATTATGGATTAGCTGATGTAGCCCTAAAGCAAAGATTAGTGGGATGTAAAGAAACACCAGAGACACAATAAATGAGTTAACACAGAGCACATGCATATGTATGCAGTGCATTACCATGAAATACATTTTGGAATGTTCAGTGGAGTATCACAGCCGTTTGATGCAGCGAGCATGTTGTTTTTCCTCCATGGCTGTCTGTCTCCTCAACACACCGTGCAACGTTTGTGTGTAAACATCTGTTTATGTGCTGTATGCATCCACATCTGGCCTCCAGTCTCAGCAATCTGGATAAAGTTGTGTTGCCTTTGGTGTGAAATTTGCTATGGGAACGGGTCATGTGATTGAGATATACACAGCCTGTGTGCGTGTTCGTTCGTGTCTTTCTTTTTGGCGAGCTCATGTTTTAGTAGGGCTCAGGGATTCACAGTTCATTGGGTTATGGGTCAGGCCTATTTTCCTTGCACTTTCCACACATAACTCAGCCTTCCTCTCTCATTTTGCCCAAGCTCGGAGGGTTATGATTCATATGTACAGTATTTCTTAGCGGAACGTCTTTGTGTGGGAGTCCAACTTTTAAACTGTAGATGTAAGACTGAATCTTAATATGAGTCTGTAGAGATATGTATGAAGTAAGAGAAAAGGAGAAAAAGCGAGGGGAGGGGGACTTAAAATGAAACATGATGAAGGCTGCCTTGATTTGGGTGGTGCACGTTTTTAGATAACAAGATCTATATAGCATTTTTTTTTTTACTCTAATTAACAGCATCTGTCAGGTCAGATGAGTGCATTCTGTTTGATGATATTAAAGTGCCAAAAATATGCCTGCAAACAACACCTGTCAATCACCTGCTCCAACTCTAACGAGAGCTTGGCTCCGAGCTCGGAAAACTTCAAATACCCGGGGAAGTTCCCTTCCCTCAGGAATAGATGAAAACAAGAAGTGGTTGAGCCCTTTAAGTTGAGAGGTTACTTAAAGTTATGGGTTTGGAGAAGGAACTGAAATAGTCCCAATCATTTCCTTCATTACCATTGGAGCTCCTTTACCAAGTCCAAACTCTGTTCAGTGTGTGACTCACCACTACCTCACAATGAACTGA
The DNA here is from genome assembly GCA_032359435.1 of Enteromius unitaeniatus. Lineage (NCBI taxonomy): Eukaryota > Metazoa > Chordata > Actinopteri > Cypriniformes > Cyprinidae > Enteromius > Enteromius unitaeniatus. Next base: position 5,841,041 of record JAUMHI010000064.1, read on the forward strand.
AACACTCTTCTTTCTGTCTCTCTTTCCCTCATTTCCCTCCCATCATTCTTTTAGTTTTTCTCAAATTCAGTTTATTCACAGATATAGCATATCTGTCCCAATGTTGACCAAAGAAAGAAAGAGCAAAAGCAAGCAGCAACATAAACACTGTGATTTTCTCCACAGGTAATGTTCTGGGCCACTGAACCATCCATTTTTGTATCACGCTGAAATAAATAAACATTCCTCCATTTTGCAGGGAGGCTCAGTCCTATTACACCTGTTATAAGTAGGCCATGGCTCTCCACAGCAGTCTGCCAGGAGAACCAATACTAACACACAAGAATGAAACAGGTTGGCTATTGTCCTCATTACCTGCACCCCCTCCCGAGCTCACAGGCTCTCCGCTCATTCAGAGAGGTTAGCAACACAATAGGCCAGTGTCCAGCTAGCATCGCCTAACCCCCTCTCAGCCAGCCCACTGTTGAATATGCAAATCAACATCTGCTCCAGGACTCTTTCTCCAACCTCTCTCCTTATGTGATATGCAAATTTCGCCTCTGCATTCTCTCTCTCCCTCTTTCTCTCGATTCCACTGCTCATCCCTGCCTTCTTCCCGGTGTCTGTCTTCCCCGAGCTTGCCAGGCAAGCAGATGTGTGCGAAAAGAGAGCAAAACTTCAAACAGCCATAATAATGATGTTGCTTATCGCGAACGAAAACAGTCGGCAGAGACAAAGTTCTGTGCTTATTAGCAAACAATGATGGTGAGCAGGGCGGAGAGTCAGGTTTCAAGCAACAGAGCTCAGGTCTCTTTTCCTGAGGCCTCGTTAGGAGTCGAAAAGTGCTTCTCATCTTCTGTTTCACCGCATTTCTCCTAATGAGGATGAAGGCTGGCAACATCCTCACACTCTTGGCATGTTGTTATGAAATTATTTGTATTATGAAGATACTATTTAAATAAATAAGTAAAGGAAACAGGCTTCCGTATGTAGGCCACTGTTGGCAGTGCGTTACTTTGATTATTGTGAATGCATGTGCAAACGACTGGATTAGTATAAATGAGGATATTTGCATGAAAAAAACTGTATGGTTTCTCTTTTTCATCTTGTCCATGTCACAATTGTATTGTTGTGTGTCATAAATATATTTCAAAACATTTCAAGCCACAGACCAGGTACCAGCGTTTACTAATTTCATTTTTGTCCTTTTTATGCTTTTATCTATGTATGCATGAATAATATATTTTAGGTCAGCACTCTAGCAGATGCATTTGCATTTTATCTCGTTCATGCAATTTCTGCAAGGTATACCTATTTATTTTTTCTGCATTTCATATGGGCAATGGATGCTAGTCTGCTTTATATCCTATCTATTAGTTCATTATCACTTTGTTTGTGGAAATAAAGATCTGTGCATCACAGATAATGTGTGAGGTGCCACAAGGCTCGGCCTTGGGACCCTTATTATTCTTCTTCTTCTAACATATTTTTCTTAGATGATAAAGAAAGAAAAAGTGTGGTATAGCATTAGTTTTTACTGTCATGCTGATCAGACACAGCTTTACAGTATATCCCCTCAAGACCAAATTAAATATCCAAATTTTTATATATTAAATAATAAAAAATATAGTTTTATTAAGATGGTGGATTGCAGGACAGTCTAGATGCAGAGTAACTTCCTTATGCTGAATTCTGATAAAATTGAAGTACTGATATCAGCTTTACATTTATGATGTACAGCTAACAGTTAATTACACTAAACCAGGAGCATTAATGTGGTCAATCCTTATTGAAATGGGGTCCAGACAATTACGCATATGTGCTCAACCCCAAGAGAGGCCACAATAACCTGCAGAAAGTTCTTGGTAATCAATCAGCTTAATAAGATTCTCTTTGGTTTTCCGAAAGAGCTCACAAGACTGCCACTCAATGTCGGGAAGCACTGTCACAGTCACACTGGCTAGTATCCTCATTAATCACAAAGTGTGTGAGTGTTCGGCTGTACTAAGAGAAAAGAAAAGACAGTCTGACTTCCTTTCAAGAAATCGTAGACAAGCATACCAACAGCAATGCCTGGGCAGAAACAGTTGTTCCAGAGTAGGTGTGGATCGTGCTTGTGTGTCTATGTGTCGATTTGGCAGAGTGATGGCAAGAGAGGGCGAAGGAGAAGGACAACGTGTAAAGCATTTCTTTATCACATTTCCTGTAACAACTGGCTAGTGGGTGGACAGCTCTTTTTGACAGTGCATCTCTTACCATACCCACACAAAAACACATTTACACGGCCCATCATTAGAGAAAAGGAGAATAGCGGGGGTAGCTGGGAGCAAATGTCACTAGTCTAAACTGAGACTGTGAAATGCAAAGAAAAGGGGGAAAAGCACAATTATCTCACCAGCAGCATAGTGAGAAATCCTGTGATTTAAGCAATGAACACTGCTCCACATTCATCCACAGCAGAGAGCATATGACTCACGAATGAGACAGTTAAGCGAAGCGGTGCTGTGCAGCATACAAGTGACACTGGTGCCAGCTTCATGGTAACATGCAGCTACCTCAGTTCTCATTACAACATAAGAGACAGGATCCAATAAACAACACCTCATGCAACTGGCATTTTTCAAGGACAAGCAAAACCTGGATGATGTAAATCCATAGCCCTGTTTGGACGGGACTAGTGTTCCCTGAGGAGGTCTGGTAAATTTATGTTTTTCCTTGCACAACTTGGAATTACAGAGCAAATTACCTACTGTTTTCGTCTAACTCGAGGGTCCTCTGAGAAATGTAATTTCATCCAGATAGAAATCTTTGGGATTGTAGTATATTATTTTCTTTTCACAACGATTTCCTTCACCATTTATTTTAACCTTCACTGAACAATGTAACTAAAGCAACTATGTTCTTGCTTTTTAACATGACATTCTGACATAATTTTGGTAGCATAATAAACAAAATAAATAAATATAATGAAAATAAATGAATGAATTATATATATATATATATATATATATACCATGTAATATTAATACATAATATATTTTAGTCATATTTTAATAACTTCAACTTAAATGCTCTTTAGAAGACACATCCCATCTCAACAGTGCTTAAGATAAAGCCCTGTGATATTTTGAGCAAAGTTCATCTTTTGCAGTTATTAAGGTGTATAATAGACTGTGGTATTCAAGGATTTTAAAATCTTAGCAATTTGATTGATTTCATCGCATACCAAAGCAGTCTGGTTACTCTAATAATAGATCCAAGATTAATTTCCGCTGTTCTGCACGGCTGAAATATTCATGGGGGAAACTTAGATATGGCACGAATCTCTGAGATTACATCGCATACTATGTGTGTGAATATTTAACATTTTTAATAATTTAAATGACACAGGCGATGAATTAGTCTGAGTGTTTGGTCATATATTTTTAGCATAACACCTTCACTGTTCATAGTTTACCCCGAACAGAACAACGAAAGAATATATTAATTCCATAGGACGACTGAAACAGCACAAAACCTAAAGCCATAATAATAAAACATTCAAGCCATTATGCAAATGTCAGTGATCAATATTTAGTTTCCTGAGTCTGTCACATTTAGACGCACCCAATTTTGTTGAAGTTCTAGAGTGGAACTAATCCATCCTTCCGTTTTCTGTAATATTTAACAATCTGTCACTTCCTGAATAACTGGGTGCTGTTTATTATAAAGGGGTCAGATCAACGAAAAACTGATTTTTTTTCTTCTTTGCTCCTCTGAATTAAAAAAGTGTGACTCTCACAATGCAAAGCTCCCTCAGGCTTTAATTATTTACCAAAAATAAATAAATAAATAAATAAAGGTAAAAAACCGTTTGACATTTGCACACACATATAAAGATTTTATTCCAGGTCCCAATTTAGTTCTAATAGTACAATGAACTCCTTAATCTTAAAATAACAACAAGAAAAATGTAGCTCCTTATGACATGATCCCAAAAATAGCAAAAAGGCTGAAAATTAAATAATAAAATAAAATATAATCAATAAAATAGTCATGCAAACCATTAAACTAATTTATTGTTTATTTACCTGAGATTATAAAAAGCTGCAGTTGCGAGGCCCCTTTAAGCCATGTCATTAAGAAAGCATACTCAAAACCACACAAGCATCCTTTGTAATTTTTATACTGTTTCTCCTGAGGTCTCTGGGGGGTAGAGGGGCAGCGCGAGAGGTGGGAACATGTCTGTAATTCATGTAAATGTAACCTACTTCTTACTGCAGGTCCACCTGACTTCTTCTCTCCTGACTGCTGTGCTGCAGTAATGGCCCGACTGTGGACAGCAAACACATCCATCCAGATGACCCCTGAGACGGAGGCGTGATGATAATTCCCAAAACACACTGCACTCGCACACACACACACACACACACACACACACCCGCATAAAGAGAGAGAGATACACACTCTTGCACACTCTTCCCACTACACTGTTATTTTAAACCAGCACATTCCCTTAAAATAAAAAGAAGAAATAAAGAGGTGAAGTCTATTTCAAAAGCAAACTTCCACACCTGGAGGACCTGTCAAGCACTGTCTGCTATTGAGCTCCAGCACTATATCAAGCTAATGGGGGGAAAAGTGGGTCAACATGAATTATTTATGAGGTTCCTCCATTTAAAAGCAGACACTTTGTGTATGTCTCGGAGAAAAATAGAAAAAGTCTCAGACAACATGGTGGATAAGACAGATATCTGAATTATAAATCACACGAGTCATTAGTTCAATCTGCTACTACAACTGATGCTACCTGTGATCGATAAGCCAGCGGCATTCATTGTTAGACGGAAGACAAGGCTAAACTACAAAGCAAATTCACTGCATATTCAGTGTTAGTATTCGCACATTCTTTTTCATTAAAAGATTTTTATGCAGCAGAATGGGGGCGGATTAATAAATACCGGCTATTCAATAACTAAAGCCCACTCGACCCACAGAAAGGAAATTATTTAATATGCAACATGGCCTAAAGACAACTGTGAGATTAAATGGAGCGCACTGGAGATTTTCCTAGTTCCCCTTCAGTCGAGTTCACTTCGACGTTACATATGGGATCTCGCATGAGAGACCAATCCCCTTCAAGTCTTTTGGAAAAGGCCAATGAATATTGGCGTGCAATAATCACAGCCAGGTGCACCTTATCATAGCGCGAGCATAAGAAGAGGCGGGATTGCACATGCAGCTTTTCGCTTTCGGAGCGCTCGCCGGGCAGTTTATGCTGTGTGGAGTCTGCTGGAGAAAGAAAAAGATTCTTCGCGCCAACGAAGATAAGAAGTTCCTTCACCGAGTTCACGCTCTCTCGACTGCTGCAACACTATATCATATGGGTGTTAGAGCAGGGGTTCGCGAGTTCGGTAACCTTTTTAAAGGCTTTGGCAAGCAGAACTTTTGCTCGCCAGCGAGTGACCTCGCCTCTGAGTGTACGTGGTGCCACGAGAGGTCCTCCCTGGGCAACCGGGCAATTTTTTCACGGTTTCATAGGTGTTCCTCGGGATGTCTATGTGATCGTGCGTTTCTGGGTGCGGAAGTTTCCTTACCTCCTGAGATGTGAGATGTCTCCCACTCCATTGGGTTAGAGGTGCCCCGTACACCTCAGCCTGATCCGTCTCGGATGCATGATTGTTACCTGAGTTCTCGGCCCGCAATCCCCCTCGGTGCCTTTCTTCCCGGAGGTGCATGAGGAGCTGACCAGGTCGTGGCGAGCTCGTTATGCCTGCCCACCAGCTCCTCACCCCTCTCCACCCTTGCACAAGACAGCGGTCCCTCTCAAATCATTTCAGAGGCTCCTGGGGCACATGGCAGCTGCAGTTACGCTGCTGGGGCTCCTCCATAGGAGACCGCTTCAGCGTTGGTTACACGATCGAGTCCCGAGATTGGCATGGCACCGCGGCGTTTCCCTGGAATGTCGCCGCCTATTCAGCCCGTGAACAGATCTTGCCTTCCTGCGGGCTGGAGTACCCATGGGACAAGTGTCCAGGCACGTCATGATACACACGGATGCCTCCGGGTTGGGGTGCTGTGTGCATATTCCAGGTATACTCAACCGTGTAGCCGATCAGCTTTCCGGCCTGCCAGCGGCCGTGATCAACACCATCTCTACATCTAGAGCCCCCTCTACGAGGCAGGCCTGCACTCTGAGATGGGGTCTGTTTGTCAACTGGTGCTCCTCACACCACGAGGACCCACAGAGATGTTCGATTGCAGTTGTGCTTGCCTTCCTGCGGGAAAAGTTGGAGTGCAGGCTGTCCCCTTCGACTATTAAGGTGTATGTTGCGGCCATCGCAAAATACCATGATGCAGTGGATGGTCAATCCCTAGGTAAGCACCAACTCATCGTTCGATTCCTGAGAGGGCCGCGTCAGGTTAATCCTCCGAGATTGCCGTCGCCCTAACCAGCCTGCGGCTTGCTCCCTTTGAGCCCTTGGCTTCAGTTGAGTTAAAATACCTGTCATTAAAGACAGCGCTCCTGATTGCCTTGGCCTCTATTAAGAGGGTTGGGGACCTCCAAGCTTTCTCTGTCGATGAAGAGTGCCTAGAGTTCGGCCCGGCAGACTTCTGTAGAGCTGCGGGCTGGGTGACAGCGAACACCTTCGCCAGGTTCTACGACCTCCACGAGGAGGCTGTGTCTTCCCGTGTCTTCCCGTGTCTTCCCGTGTCTTAAATCAGATGAGCAGGTAGCGGGAAGACCAGCTATTGTTGACTTGCACTGTGCCCTTTGCAGGGGGTTCCCAGATGCCAAGGCGAACCCCCTCCATCCTCCTCCCTGCCCCGCAGTCGGACTCAGAGTGGAGTCAGTCTTGATTGTGTTCCTACTGGGCCCTTTCACCAGTAGGTTGTGGCCTTAACATCTTGGTTCCACAGTCAGCTCGAGACTGTGTTTCCCTTCACTTATATCCATATTTTATCGATATAGTGCATTCCTTACAAAATTCCATGTAAATTTTTTTTTCATGTCTCCGCCCCCCCGACCCATGCTTCAGCTAGGAAAAATCTAAAATTTGTCTTGAATAGAAGCTGCAATACTGCCTGCCGGCACCGGGGTCTCTGCGTAATGCGGCCTCAGGGTCGTGGCCTTTTCCACAGGTCTGTTCCCATATGTAACATCGAAGTGAACTCGACTGAAGGGGAACGTCTAAGGTTACAACGGTAACCCACGTTCCCTGAAGGACATCCCCTTGCCACGACCCTGTGCAATCCAGCTGTGCCTTCTTATGCTCGGGCTATGATAAGGTGCACCTGGCTGTACATTATTATAATGTTCATTGGCCTTTTCCAAAAGACTCGAAGGCGATTGGTCTCTCATGCGAGATCCCATATGTAACATCTCCGTTCCCTCCTTCAGGGAATGTGGGTTACCATTGTAACCTTAGACGTTTTCTGCTCCTCCAATTATTCTCTGAGAAAAAAGACTACAATGATTTTAGAAAAGACCTGAATAAATGTCTAAATGTTGAAAACTTTTCAAATTAGCACCAAACTACCTAATGCACTATTAGGAAATAAATGAATGATGTACACTCACATGAAGACTGCACTCAAATTAGTTTTTTTTTAATTAATTATTTAACCCTTTATAATTAAATAGGTGCAGGTCATACACATTGAAAAGATTTGATGATGAAGAAAATCCTGAGCAGTGATGCTTTTGGACAACATGCTGGTAATGATCATGCTGATCCACATTGATAGATGGAAGTACTGCATCTAACAACACTGTGGTATTGGTAAAAAAAAAAAAACTATTCGTATTGCATTTGCAACTCTCAAATCAAAAAGAAATAACATTATATAATTCTGAACAGAATAAACGGGTTATTACCTAATAGTTTATGGTACTACACAAACATTAGTAGTTACAGTACTAATTTGCTGATAAATAAATAAATAAACAAATATTTACATAGCAAAGTGCAATGTAATCCCAGGAAAAGTGCATTTACTCATATTTGTTTATCATTGAAAGCAATGAATCAGACTCTCAAGAGTTCAAAGTTTACAAAAAAATGACGAACTCCATTTCTTTATGTATTGCTAAGCAGTGACTTCATATTAATTCACGCAATGTGATTCATACATAAACATATGATTTGTAGTGAATTGGGGAGGAAGCAGATCGCAAGACAAAGAGCAAATGAGATTAAACAAATTCATATGAATCAGCCTCCAATTTGCCAAAATTTAAAGTATGACTTTCCATAAAATTATTTTGTAATGGCACATGCTAAATATCATCAGCCAAAATTTAAGGCCACTCTGATGCATAAATCATATATTTGATCACATTTCACATTCAATGGAAGAATGCAAACGTAGCAAAACCAGAGCTGCTAAAAGCCCTTCAGATAAGCAAGCAACCTGATCTAAGAAAACAAGCCCAAAATAAGCAACTTGTCTCTTTAGGCGAAATAAGGGGGGCAGGGAAATATATATGAGCCTGCAGTAAGACTTTTTGCTCTGTGGCTAATCTCTCAGACAGACAGACGCTGTCACCTTAGTGTTCAGGATTACTCTGTCGCCACAGTTGCTCAGGCCGTCAGTGTAAAAAACAGGCCTGTGCAAGAGTGACATTTAGATCCAGGTTTTCTCCTCTGCTTTGTCTCCTCCTGGCCGTGATGCTGACATTTAATTAGGAGTAGAATGAAGACAGTACTCCAGATTGAGCTTGTACTGACTCTGACCTTTTCAGCCCCTTTGCTCTGATCTGTCATTATAATACCAGGCCACAGAAAAACACTCTCATGATAAGAATACCAAATCGCTCGCCTTACTGCTGGGAGCAGCTCAATTTAACACAGAATCATTAAATCTGCATCCATCGAGTGTCTTTCTCCATACACTCAATCGTTCAATGCATATCACTCACTTTGACTCATTCTTGTCCATCTGTAACAGTCTCTTTAGGTCTCAAACACATAAACGTTGAGCATGACCTAACAAACACATTAGTCTGCCTTCTTCGGTTTCTAACATTATTAAATATAATCAAAGGAGTTCCAAAGGACTTTCTTGTCTTCTACATTCATATTGGTTTGAACGGAAGTCAGTGGACCCAAAAGTGCCTTTATTAATATCTGAAAACCTTTTGTTGGCAAAATCAAAGCTACTGTTCAACGAACATGCAGTAAAAAAAACATAATACAGGATATTACATCATAAACATACCCCTCAAGACCCCTAATGATGGTATGTCAAAGTTAGTCTCACAAAATATAAGACATACCAGATCATTAAATTTTACGTTGAGACAACATTTAATTTTAAGAGTAATGTAATTGTAACGGGAACGGTCCGCTGGTGAATGCGTGCGCTTCTCAGCTGGGCAAGGAGCGGAGGAAACAAGGAGGTGAAAT
>JAUMHI010000064.1:5864108-5891309 GCA_032359435.1 Enteromius unitaeniatus
ACTTGGATGGGTTAAATGCAGAGCACAAATTCCTAGTATGGGAAACCATACCTGGCCACTTGTCACGTCATTTCATTCATTCATTCATTTTTTTTTTTTTTTCATTTCATTCAAAAATATATTTGAAAGCAACTTTTAAATTGCACATTTTAATTTTACAACAAGATCATGAAAATTCAAAGAAATTCCCACGATAAGCATTATTGTCATTGCAAAGCTGTTGGAAAGATTACAAAATATTTAATGTTTAAATGTTTTATGAGCATTATGAACAATCACTTCCGCGTTTATAAGAACCCTTCATTTATAAAGGTACTTTTAAAAAGAAGACACCGATCTACAAAAACAATTAAAGACCATGTAAGGTCTATTTTAAGAACTGTTTGTAAACCCACTTTAAGTGTTAGTAATGCATTGCTGAAACGTGTTACAAAGACTGTGAACTGTATAAATACTGGGCGTGGTTTCAGTGTTGCGAGCGGACACGCCCACAGCACCAGAGCAGAGAGGATGTCTTATTTTTTCAAGATTTTGATGCCTTATTTACCCTGCATTTTTTTTGTATTCAAATTTGGCTGGGTGGTTAATAACACATTTTTTCTGTGGTGTGAGCAACACACATTTAATATTGACTTTACGCTGACTTTAAAAATACTGTATTATGCATGCCAGTAGTTGGCGATGTCACTTTGTAAAGAAACAAATAGCCAAAGACTGAGTGAGTAATATGTATGCCCATAACATCAAATTCACGCTTATATAGACAAAGACAATAATATATTTTGTACAATCCTAAAAAATACACACAATTATTTGTTACTTAGTTTCTTAATTCGGTTAGAATGGTTCAATGATTCTATTTTAATACATACAAGGCCATCCTGCACCAAACCCAACAGTAGAGTTGCTGAACTGACCTTGACTGAGATCAGACCAATGACATATTTTTACTTCCAACAAGAGAGACAGCGCTTCGGGACCTGAGGACACGTTTAAATTGCTCTGGGTGTCATTATTTTCAAGAACACAGGAAGAAAAAAACAAGTCTCATTCTTCTTTCCTTTCCTTTAAAATACTCTCTCTCGCGTGCTCTCTGTCTTCTTTACTCAGTGACCCTCAGTGGTTCAGTCAACCCTGAGCTGAAGCAAAGGGCAAGCTCAGAGGAGGGGCACACATTAAAGATTCATAGCCCGGCTGCATATATCTGTCACATATTAATGTGCGCAAAATGCACAATGCCTGCAAGGGGATTGAAGCTCTGTCCCCACAGGTGGGAGTTACTGACAGAAATCAATGGAGTTGCTTGTCCATATCTTGCCCAGGATACACAGAGGAGAAGACAAGAATAAGGAAAGATAGAGAGAGATAACCAGCAATGAACAAATCTGAGTAAGCATATTCCTACAGTTAAGGTTTAGTTTTCACACACAGGGGCAAAAAGGCAGTCTGGCCTCAGGCCAAACCCAGGAGACCCAGTCAGAAACACTCCCCCTCCTTTCTGCCCGTGCTCTGATGGTCTCTGGGAGATGTGATTTGGGTAGTTTCACAGATCACATCCACATTGATTTTTGAAGAATGGATTGAAAGACTACAACCTCTAAGGGTGAATATAATATCCTTCATCATCTCTCCATGTGAAAAAAAAAAATCCACCCAGCGGGACCATTCCTAAGTCTGCAAATACGCAAATTGTGCTGCTCCTTAGAAATTAAAAACATGTCACGTTGAAATGTTTACAGAAATAAAGGATGATTATAATGGACGAAGCTTGCCTTTTATGAACAGGAATGCAAACAAACTGGATAAAGCCTATACTAATTACCTAAAAATAAGATATATATGTATACACATTATACATATATATTATTTAATGAACAGCCTTTTCCATTAATTTTTTTATTGGCAGGTAATTAGTATATTAAAATCAGAATAATACAATAGAATGATTTCTAAAGGATCATGTGACACTGAAAACTGGATTAATGATGCTAAAAATGAATCTTAAAAGTCTTACTGTTCAAAAACTTTTGACTGATATCTATATATTTTGATTTGAAGTAAAGAGGAATTTAAAATCACATGCAGTTTTATTTGTCTACCTCTAAACTTGTGCACAATTTTTAAAATAAAGGATATCAAATGATAATTAATGAGATTGCTAATGAGAGCATAGCATGCAGAGAATATGGAGGCTGAATAGAAAGACGTTTTGTTCATATCGTAGGCTGTATTGCATTCTGATGACTGTACTAATGACAATTAAGCTATATTTTGTTTTACATTACATTAACTTTGTATGGCAGAGGCAAAAAAAAAACATTGTGCAAAAATGAATCTAGTATTTTACATATATATATATAGAGAGAGAGAGAGAGAGAGAGAGAGAGACTGCATTTATTGTTAACAGGTGTAGCCAACATAAAAAGAAGAGAGCTGTCTATGGGTGAAAAACAAGCAATTGAACAAGGAAAATCAATCAGAGCCATTGCACACACATTGGCCATAGCCATTTCAACCATTTGGAGTATCCTGAAGAAGACAGAAGCCAATGGTGTACTAAGTAACAGACATCAAACAGCAAAACACCTGCAGTTAAAGACAGAAACATTATGATAGCTGTCAGGAAAGACCCTAAAACAACTGTAAGTGAGATCACCAACAACATCAAGAGAGCAGGAGTGAAGGTATCACAATCTACTGTTCGCAGAAGACTTCATGATCACAAGTACAGTGGCTATACCAGAAGATAAAACCACTTATTAGCAAGAAGAATAGGAAGGCCAGGCTGGAATTTGCCAAAAAGTACAGAGACGAGTCTCAAAAATTCTGGGACAAAATCTTATGGACTGATGAGACAAAGATTAACCTTTACCAAAGTGACGGAAAGGCAAATGTTTGGTGAAAGAAAGGATCTGCTCATGATCCCAAGCATCAAGCTCATCTGTGAAACACAGTGGATGTAATGTCATGGCTTTGGCATGCATCAGTGATGTGCAGGTTGACCTGAAATGAGATGAGAGTCCTCCAAAAATATTTTTAATGATATTCGGGTCGCAGTCGGGTCAATAAAGATGCCAATTAAACCTTTGTAATCTATATAGTACTAGACACAGTTTTCTATGAAATACCTAGGCCTACACTATTGGTTAAATTACTGGTGCGAAGATGACGCACAAGCTTAGTCTGCATGTAGAGATGGAGGTGGCAAGAGAAAAGGTGAAGACTGGGGAGTGGAAGCTCCGCAAATACCCAAATAGAAAGAGCAAAGTGTGGGAGACATTTGCCAAAATAATGAAAGATGATGACCAAAGTGCTGACTTTGTCATGTGTAGGCTACCTTTTGAATGTTGAGCGTTATTAAATGTTAAATAAATGTTGACGCGGGACAAAATTCCCGATTTCCCAACACACTGAACTGAGCAATGCCATTGTATCATTTTAATAAGTTACTTTTAAACGCATATAGCTCAGTAATGTCAGTTTTATGTATTTTCTGAGAGGGGGTGGGATTTTTGTTGGGAATTCGTCAGGGGAGAGACGCACATTTCGATTAGACTGGATAAACACATGCAGCAACTTAATTAAGAAAATGAAAACAAATAAATGAATGCATCAAGCCTTTATTACATATTACATTTATTAATACTATATCAGCATTCAGAAAATGAACAGTTTGCACTCCTAAGGGCTTTCACACGTTTCCAAGTTTCACAACTTTTCTCAGTTGACCTGCTGATGAATTCTTCAAGCAGGGTCGAAACATAAACATCGCATTCATCAGTAATATGCATCTAGACAGCTAAAATGGAAAATGATGGGTCGCCTCAAGAACTTCCTGCTCTCGCCGTGTGCAGCACGTCAGCAAGCGCATCATTTGAAAAAAAATGCGGGTCAGAAAGCGGGTAGGGTACAATATTTTCACTTCTTTTTTTTTTTTGGTCCGAGTTGCGGGCGGGCTAGTTGACAGCATCGGTCGGGTTCGGATTGTTTACACATTGACCTGCGCATCACTGTTATGCATGGCTTCTTCTGGGACGGGCTCATTACTCTTCATTGATGATGTAACAAATTATGGCAAAAGAAAAATAGCTTCAGAAGTCTATAGAAACCTTTTGTCTGCCGATTTAAAGAAAGATGCAACCAAACTTATTGGGAAATCCTTTATAATGCAGCAAGATAATGACCCAAAACACACAGCCAAAACCACAGAGTTCAACAGGGGCAAGAAGTGGAAGGTTTTAGACTGACCAAGTAAATATCCAGACTTTAACTCTATACTTTTACCAGCTTAAGAGGAGACTAAAGGGGGTAACCCCCAAAACACACAACAACTGAAAGAGGCTGTGCTGAAAAGAGCATTACAAAAGAAGAATAAAAAAGCAAATGATATGTAACTAAATATCAAGTCTTATTGACTTTAATATATGTTAATTCTATCTGTTCCAAAACTTTTGCTCACATGAAAAATTGATGAGTTCAAATAAAATTTCCAGATGGAAATAAAAGCTGGCATGTAAATCTGGTAACCCTTTATTTTGATAGTCCACGTAGACATTTTACTAACAGTAAGTAACTACATGTCAATTAGCAGTCATCACTTTATTTTGATGGGTCCACAACATACTACATACTACATATCTAAAACTTTTCAAGTAAATGTCAACTTATTCTACTAACCCTAAACCTACCCTAAGAGTCTACTCTGAGAGTTAGTAGATGTAGTTGCAAATGAATGAGAATTAGTTGATGTGAAATGTAGTTGACATGTAGTTCAAAGTTATTTATAGTTAGTAGAATGTCTAAAGTGTACTATCGAAATAAAGTGTAATCATAATCTCACTGTCCCAGTACTTTTAGAAGGGCGTATATATTCAAATAGAAAAGATAAATATTTTATTACTGCTTTTACTATACTTTTAATTAAACAAATTTAGCAATAGTGTACTTCAAGGAAAAATACTGGCCCACCAATGTTGTAGTTTTTAACATACAAAACACAAGTGCAGTAAAAATCAATACTAATTAGATAATACAGTATGGAAGGGTGTTTGATATGCATTGATTATGTGATATATTTTGTTGGTGGCCAGTTTCTTTAGTCCCAGTCCATCCCTATACAAGATTGATCGTGATTAGGCACAGTGACCACAGTTGACTGCTTGACTTCATCACAAAGGGTGTGTTAAATTGTCATTGACCAGCGAGTCCTGAGCAATAAATTCAGGTCTTCTCATTTCGTTTTCCTCTGACTGCAAGCCGAACAGAAACCAGGCCACAGGCTGTTAGTGTCACAAACAGTCACCCGTTCCAGCAGAGGATGGGGAGCTCAAGAGGTGATACTATAAGGGTAAGAGTGAGTCATGTGGCACAAGTGATAGAGAGCGTATTGAATGCGAGGCAGCGACTGGAGCCATGGCAAGCGGGGATGTCGGGATGTGTAAGAGCACAGAGGCAGACGCAGGAGTGTGTGTATGTGAGTTAATATGGCCTATGGGGATGATGAAACAGCTCAGACGTGTATTGTGCTTATGTGTGAGTGAGGATGGGCTCACTCGACTGCATAATTGAGTGGGATCTCAGCCAGGCCCTCAGTGCAGCCGGTCCCTTTTAGCTCCACTTCACTTTCTGCACTTCTTTGATATCTAAAACTCTGACTTCTGCTCTCAGAAGCCACATGCATGGAAAGCCCGAGTGGAGACGATTGACACCATACCATAAAGTGTTCACAAGTCCTGTCTTTCAGTGTCAGAGGAATAGCTTGTCCTCATGCTGCAACAAACTCGTATGATTTACTCCAAGTTACTCAAAAGGAAAAAATCTGCACAAAAACATAATTGCATGTAGCTCATAATAACAGTGATATTTTTTAATTCATCTGCATCTGATCCGATCCTGATCTCGATTAAGTACTGTAACAGTAATAGGGCAGCAGGTGCATCCACTCATCAGATGCTGCTGAGGAGCCGAGAGCCAGGTCCCTGGGCCACCAGCGGTGAGTCGAGGCTGTGGCAGGGGGACATAACATCTCCGTTCCCTCCATCAGGGAACGGGGGTTACAGTACGTAACTGTACTATGACGTTATGTTGTGACGACAGACTGGGGTCCATATGGAAAGTGCCACAGCCAAGAGCCCTGTCACAACCAACAGCACTGCAATTCGCTCTGACAGGCATAAGCGTGTCGATGATTGCTGCGCAAGGTCGTAACGTTCACAACGTTCCTGTAAAACTCGCTTAAAGTGATACCCGCAGGGATCAACGGTAGCCCCTTGCTACTGGAGGGAGCCAAACTGTGCGTTCCTGAGCTAGAGAATAGTTTAAACTCTAGAGAAGGGATTTCAACCTTCACGAGACTGCTACAGCGGCTGCGGATGCCATATGCCCCAGAAGCCTCTGAAAGTGTTTCAGTGGCACCACTCTTCTGCCTTCGAGGGAACTCTGTGAGGCGCGCTGTCATACTCACGAGTCTAACTCTAAGAAAAGAGAAAAGAGATTCTTTGCGCAGGGGAGAGTTTGCTCTTTTCACAGTTGACCTGAAGCCCCAACCGGCTGAGATGCTGAAGCACCAACTCCCTGTGATCGCACAACTGCTCTTGCGAATGGGCCATAATAAGTTGTCGAGATAGTTGAGGATCCGGACGCCCACTTCCCTTAACGGGGCAAGAGCACCCTCCACGACCTTTGTAAAGACTCGTGGTGACAGGGAGAGCCCGAAGGGGAGGACCCTGTACTGCCATGCTCGACCCTCGAACGCAAACCGTAGAAACGGCCTGTGTCGAGGGAGAATCGAGACATGGAAGTAATCGTCCTTCAGGTCGACCACTGCGAACCAATACTGGAGCTGAACGCATTTGATACATCTCTGCATCAACATTCTGATGCGGTGAGCAGGGCGGCTGGGTTGAGCAGAGGGTTTCCCGTACTGACTCGACACAAAAAAAAGTCCAAAGGTCCGGTGGGAAACAGTGTGTCCTTGAGCCGTGACTTCCTGGCCGCTGGCAATGAGAGGTGCTGTCGGTGACAGTGAGGCAGTCGTTGACTGCTCACCATCAGTCTACGAACACCGGGGCCCAGAGAGGGACGAGAATGTTCTATCTTTGACCTTGAGGCCTGTGGCCGAACGCAAACAAAAGGAAGCCAAAGATTCTCCACCTGGCCCTCCTCGCACAAGACACAGTCCTTCGCCTCTCTGGGCCGCCCGTCTCTGGTTCGCTTAGCTGTCTTCTTGGAGGGCTTAGCAACAGCTGGAGACAGGAATGGCACCACAGTACGGGGGTGCCCTCGGTGGCGAGCAGACCAAGGCTGGCCCTGCGAAGACGGGTGGCAGCTGGAGGGTCACGCCGGGGCAGGATGTGCTGAATGGCCTCAGTCTGCTTTTGAACTGCTGTGCAAAATTCTCCACAGTGTCACTGAATAGGCCAGCCTGAGTGATCAGTGCATCGAGAAAGCGAACTCTCTCGGTGTCCTTCATCTCAGCCAGGCTGAGCCATAAATAGCACTCTTGAGCCACTAGTGCGGACATCGCCTTCCAGAGGGACCGTGCCATGACCTTCGTCGCCGAGCGCAGCTCCTGCATCAACCCTGGGTCGGACTCACCCTCGACTAGCTCCTTTAACGCCTTGGCTTGGTGGACCTGCAGGATAGCCATAGTGTGGAGGCGGCCTGCCCAGCCGCACTGTAGGCTTTGGCAGCGAGAGCTGCAGTAGCTCTACAGGGACCAGGCAGGAGGTGAGGGCGATTCTTCCAGGTGGCAGCGCTTTGCAGGCACAAGTGCACCATGGCCACACACTCAACCTGGGAATGCTCTCGTAACCCTTGGCTGCTCCTTCGTCAAGAGTGGTGAGGACAGAGGAGGATGACGAGTGGCTTCTGGCTGTGAAAGGAGCCATCCACAACTTTGTCAGCTCTTCATGCAACTCAGGGAAGAAAGGCACTTGGGCCTTGGGCCCAGAAACCAATCATCCAGCCGAGAGCGCTCAAGGCTAGGAGGTTTTGACACCTCCAGCCCAATGCTCTCAGCCACCCGAGCGAGCATGGCAATCATCTCCGAGTCAGACTCGGCTCGGGCTGCAGCACCCGAAGGTGGCAGTCCGGCGAATCTTCATCCTCGCCAGATGAAAACCCATCCCCCAATGCTGTGATTGAAAATACGATCCCCTAACAGTCCACCAAATGAAATGTGAGGATTTTTTATACTATTTCTCTGTATATTGTATTGCAGTTGGTTTATTTAAACTTGATATAATCCCAAAATATACAACTGTGCAGCTAACCTAAAGCTCAAAAGCTCACAGTCTCCAACAATTTCATGTTTAAATCAACTGTAATGCATAGATAGATGGATGGATGGATGGATAGATTGATAGATTTTATCTTTATTGATTGATTGATTGATTGATTTATTGTATGGCATTTTGTTAAACTTTATTTAACTTTTCTAAAACTTTCTATTTCTGGTCATTAAAAATTCATATAAAAGTTACTATTAAAGTTATTAAATATTATCCTTCCCTCTAGTCAGTGACAGAATCTGTCCAGTGAAATCATAAAAAAAAATTACCAAATACATCACTCTTACTGACATTTACTGACATACAGATTTTCCTTAGTTTACTGTCAATCAAATCAAGACCGAAAACTCAGACACATCCATCCACTATAGCCTCACTTTGCACACATAAACCCACATTACCAGTTTTGCCTGAATTTGTGCAATTTGATGTATACAGAAATGTATAATGTATAAAACTTCAATGTGGCATGATCATATCACAGTAATTTGAAGTGCCCCATCACGGGTTTACTTATTCTGGGTTTGGGAGTTCCCAACAACAGGCTGACATGTATACATCATAAAAAAAAAATCAAATATGCTTTTATTTTCACTTCCTTAACAACTCCCAAACAAATTGCTCAATGATTCATTTTCCCTTCCTTTGTGTGACGCTAATCTGTTGTGATTGGTCGATTTTGTCTCGTTTTCATTTTTTCATGCCTGTAAGGCCTGATGAAGCAGCCTTTGTGAGCGCAGGGCTACTTTATGCACAGTGTTACTGGGGAAACAGCTATATTTAATACCTGGAAAAGCAGCACCTAGTGGCAAAGAATGAATTTGCATTTTTATTCAGTACTAGTTCACTGTCTAACCACAATTACAGCAATGGGCACACACAAGTACCTGAACACACAATACTTTCACAAGTTCTGTAATCTTCTAATCAATCATTGCTGCGGTGGTCTCGAGTCTGGAGCTGTCGACCGACATGGTCTGCCTTCAGGGAGGGTGTGAAGCAAAACTGGTATGACATAGTGATTGATGCTCCCAATCTGTCTTCATCACGCACAGTTCGACGTGACTGTCACTCTGCGGTGGTCTCGCTCCCATTAGCTCTGGGTGCTTGGATGTGGACGGGGAGATGGGAGGATAGACGAGGGAAAAGACAAAAAGAGTGATGCAGAGAGGATGCTTAATGTGTCACTAAAACAAGTCGTCGGAGCAGGACCTACTTTAGCAAAGGATCTGTTTAAAAAGTCAGCAGCCTTTGGTTTGCAATGAAGCCTGGCAAAACCATTGTTTACTACTTGCTATTGCTAGTTGGAGGCAGGTGGTTTATAATTTAGAAGGAGACATTGTTATTCCAAAGAACGCTTTTATTTGAACATACCTCCATCCAACCCCCCACACCAAAAAAAAAGCATGCACCTGCAACATAAGTCATCAATAATGTGGTGTGTTTTTTTTGGAAGAGATACACTGCATTTTAAACAGCTATAGTCAAGACAAATAGCTTATTTAGTCACCCTCATGTCATTCCAAAATCAGATCAATATCAAATATAATATTTGAATTGTGATTTATTTATTTATTTAAAGTTTATGTTTTAAGTAAGTTTAATTTAGGAGTTTTCAAAAGTTTAAAATAAATATATGACGCATTCTATACTTCCGGGTACATCTGTCATCGTCAACTCTGTTTCCTAGATAGACTTACAATGGAGACAAAAGTGTAACAGAATTGACATTTTTATTTTTCAAAAACTCCACTTGCTGGTATAAATGCTAAGAAAACATGACACTATTGAAAACATGATTAAAAGAACCCAGTGTGAGATCAGTAATAAATTCTGTTTTCCTTTTGATATTGTGTATCAATATACAATAGTTGACGTTTTAAAAATTACTTACTATTTTCAGATCTTATAAGTGAGTGAAAGTGACATCATTTTCTGTAACTTACACAATTCTGAGAGGTAATTCCACCAATTTAAAGGAAAAATATTATAAGAAAAAAATATTTGTAAATAATTTAATGTTGTAGAATGAAGTGAGTAATTATTTAGGGCTTTAATAAATACAATTAATAAACTGTTGCCAAAAGAAAAGTACTATAAAATATTTTGCTTAAACATTGATACATAATTACAAAAAATACACTGACTAATGCGGACAAGAAGAAATCGTGATTTTTAGCTATTTAAGGCACTTTTAAAATATACTATTATATTGGTATGGACTGTAACGTCTTAGAATTCATAAAGGAAAATAATAAATTAATTAAAATAACAAAAAATATAACCATTTGAAAAAAAATGTTTTTGTGGGGACACCAAATGTACCCGCAATTATAGAATCACCCATATATATATAAAAAGAAAATAAAATAAAAAATAATAATACTTTCATTATGCATCTGTTAAAAAATTCACCAGCCACTTTATTTGCTCTGGTCAATCCAAAATAAAATTCATTAGCATCATTAGTCCACTAAATATGTAAAGTATGCAGGTTTCATTTTGAGAACAGCAACTTAACTCCAAAATATTTAATCTATTTCATAATAAGATTTGTGTTTTTTAAAGCTGTTTAACTGACCTCCAATGGTGAACACCACCTGACTACTGGCCACTGAGCTAAGTTGGGTTTGCAACTCTTGATATTTATGGCTTAAAAGTCAATCGATAAGGACTAAATGCCTCAAATCTTCGATTCCGAATTCAGGGGCCTTTAAACTTAATGACAAGCTGAAAGAGATAAGGCCGCAAAAGAAATAAGGCAGCAGGTTAGACGCTTGTGTAATCTCTCCTAAAACCCCATGTCAGACATCTATTCACAATGTTTTTAATGTTATGAAAATACCTTTAAGTTGTCTGACAGAAGGCTGGTGAATTACCGGAAAAACAGCAGTAGTTCTGAAGGTTGGCTCGACAACACAGTCTGAGCTGCTTCGCCAGAGACTTCATCTAAGTGTCCCCCTGAAGAGAGAATTAGTCATACTACCTCTCTCCAATGTTACAGTCTTGTTTTCCAAGGAAGGAAAGCTCCAACCGCATGCTCTGCCTCTGTCAGAGAAGAATCAGCAAGTAAACAAAACAACAACTTGAAAAGGTCAGTGCTCACATAAAAATAAAGACCTTGTCCCTCGCTCCTATCGCTCTGATTTCCCATCATGCATTACACAAAACATCTCACTAAAGGTTAGGCTGAGTACCGATACATTTCCTTGAATGAACAGACAAAGGTTGAATGAGTCCTCCCACATGGTGCTTCTTAATGTATGGGGTGGCATATAATGAACGCTTATCTGAATCCAGCAGTCAAGGTGCAGTCATTTAGCTTACGGCATCTCAAACCAGTAGATCATGTTCCTTGCATGCAGCAGAAATAATGACCAAGAAACATTTGCTTATACTTTCTTATTCTTTGAAGACTTTTGAATCTTTAAATAGAAACTGTATTAACAGAAAGAGAGTGAAAAATAAAAAGAAACATTGGATAAACATATTGTTCATAGTAAGAAACAATATATCATAGAGCAGTCATCATGGGGGCAGTCATGGCCTAATGGATACTGTTATGATCTCAGGATCTTTATGTTGTTCCACCTAAATGAATTCAGCAGAAAGGGGAAACTCAACATCCTCCATTTAGCTGGAGTAGAAGGTAGAAGGTTAGCTAGAAGTCGTAGACAAAGCATCATTGAGTGATACATTGAGTTTACCTTTTTGGTATTCAAAGATGAAATCAAACCTTTGCGATCGTAGGGCCCATCTAATGAGACGGCTGGTGGTTCTCTGGTAGCTCAAGACCCATTGTAGCGGAGAATGGTCGGTGACTACAGTGAACATCTGGTGTTCCAGGTAATGCTGCCAATTCTGAAGTGCCCATGTGAGGCACTTTTTCTCTCTAGCAGAATAGTTAGACTCGGCTTTGCTTAGGGTCCAGCTTGCATACGCAATGATTCCTCCAGTCCATGAGCCTTCCACAGCACAGAGTCCAGTATCACTGGCATCAGTGTACAACAGTGAAGGGAATTTGGAGATTTGGATGGCCAAGGAGGTGGGGTGAGATGTGCCTTCAATTGCTCAAAAGCTTCCTGGCATTGAGGTGACCAGTGAAAAGAAGGTCCCTTCTTTTTCAGTATATTGATGGGTTCAGCGAACTTGGAGAGGTTTTGATTCCTGTGATGTTTTTCTTTTCATACATTTTTCATATTGATAACTCATCCACTTTTGTATGTCAGTAAGCCTTTCAAAAATCTTTAATAATACATTTAATTAAATAATATATCATTATTTTACTTTCATAACATGGCATGGTGCAGACAAAATACCATGTTGCGTGAGACCCCCCCCAAAAACATGATTCTTACGCAGCTAACAGGGAATGTTCTTGTAACTTTGGCTAACGTTTGGATAAGGTTCTTTCAAAGTCATCAAAAAACGTAATTGCATAACATTATTTATCTGCAATTGATAAACGTCTTAAAAACATTATCAATTGGGTTGTTAGTGGAACATTTCAAAAACATTACCATTAGATTGTTACCACTGAGTTGTTAATGTCTTAAAAACGTTAGAATAAAAAGTGTTATCATTGAGTTGTTGGTGGAATGTTTTACAAATGTTAGCATAAAAACATTATCATCGTGTTGTTAATGGAACGTTTTAAATAACATTCTTAGAACATTAATATAACAAGAGACTGAAACGTTCTAAAAACATTTTAAATAACGTCTAAAAAAACTGACTTTCTAAGAAAGTTCAAACAACAAAGTTTTTATTACTTGATTGGAACGTTACGGGAATGTTTTTATAAAGTAAAATTGTTAGCTGGGAATTTTCTGAATAGTTATTAATTACTCTTTCTCTAGAAAATATGTATGAAATATGAAAAATGTGAAAACAAAATTATGGCACTGTTATGGCACTGTTATTTTAGTATATTGAAATTATAATTATAATTTTGTATAAAAATTTGACATATAATAACATATAATTTATTTATTTTAGCTTTTTTTATTTTTAATTTTTTATGAACATAAAAAAATATATTAAGTAAGTAATCAGTTTACCTATTCTCAAAATAACAAAACATAAATAAATAAATAAAAATTGTGTAATGATTCGCTGGAGTCGTGAGGATCCATTTGCAGCTTTTAATGATCAAAGTCAAACAGGCAGAAGGTCCAAAACACAGGCAGTAGTCAATTTCCTTGGCAAATCAAGACTTCACGTCTGTTTCAATGAAAGTCAGTGCTTAAATACGGGAGTAGATAGCAAACACCTGTGGCCGGAATCAGCCGAGGTGTAACGGAATAAAGAGTCCGGGTAGGAACGCTAATACTCCGGCGATGGTTCCCGCTGCTGATCGCCGGAGAGAGCCACAGAGGTGCGGTCTGTGGCCAAATCAAATTTCTATAGTCAACTTAAAATAAAAACTCCCTTTCAACCAAATGTATTTTTAATACCAAAAAAAAAATCAGTCTTTCTAGATTAACTTAAACATTTACATATTTTTAAATCAAATATCAAGATAAATATCAAGAAAAAGCACAGTAAAAAATGTGACCCAACTGATCATCTTCAAAATGACTTTATAGGTTAATTTAATTTAAGCAAATAAGTTTAAACTGCACCAACAAAATTTTGTTTTATCTCCCAATAACTAAATATTTTACTTAAACGTATTACTTTTTTACTACATTCAAGAATCACATAAATGTTTTAATGCACATTTCTGTTTTAGTTCATTTAGTGCATTGCTGCTTCCTGTCTAATTTGGTAGCACATGCTATATGTTAAACAACAAAAAGGACATTTCAGCGAAAACATGGATGATAAAAAAAAAGGTTGTAGATCTGTCATCATAAATCTGTGTACCAGTCTTAACTCAAGCATCTGTAAAAAATAGTTCAATTATGATTAAGTCCAAACAGATGCTTCTTTCTACTGAACACCTCCTTAAATTCATCACTTCAGACTGCTAATTACTACAAAACGTTAAGTTGCAAGCACTTCCGCGCTCACAGCCGAAGCTATATATTTAACATGACAATATGTTACATGCAACACATTTGCAGTGTGTCTGCTGTGATGATCAATTAGGAGGTGCCAAAAACCTTATTTGTGAGATGGATGCGGCAAGCTTTTGCATAAGACAACGTGACAGACGTATTACAAGCAAGCACACATCTTCTCTTCCACACTCATATTTAATATTACTGTCACACCGATCAAGGATTTCCTACAGATCATGTTCCCCCATGATCCTATTGAGCCTAAATTAAAAACATGATCAAAACCTTAAACACAATGTTTGCAATCAGGAGTAACCTTTATACTTTATATTGTTAGTACTATTTTTAGATGAATACTCACTGGACTTAAGCTTGGGCTTATGTGATTATCGATACATCATTTTTGGAAAAAAAATCAAGTATAAAATATGACCCATAAAGTTTCTGAGGAATGTTTATTTTTTCATCTCTCAGTTATTATTGCATTGCATTGGATTATATGTTTTGCCCTCCAGAATAAATCATAAGTGATCATAAAACTAAGCATTCAAATATCATATTACTAAGATATGTTATTGCAAAATATAGTGATAACTAAAAGTTAGATGCATCTTATGTAGCCTTTAAATGGAAGAATCTGCAGGGTTAATTTTATTTATTTTGTAAATAAATAAATTAGTATGTTTTCTAAGAAATAAAAATATATGCCAAACTACATTTAGAAGTATGCTCATTACAGGAAAAATGTTCTGTTGTATTTCCTTTCTGTTCTGTTCTGTTCTGTTCTGTTCTATTGCCATTCCAATTCCTGTTTACAGGCACAAACAACTGTTGAAGTGGACAACCAAATGGATTTTAATTCCTGCCCTTCACGTTAAATTTCCCCAATGACTTCACCCATCTGAGCATGCCAATCCAGAAACTGCATCCTCACTCAGAAGTCAGAGGTCACAGCCTCAGAGAATTTCTTTGCATTTCACAAGTGAGATGAAGGAAAAGTGTACAGCAGTCTTCTCACCGGCCTGTTTCTCTCCCATTAACCCAAGAGACCCCAGACCACCAGCACTTTAACCTCCTGGTATTTTCACTTCTTCTGACACTGAACTCCTCCAGTGACAGTACATCATCTGTGATGTGATGATACACGAGCGCCCGCCTCTGCGTTAACACCTCACCACCATTGCTTCATGTAAATGCACACATTTAGAAAACGTCTCCCCTACAATTAAAAGAGACGAGAGGTGGATGTATGAGACATGTTGAATACTGTACCTGTCAAGACTCTGAAATTATTACAATCACACCCTGAAGCAAAGCGGAAAGACTGTCAGATGAAGCCGTCTCCTTCTCTGCATATATAGCCACAGCTAATGAGCAAATGAGCCATACAGACAAAACCTGTTCTGTGTGTTCGATAGGTGAGGACACCATCATCATGGACAAACCTGAAATGCAATCCAAACTTTAGTTGAAGAACATACAACATGCCCTCAAACTGTTTTGTAGCTTGTGTTGACTTCATCCTCTCCGCTATATGCAAGTAATAAATCTCTGTCATCTGAAACGCTGTCGTTTGTTTTTGCTTCCTGCACAGGGTCATGACTTCACCTACTTGAAGTTAAAAGTAATGAATTGAGAGGTAAAATAAAACAATGCGTGTATTTGAGGGTAGGGGAGACTGGGGAATACTGTAACACATCTTGTTTATCTTTTGTTATTTTCTACTTTGTGCAGGGCCGTCATAGTCAGGTAAAAAAAAAAGTGGGACTAAATTACCAGGGCCCCAAGGAGTGAAATTTTATTTTCCTTTAAATATAATTTTAAGATTACAATAAATGTTGTTAACTAATGTAAATGCTAATATGTTGGGTAAATCCATCAGTTGATTGATGTATTAAATGGCGTCCAAGTACATATAGTGTCTGAGGACAGGCCCCCTCTCCCTTGCACGAAATGTTTAGTCCACCTTCACCAGGCTTTTTGACTAGGTGCATCTGAAGTAGCGTTCATTCTGCTGAAGCGGCAGACAGCAGTGCATAACTGTGTTAAGAAAGATGATGTCTAAGAATGCTAAATCCGGTTTTTAGAAAAGAAAAGAGAAGCAAGAAAAGGATACAAAAGAAATGAGGGAAAGCATCTGCTAATAGACTTCTTTGCCAAGAAATGTGAGCACAAAATTTGAGCACAAATAGTTTCCAAATAAACTACTGCTGTGGTTACAAAACACTTCAAATACCACTGCGATTATCAGCGCTAATAACCAACCTGATCTCACGGCAATTCACTCGACTTCACTCATTCTTCTAAATCGTACGTATTTCACGAGTTGCCAATTCGTATGCATTTGTGCGAATGACCTAAACTTAACCCCGCCTCTAAACCTATCCTTCACAGGGTTTTAGACAAATCGCACAAAATCGTACAAATTAGTAGGAATTAGCACGAATTTGGCACCTCGTACGAACATGTACAAATTGGTCGTGAGACTGTGTTGTAATAACACAATGGCATAACACAAAATTAGAAATTACATGATGCCTTGTTTGCATAGCCTACACCATTTCAATAGTATACTAATTCACTTTGTGGAAGTTTTTTTTTGCCCTTTGTTAATGGAAATTGACAAGTGAGTTAAGTTTTTTTTTTTTTTATCTTTTATTGTAAATTAAGCATTGTGTTGATGTGGAACGCTGAAATGGCATTTTTCTTTAATGTAATATACTTAAAATAAAAAAAAGCTGTTCTCATCGGCCAATTTTCATGCAGGCCATTAATGTTAGGCTCCCTTTGGTGGCATCTACTGTTCTGAAAATAAAACAGAAATTCAGAGAAGTTGTGTAATAAGGCTTTTTTATATATACATATAAGAGTTCTTAAATTAGTTGGAGGTAGATGTGAACCTCAAGCTTACGGGGGCCCATGGCCACTGCTTGTGCATAGGGGCCAGAATTTGGTGCTACACCCCTGACTTTGTGTCACCAACTTTAATATTACATTCCCATATTTATTTTTATTTATTTATTTATTTATTTTAGTGTTTAAAAAGTGGCAACATTTGAATTTGTAACGAGCATGTCAGTCTGGCTCGGGCTTTGCTGTTTATTGTCACGCCTTCTCTCTCTGCTCCAGATAGGGATGAAGATCGCAGAATAAAGGCTTGGATTTGGGTGTGTTCCTCGCATGGATGCAAAAGAATAGGATTACAGTGCATGAATAAAATGGTTTCTTTTTGTAATTATTGCGGAAAGAAAAAGTTTCTTTTGTGGCCCATGGCATGTAGACATTAAATTGACAAGTAACTGTTGCAGAAATGTTTAAGGGTTTAAAATGAAGTCTTGTTTAACATTATAAAGGCCTATTTTTGGAAATGAGCTGGCAGTAAAAATCACAGAACAGAATGAAACATTATCATTTCATATGAAGTAACGTTAAACAGTTTAATTATGCAGTTGCAAACAAGGTAATTGATATGACAACTAAAACATGAATGGCGTGTTTTCAATATTCATCAGGATGCGTTTTAGGTGTAGTCAATACGTTTCGTACGTTAAAAAGCTGAAAAATTTGCAAGAATTTGTATGTTTAGATGCGGAAAATACATCAGTATTGTACGTTTTAGTGCATGTAAAAACGTAAGTAAATGTACGTTTTATAGAACAAAATTTAACATAAAATGCATACAGATTGTCATTATCATTACCCAATTTTTGAATCCAGATATCCATACGTGGATCATGGCTGATGCCTTTCACTGACTTTGTAATCTTTTCCATGAGCCCATCACAGAATTTTTGACAATTCCGTGATACTAACACGGAATTATGCGTTAATGTGGTCATTACACGGAATTCTGTGAGAACAGGTTGATTAGGCTTGTACTGAATAGTAAGTGTTTATATAGGGACATCAACAGAGAGAAGTAGCTCTAGCAAAATGTTCTTCCACAAGATGTGCGCAGTTCTGTTTGTTAACCATTCAAGCACCAAATGTTATGGACTGCAACTTTAAAAGGTTAGTTCACCCAAAAATGAAAATTCTGTCATTAATTGCTCACCCTCCTGTCATTCCAAACCCATCATCTTTTATGATACGGAGAACCATCTGACCCTCCATAGACAGCAACACAACTGGCAATGATCCAGGTCCAGAAACTTAATAAATACATCAGTGTGACACCAGTGGCTCAACTTTTTTGCGATGCTACAACAATACCTTTTTTTTGTGCAAAGAAAACAAAAATAACATCATTTACTCTATCCATTCTTCTTCTGTGACCAGGGGCAGATTTAGTGAATTTGGGGCCTCAAATATAGGAATGGGGCCCTACAATTGCACACATTTACTTTAATCAAACTTGAGGTTCCTTTTTTTGTTGTCAAAGTTTGCCCCATAGTAACGTCCAGTGTTTCTATAGTTTTAATGTACATATTATAATGGGATTCTTTCATTAACATTTACATTTATTCATTTAGCAGACACTTTTACTAACTATTTCATGTTGTAGACCACGGAATAGCAATCCTAACCATAACCCTAACCCTAATTATTCATTATTAACCCTAACTGACACAAACCTGTTTAGGTTACACAAGCCTAATGTGTCAATACTGTATTATGATGCAGCTAAATTCTCAATAAATGTTTTTATTTTATTTTATCATCTTAGTGTTTCTGTTGTCATAAAATGGGATGAATATGAAATAGTGACAGAACAGTGATCAAGTCGTCTTCTGATAAAATCAAACAGGCTACACATAAGATAATGAGTGCTTGCATGTGAAATTAGGCGCAATTAGTAGAAATTTAAATATCAAATCTAAAACTAACTTTACCACGCTCTGTTAACACCAGTGCATTTTTGTGAGAGGGTGACGGAGAGAGAGAGAGAGAGAGAGAGAGAGAGAGAGGAGAGAGAGACTCACGTGATTGAAAGTGACACTAGCAGTAACCAGACTTGTAAACATTTCTTTACACACTAGGAAAGAAATCTGCATTTATTTATTTACTGCTTTACAGCTTAAGCAGTTTCTTAAGCAGTTTCAGTTTTACTGACCTATGATAACTAAATAAGAAGAAGACCCAAAATAGGTGTGTCAGACAAAGGAAATATGCAAAATGTGCAGTGTTGGGTGGCCTCCAGGAACGTGATGGGGAACCACTGCCTTAAATCCTAACTATCCTAACTATATAAATCCTATTGCTTTTTTTCTTCCTCTCCCTCTATGTATCATAACAAGTGATTGATTGACAACAAAAGACAACAGCTCATACAGTCACATCAGGAAAGTGGTGGACATAAGTTAATCCTGTAATTAATTTCTAAATGCTTAAAACAATGGTGAATAATATACTATTTAATAATACTGTTGTATAAACAGACAATTATAAAATTTAGAATTACACATCTCATGAACAATAAGCAGCATTTTAAATATATGACATGAACCATATATCTAAACATTTTGTGATACTAAACATTGTGGCAAATAAATGTTATAGTACAACAGAGGCACTAACAGATCAAATGAGAAATAAAGAGTGAAAGGGCTGGGTATCCATGCATAGATATTGGGAAATTATTCTCTTTTATTTGAAGTACTGTTGAGAGATAGGACCGAGTTGAAGACAGCCTGATGACTTTCATTAAAATGCTAAACAGGTGCAAAGGTGGAGTAGGAAGACAACGTATTTGATCAGTGTGCCCTTACCGTTTCATCTCTACCAGAATGGGACATTATAAAGAACAAGATCTGGCTAAATCTACAGATGTGATATGTTGCACTATTGTTTTCTATTAATGTCAGCTTTGAAAGCCTTTTATATTATTTTCAACAACACTGATAGATTATAGATTTTTTAAATAGGAAATAAAAAAAAATGTAATGATATTAAAGCATTTATGCAAGAAAAAAAAACATTTTATTCTGCTTGAAAACTGTAAATAGTTGTAAATAATAAATAAATAAAAGCTTTTTAAATATTATTTATTTTTTAGGCAAGAAATAACCTATTACAAATCAATCATGCATAAAAATCAATTATTTTGAGGTTGCACCACATGACATATTATAACTTGAACTAACCATGTGAGATATTTTAACCTTGTTTTGACCTTTTCTATGCTATCACTTCCTGTTTTATGCATGTTGGTCACAACGCATGACTTTAAATTAGCAGAATTATTTTTATTGCTGAACAGAAGCACTCCTAAAATTCAAATAATAATCATAAAAGATTATGCCAAACTACTTTTTGCATCCCCCAAAACACTCAAAAGTGACCCACAAGATGGCTAAACATGACATGCAAATTGCATTTTTTGTTACCTGATTTGCATAATTCCTTTAGTGAATCAGTTACAACAATGCAGACAATTGTATGCAAATTAGCAGTGCTATCAGCGACCGCAATTCATTCATTTTATTTATACATATATTTTCACATAAGAGTTTGAAATGGAACAGCAAGCCCATTAAATCAACAGAATGTTTTGTTTTTATTTTTGTAAGGGAGAAGGAAAGTGCTGCTGTGGGATTCGATTAACATTATTTGCATAACTTATTCACAGATAGCCTACAGAATGTGTCTCTGCAGACATTCACGAGGCCGTGAAAGAGATTCAGATGCCCCAAAAAAAGCTAAAAGTGGGATCGCACTTTGGTGCCAAATACTCTTGATTTATCGTTTGAGAAGACAAACTTACACTCTGTACTTCAGAAGCAACCACCAAGTGTGTTCGACAGTCAAAAGCGTTGTAACAACATTCACGCAAACATTGCACATAGCCCTACCAATATTTCATGATAACATGATGCAATGCTAACGAACATCAGAGAGAAAGCAAGTTTTAAAATCGTCCATATAAATAGCGTATCTCCAAGGAATAACCGGAGAGTTGGAAAAGGAATATTTTTATCAAAGGATTTGGGACATATTGAGGTCAGTCTGATGTGGCAGAGTCCATAGATAGAGATGGCGAGAATTAAACAGCGCTCGGTTTCTCTTTAATATCGTGTCATTAGCATCTAGTCATATCCGTAAACACAGCACCGCATGAGCAACATTTTCCGCAGTGCTTTTTACTTTTGGCAAGTGATTCAGAGAGCTGTTATCTGTTTCGATGTAGCAATGCCCCCTAACTGAGCAGGGCCAGGCTAATGCATTCCCTTTGAACAGCCTGGGCTGGATGGAGGTGTCAATCAGACGGTACGTTGACTGCATCCTCGCCCCCCTCTCGCTTTTTACATGCTTTCTCGCCTGTTCATCCGGCGCTAGGCTTGACAAAGGTGGTCAAATAGGGGTGACTGCGGTGACACTGCACTGAAAACACAACCGGTCCCTCAAGAGACCAAGCAAAACATAACCCTGAGCTGTTTTACTGCTGTCTGTCCAATTATTTGATAAACATCAGGTGGTTATTTCTGTTTTATGTGCAGTGCAGACACTGTCCTTTTGGACGTAAGAAACAAAGTAGGTCTATCCAATTATTTAAAGTGATTTCTTGCTAATTTATCTGCGTTAGAAGTATTTTACCTAACTGGAATTCATAGGCAGGTTTGGAGACTGCCAGGATAAGTTGATCATGAAATTAGCACATAAAATAAATGATTTTTCAATATTACCAAGCCCAGAAATTATTTTTATGGTGACCTCTCATTTGCTGAAAAACAGTTTGTTTGTTTTGTTTTTTTTCTTTTAAGTAGCCTATGTTTTTTGACCTGTTATGACTATTTATGGGTCGAAAGACAAGACATCTTTTGTGTCTTCATGGCTTTATATGAATTTATATAATGCATGATTATAAATATATTTATATTTTAGATAAATATAGCACAAACAGAAGAAGAGTAGGCAATAACAATAGCATAGACGAAGAACAAAGCAATGGTCAAAATAACGTGAATCAGTCCTTAGGGCGAGACAGAGAGAATATCCAGGTGAAGATAGGCAACGGGTAATCCAAATGACACAGAGAACAGGAACACGAATGAATGAATGAATGAACAAACGAGAGATGAAGGCAATACACTGAAACAATGATCAAACATAGACAAACATAAACACTCAAACACAGGGATAGGCTATACACTGAAAACTAGGTCAGAGGGTGGAGACTAGCAATGAGTGGCTATGGCAACATACAAGGGGGGCGGAGACATCAATGGGAAACCGTGACAACAGATGAGTGGGCGGAGACATGAGTACTGAAAGAGGGTCCATGAATGAAAACAGACACAAACACACACACAGTTCATGAACAGCTGAAGTGCCATCCAGCTGATCGTGACAGACATAGTCTAATATATAAACAAAAAAAATATTTAAGAGCTGTACTCAACTGTTATTCTTTGGATGTTTGTAAACCCACTTGATACAGGTACATTTGCCATATTTTGGACAATTGTAGACAGAGTAATACTTTATGAAGACAAATGTTTAAGACCATTAAATTATTCTTTATTGCTCAGCAGCTGAGTAACGCTCATTATAACTAATAATGAGTTAAGACATTAATTAATCAAGAACTAACTTAACTACAACACAACTCACATGAATTACTGCATGAATAACGCCACCTTCATTACATGTTAGTTACTGCATGTTAATTAATGTATTAATTAACAATTTGTGATAAACTAAATCAAACATGCTTTAGTGGCACAAAATTATTTATAGATCACTGCAGCTGTCACAAACATCAGTGAATAACAGAGAATTTCTTACAATATTTACATTTAACCTAACTCATCCAACAAACAATAATGCATTCATAATTAAAACAAGTTCAATCTCATCCTGTTTTGAGCCGCCCTACAATAACGTTTTCACTATAATTAAGCTGACACAATTTTCCAAATTAAAATCATAGAGAAGATGATAATTGCTTTGGTTATGTCATAGATTTGTTTACTTTCATTATATCATAATAATGCACTAAAGTAAGATGTTTCTCTTGTGCTCTTGTTTTTCTTTTGGGCCACTATTGCTACTTCAAACTGGCAACTTTCCCCCTATTGTTCAGTTCCTTCTCCATCCAAATGTTGCCGCAGGACCTCTGCTCTTCCACTTCTTTACAACGCCCCAAAAACACCAAATATCTGATTTAGATGAGCTGAATATTTATAACAAAATGTGTAAATTATAACCTTTTAAGGATATTAGCAAGTACAAAAACTTAAAAAATTAAAAGCATGTTTGATTTAGATTACAAATTACATTTACATTAAAAATACATTAACATGCAGTAACTAACATGTAATTAATGTGGAGTTACTCATGCAGTAATTCATGTGATTTGTGTCGTAGTTAAGTTAGTTCTAGATTAATAGATCGAATATGAATAGGTCTTAACTCATAATTAGTTTATAGTCAAGGAATTGTTAATTCACGTATTAGAACATGATAATTCATGTACTGTTATTATACAGTGTGTGTGAAAACTGTACATGCTGTTTGATACTAATGCACAGGCTTGCAGCATAAAAGTTTAAATGTTTACTGAACCTCTTGACCTATAGCAGTAGGGTTGGGTCGATAGACGATGGCATCATCCTAAATAATGTACAATAGAAAAATACATTTAAACTGCAAAAGAACTGCATGGCATATTTCAGAAATGATGGCAATGAACATATTTCTGAGTAAAATCTTCAAGGATGGGTTTATTTTGGCCCCTGCAACAAAAAAATAATTACAAACTACTCTGGCCATAAAATGTATTCTTAACATCTTATCAAAGAGGAAGGTTTTTATTTGTCTACAATAATGGATACAGTTTTCTCCAGACAGTAGAAAAATGTTTGAAAGGCAACACAGAGACATTTGAAGACCTCTCTGATCTGACAGCATGGTGCCAATCAACACCACACTCCAATCTCACTGAGGCGAGCAAGATTTAAAGATAGACAGGGGAAGAAAAGAAGAAAGCATGACCTCTCTCTGTAACTTCACCTATCTCTCTTTCACTTACCATCTCACTCTTTTCTCCTGGAAAACTCTTTTGCACTATTGTCAGAAGGCCAGCGGGATGCCCTCGCTGTGAGAGGGTCTTTGCAGTTGTCACAGACAGTTGATCTGCCTCCTCCCAGTGACGCCACGCTCTGCCAAAAGCCTTCCCATCATGCTCTGGGGCAAAGGCATCAATAACCAGGAAAGGGTGGGGGGCCTGGGAAAGTAAACACTCTGAATCATAAACAAAGATGAATAGTGCTATGAGTCTTATTCCACTCCGACTGCAGACGGACACTGCATCCTCTCTGACTCGGGTGTTATTGCATTAGGATGGATTGGGAAGTGAAGCCGACACACAAATGGGGGAATATTCAAGAGCGATTGCTTTTCTTTTTCCTCACTCCATCAGCTACAGCTTTTTAGACCAAAGTGAGCTCTGTTGGAAATGGGGTGAAATTTCCAGGCTGCAAATGGGTTGCTGATATCTGAATGAGAGCCTGCAGGATTCTGCACTTCTTTTGATATATATATATATATATTTTTTTTTTAGCTCAGACTCAATTTTCTCACAGCTTTCAAAGAAACAAAAATGTAGTACTTTATTAGATCATCACTCTATTCATAGACAGGAGAACGTATATGCTTGATGGGGTTATTGAATGAATGTATTTGAGAATAACAACATGATCAATGACTCTGTTGAAACAAAGCCTGTTGATTTCATTCTGAAATTGGTTTAGTTTGCCTTCCAAGGATCAAGTCAAGACAAAGTCAATAAGGTGACAAAAACTTTGTTGGTTCAGTTACCTACACTGCAAAAAATGCTAAAACATCGTTTTAAAAATGTAAAAAAGTAAAAAACTTTTTACTTGAAACAAGCAAAATAATGTTGTTTTCTGTTTGAAAAACCAGAAAGTAATTTTTTCTTGTCTAGAAAATTCTTCTTGATTTCAGAATTGTTGGATATTTTGGCTGGAAACAAGACAAAAAATCTTGTCTTAGAAAGCGTTTTTTGCAGTATATAGTTTGGGGGTGGGTCAAGCCCAGCATGCTCAGATTTGCTCAGAGTCCAGTTATTCAAATAGATAAACCAGTGTAGCCAGGCCCGTAGAGGTTTCTGACTGAGTTTTTAAAAGCTGAACTTATCATAAATTGGCATCATATTACGTTGCAATATAAAAGCTGTCAAGTCTGTGCATATTTACATAGTCTCGTGTAACCAGACCTCTAATGGCTGAAGGTCTGGAATCCATGGCAGATTCATTGGCCAAGACCCATCCATGAGACCGTTTGATTGACATGTCAAAGAACCAACCACAGTACGCTTCATTTAGCATCACGTTTCAGGTCGTGGAAATTTTGCCACAATAACAGAATGATGTGTAAAACTCTCAGACATATTCTAAAGATTATAAGTTGCCAAATTTCAATTTTATACATACTTTTGAATATCCAGCGTTTGTTTGATCCTGATAAGCACTCATCACAGTTGTAAACACGACGGCTATCTTCTTTTGTGAAGAAGTCTGGCATCACACCATCTTCGTCACGCTTGGATATCCAGTGTAATTCAATCTATCTGACGACGACTTCGAAACTCCTAAAGTGTTTTCACTTTTGTCTGCTATATGCATCAGACATGCAGACATCTGAAGCTGAGACTAATATTTACATAGATAAACTATTAATAAACAGGTACTGTTTTTTATGGTTTTACTTTAATTAGATTTTTAGGGAATACAGTATCTTCCAGTACTATATCTGATGTGAAATTTCACAATCAATCTCTGAGTCCAGATTGGATTTTACCAGCTAATGGTATTTGTGTGTGGGCGTGGCTACCTGGTGCTTCTTTTCTCAAAAAATAAAAACCAAGTAGGCCTAACCAACCAAATGTACTGTTGCTAGGTGGGACTGGTTAGAACAAACATGTAAATGTTTAAACGTTTAAATTTTCATATAATCATGCATAGCTAGGATGCCAAAATACATCAGGATTAGGATTTTGGTAATAATTCTAACAATATGCATAATTTTATTGTTTATATTTAGCCAGTGGTGGACAGTAACGAAGTAGTTGTAATTCGTTACTGTACTTAAGTAAATTTTTCAAGTATCTGTACTTTACTGGAGTAGTTTTATTTTCAGCAACTTTTACTCTTCCTTTACTACATTCCTAAGCAAAGGATCTTACTTCTTACTTCACTACATTTCATAAAACACACATCAACATCAGTGTCTCTAAGTCAAAAAACATTCATATGCCCTGCTGCTGTAACGTTAGCAGTTTTATTCAAATGCTATGCATTTAGCCCTACGTCTGTTTTTATATTGTTTATCAACGGTGTATATTTTTTATATTGTTTGGATCAACTATCCGAGTAGACATGTATGAATGTTTATTCATAACCATATACTGAAAATAAGTAGGTCTAAATATTGTTATCTAATGCTGATTGTTTAGCTAACAAGCTTGCTGGTGATAAGTTGTAGTCATTTTTAGATACTGTTCAAATATTGTTGATATGTTACATCTGAGGGGAAAAAGAAAGGATGTGATATTCAGGTAACTACAGTAATGATCAAAGTGGGTTGTAATGCCCTCTGGGGGCATTTAGCCAAGAATGTTTACAACACAGATCAAAAAATAAAAATAAAATATATTATTTTCCTTTAAATGTTTTTCCTAACTTATTCTCATGTCATATATAACATTCTGTGATGTTCTGCAAAACAATAGCCTACACTTCAAAACACTTTTTTTTACTGGTGAAAATGAGACGATCAAAACTGTTTTCTCTCGGGTACATTGCATTGTAAGCTTCACAGTGAAAATTACTACATAATGCTCGTCAAAAATCTCAGGTATTTTTATACAAAAATATGTGCTATATAAAATTTAGTAAACTGTATAAAATTGCTAAATAAATCTATCAGTAATTTTTTACTTACAG
>JAUMHI010000064.1:5893321-5912027 GCA_032359435.1 Enteromius unitaeniatus
TTATGACAACTTTTATAAAATTTTATGATACACTTAAAATATTGACTACTGTGTTTTTATATATATATATATATATATATATATATATAGGTAAGTTTAAAATCTGAAATGAAACCAGTAGAAACTAGTTAGTTAACAAAACCAAGGATGAGGCGTATTACATTTTTTAACAGTGAAATATATCGCACACCCAATTCTAGGAACTCCACAAACAGCCAAGCGGCTAAACTACAAAGGTAGGACTGATGCCAAGATTCCTTTACAAAAGAATTAAACTCAGCCTTGAGGGATTTCAGAGGGAAGGACACAAGAGAGAATCATCTCATTAGTAGGCAAGTAAGTGAAGACCTCCACCCTTTGCAGCGTATCGCCTTGTCATCCTGTCAGACAGTCTGAAAGCAAATAAAAAATGAGAAGAAACAAAACACACAGACATCCAGAGAACAATGTACGTGTTTATTTCCATGGTTGGTCTTGTCAGGAGTTTGAGTGTAAAGTGCCAGCTGTGCTAGTGCTGGTGCAGAGTGTGTGTTCAGCTCAGCGGGAGTGTTAATGCCACTATGGGCCACAGAACAGACTCAGCCTGAGGCCCACACAGACAGAGACGCTGGAAGACATAGCACGACAGCATGCTGCTGCACTATTTATGGAGGACAGGGAAAGTAGGGACAAAAAGAGCAAAGAGACAGCAAAAAAGAGTGAAAGGATGGTGATAAGTCAAGTATATGTGAGTGATTCTCATAAACACCGTCAAAGAAATATCCTGGCTATATTGAAACCTGGCTAATTGATGATTTCAAATATGAAATTTAATTGTAAGCAGTTTTGGAGAATTTAATTTGGTGTTTCCCTATTCAAAGATATAAGAGCTCCACTTGGATGCCCGAGAGTCGTTTTAATAAAGATGGCCGCCGAGTGACATGACTTGTCTTAAAGACACTTTGATAAATAAGTACTGTTAAAAGGACAGTTAGTGCACCAAAAACGAATAAAATAAAAAGTACCAAAAAAAGGAAAAGAAATGAGTGAAAGAAATCAGTTCATGGAATAAGTACTGCTATTTCAGTGAATTGGAATGTTCTGCTCATAAAGCCAGTCTGAATGATTCATTCATGAATCAGACTGATCTGGTTCCATTCACTGACTCTGTGATTCTTTGTTTAATATATTGTCATAAAAGTAAAGTAACTGAATATTAGTATTAGCTTTGAAGTTATTGTCATGAACAATGGCAAAGTGTTATTTAATTAATAAGTGACTAGTAATCAATATTTAACAATGAAGAGTTCATTTGCAAAAGCAGATAACTTTGACAGTTGTGTTTTTCACAATTTTCCAAAATCATATTGTTTGATTAGGTTAAAAATAACAAAAAATACAGAGAGAAAAAGTCCAGCTCTTTTCGCAAACTAGCGATGCTCTTCCCCTTTTGATTCGCACCCTCTATTCAGGTCACTGCACAATCGTGGCGGACCTCCCTCTGGTCAAGCCCGTTTCAGACACATGACCCGTGGAACGTGTGGCAGAATCCCTACAGAGGCAAAAGCCTGGCCTTCTGCTCACAAGCCCGGCAGCCATTTTATCATCAAAGTAGCTTTATCTTCCACAACAGCCCACTTTATCTGACAAACCGACTGTTACGCAAGTAAGAGAAACAGCAAGAGTTTTAATTCTACAACGTCCCGGCACCGGAATCTTGAAGGAAACCCTTGGGCAGGGGTACCAACTCATTGAACGTGGGCAGAAGCACTGAGATCATCTATCACCACATGAACTGGAATCTCAACCAGCAAAAGAGAAGCCTGCGGTACTAGAGCATCGAGCCCCCGACCGGCTCTCTCTCACTAACGAGGACAGAAAAGACTTGAGAGAGATCAATAAAATGAGCGGGCCCACAGGAGCGTGAGCCTGGCCATGCTGCGACTCAGAAATAGGCAGCCTGTCAGACAGAGCACTGCACAAAGAGAGATAGAGAGGGCTAAATGGAGACAAAACAGATAGAGACAGCAGAGCCAGCAAAAGAGCTTAAAACCGAGAGAGGGACGGCGAGAATGATGGGTCAGGTGTCTGCAGTGAGCTAGACGAGTGAGGGACGCTGCGGATGGAGGCTGAGATGCAGACAGGATTGTCTAGTCGGTGGCTAATGACATCCCTCGTGACAGGTGCTAGCTTTCCCCACAGGCAGCTGGTTGATTTGCCAAACTCATCTCTTCGTCTTCAAAGGAATGAAGAGAGCAGATGTGACTCAATTCAGTTTGACAGCTCAAGAGGGTGGGAGAAAGCCAGGCAGCAACAGTCGACACGTTCTATTACCTAAAGTAGGAATATTTCCAAGAGTACATTCTTCAAACTTTCTCGCTGGCCTTGGCGGTGGAGGAGGACGATGCTTTGAGGTGTTTTAGCACGCTCTAAGCATTGATTAAAAGGGTCGTCGCAGCCAAGTCATGTGAAAGCAGGGCGCCGCTTTCATTCTGTGTCTTCCAGAGGAATGTATTCGGTTAAATTAAAGTGAAAAAACACATTAGCCGTGTCTTAAGTGTTAGAAGTATTACAGTATCTATATACAAGTTCTTTCTGTTAAAGGCTAAACATATTAAACTGAAGGCTTTACATTTTTATGCTTTGTTACAGTATTTCAACTATTTTCATAACAGTCATTTTAATTTGATAAAGTACTACTTCATCAAGAACCAGAAGCTAATGCTAATGATGTTTTGGCCATTTTATTTATTCCCTGTGTATCATACCCAAGAACTTGGCTTGTCTGACTTCATCAATTCGTGCCCTTAAGCGCGTCCAATATTGCATGCTGTCCAAGTACAGCAGCAGTATGAATTCCTGGATGTACTACTGGCATGCCGGCTTTGTAATGCTACCTCACGGCATAGTGTACTGTAAAGTGTCGATCAGATGCATATCTAAAAAGTTAGAAACTCTCGAAAATGAAAATTCATTCATTCAATTCACTCATTAATTACTCATGTCGTTCCAAACCTGTAAGACCTTTGTTCATCTTTGGGACACAAATTAAGATATGTTTGATAAAATCTGAGAGCTCTCTGACCCTGCACAGACAGCAAGAATCCTTACACGATAAAGGCTTAGAAACATTGCAAGGATATTGTTAAAATAATCCATGTGATATCAGGGGTTCAGGGATATCAGTGTGATTTTACAAAGCTATAAGAATACTTTTTCTCCTCCACGAGTATAACATATGTAAACAATGTCAGTCTCACCATACACGGATATGTGATTTACATTAATTAAGCTTTGATCTGAATGTAAATAGCGTATCCACGTACATACATTGCATATGGCACTATAGGGTGATGTGGAGGAGACAAACTGTTGAATAAAGTTGTCTGTGCACAAAAAGTATTATCGTCAAACAACTTTTTGAGCCTTGATCATGTAAGAATCCTTGTTGTCTTATGGAAGGGTCAGAGAGCTCTCAGAATGCATCAGACACATCTTAATTTGTATTCCGAAGATTACGGGTTTGGAGTAATTAAATGACAACATTTTCATTTTTGGGTGACCTATCCCTTTAAGAGTCATCCAGGTACTTTTTAAAATACTTACATAATACATTATTCATCTTACATACTGTTTTTCACCTGTTACAGTATGAATGTAGACATTCCTGTATATTCAAACACTGGATACATATCTTTTTTTTAAACCATTACAATAAAACATTTCACACTACCAA
Organism: Enteromius unitaeniatus; assembly: GCA_032359435.1. Classification (NCBI taxonomy): domain Eukaryota; kingdom Metazoa; phylum Chordata; class Actinopteri; order Cypriniformes; family Cyprinidae; genus Enteromius; species Enteromius unitaeniatus. The sequence continues at coordinate 5,897,037 of JAUMHI010000064.1, forward strand.
ACCTGGATATAGGTCTAAATACTGCAGACACACCAGCACTTGACACAGACCACATTCTTGTTAATTCAACCATAGTGATCACTGACATAAATGAGCACATTGACTTGTCTCCAATTTAGTTTTTTTGAGGAGGATTAACGTTACGTTTGGTTCTGAAGGGAAACGCGCCCTTGATCAACCAAAATGATATAGTGATATGTCTTTTAATGAATCTTTGCAATCGCCTTTGTTAATAATGTGCTAATTAGCAAGTTTCACAATGAATACGGCTAAAAAAAAGATCCTCAGAGACTGCCTCTGAAATTAGGGGCGGGGTCAGCGGAGCTTCTAAAGAGCTGTTTTTGAAAGGGTAAAATGAGCATTTTTTTTTACACTATCTTTGAGAAATTTTAAAACAAACTATATTACAAACTTTCCATTAAGACCCTAAAGAATCATATTAGCTTGTGGAAAATTGGCTTTGTATGACTCCTTTAATAGGTCTGCAATGGGAAAATAAGAGCTAAAATAGGCACCATTAAAAACATACACCTCACTTCACCAAGTCTAATAGTTATGGACCAACGTTTAATACTTTATTATACTTAATAGTTTAAACCCCAAGCTCAAAGTATGAGCAATAGTTATGCTTGTCTTAGAGAGCATCATTAAAAACCACAATGTGGATCATTCCAGATTAAAATAAAATAAAGTTGCGGCTATACTGTATAAATGCAAATTACTCAAATTAGCAGCTCTCTTATCAGTTTTAAACTCAAAGCCCCCAGACATAAACCGTTTAGACACTAGTGATGCTCATCTAGATTAACGGGAATGATATATTCTGCATTCAAAAGCTTACTGCAGTATCCTGGTAGTCCTAAGGCAAAAGCTAAAATAAGGCTCAAATTGCTAGACCAATATTCTCCCTGATGACAAATTTAATATAGTATGGTATATAAGGTTTAGTGACTGAACTGATCAATCATCGATTCAAATCTAATGTAACATTTTTTGCCATTTTTATCCAATGCAATTTACAGCATTCAAGCAATGCATACATTTGAATTAAACCAATGCCCTTGGTTTTTGCTAGCATCATTCTTTAAAGTTACAGGTATGTAACAGTCACGAACAGTCACTAATGCACCACCTCAATGTGGCAGCTCTTTATGAAATGTATTTTCAGTCACTACAAATTGCCTTCATTGTGATCCCAATTATGCATATAGATTTAGATTAATCTAAAATGCATCTATTCACTTTCTATTAGTCTAATTTAAAAAATTGTTGATGGGTATGCAATAAAATATCCATCATACCTCCAATTTACCAGAATTGCTTTTACAATTGGCACTCCAATACCAAAATGGCAATTGCACCGGAATCTGACCCTTTTTTTCTTAGTGAAAAGCTTTGATCTATGGAGAGGTGACTCTGTGTGCAGAAGTCACTGCTGCGTCCGCCAGCTGGGTTTGCTGCAGGGAGGCTGATACTGAGGTAACAGGATGGGTAATTAGGTTGGAAGTCTGAGTCTCGCAGAAAGACCCCTCACCCTTCCCCTGCTAGACTTTCTTCAATCCTACTAAAATTAGAGCTGAGCCAAAGGCAAGGCACAACAACTGCAGAGGGTCAAACATGAGACCAGAGAGAGGAAGAGGAAGAAAACTGCAGGATGGCAGGAGAGTATAAGCAAGTGAGGTGAATTACTACGACCTGTAGAGAGCGAGAGAGAGAGGAATGCAGAGACAGCCTGCGGTGGTCAGCGTTGTGAATAATGCACAAGGGACGTGTGGGAAGCCTACGGCCCGGTAAAGCGCACACTTCCCCACCCCCACACCTCCTTCTGAGGCAACTATTTAACATAAAAATTGATTTATATCGAGCCCTAAATTGCTTCCGAGGGATTCGCTCCCGTGGAAGAGCAGACAGGGGTCTGGAGTCAAGTGCGTGAGCTAATGAGGCACTGGGTTTCCATGTGAACAGGACAGAAGAGAAGCAGCATGCGCGAACATTTCCGCGTAGTCCGCAGCAGTGACCTGTGACAGACCGATGGGTTTAAACTACATTCTCAACAAGAAACAATCTTTAAAAGTTGATTCCGGGGTTAGCTTGAGGAGGCGGATTCGCTTGGAAACACTAACGATGAAAAAACAAACTGCATCAACTGCAACTACTTTCCACATGAAAACGCTCCTGAGGCTTTGCTGCCATTTCAGTCTCACTCAGAGCGAACATGTTGGCAGCAAACCAGTGAAGAGGAAGGATGAGAGCAGGCGGATTTGTACCGTCGGCGTGGGTTGTAGGTCAAAATGAGAACGTTTCCTTTTTAGTCATTTAGCTTTGCCAAACTATGCTCTGAAAACACAAGGATGGAAGCAATTACTCATCTATAAATAAATGAAGACTCGATGGTAAGGTTCTTCTGCAACACCAAGAGTTCATCACCAAATTTAAACTGCAAATGTGGTGCAGAAGTGCTTTTGATAGCTTTGCAAACACTGTTTAATAGAGTCCAGAAGTGGCATGAATGTATTTACATGAGAAATTACAATTGAATACCGAGGTGGGTTGAAGTCTGCACAATTTAGCCGCATTGCATCTTTACACAGAGCAGCCTTAACTTGGCTGTGTGAAGACACCCTAATACAGGATACTTCCTCTTGAACTAAATGCTTGTTGAGCACAGCCAAAGGGCAGACCGGCGCCTACTTCCCTTCAAGCTGTGTAGTGCCCTGCATGTCTCATTGATTTTCATCTGTTGCACCAGATACCTGAGCACACTTGCATTAAACACACATTCCATTAAAAACACCACAATTGCTCAACAGACCCTGCTTACATCAAGATTTGATCTAAACATAGTTTTCTAAGTGCCCGGCTCGTGAAAGCACATCCTCATTGTGCATTAAAAGTATTCAAGACTAAATGGGAGTCTTCAATTATTCATGAGGGCCACATGATGCACATCTTATTCATCCTTATTGGTTTTAAAACATGCTCAGCACAGCAACCAGCAGGACAAGTAGTTAATGCACAGACTGTGTGAATGTTGCTTGCACTTACAATGAAAGTCTATGGGGAATCCATACAACAGCTGCCTCACGGACATCCACTGCAAACTCATTTCTGCTGATTTTACAATCTGAGGCATGAGCCAGCATGATTTTCTGTGGTAATCGGAGTGCAACAGATGTTATTCACAGAGCTTAACCATAAAGGTTCTCTTTAATCAGAAGTTTTCAACCCTCATCAGGTTGAGCCTCATCAATGCAATAACATTTAATGGTAAGGAAGTTAATGGGACATCCATTTATAGTAATGTCTAAAACCATTGTGGACATTATTAAGTGCACTCATTCTATCCCATAAGGCATCACATTTACAAGTATACAACTGACGTACACTCAATGGCGGGTCAATGGAGAACACCCATGAACTCATATTACCAGAAAGATCGTTTTCATTCGAGGGACTACATTAGTGATGTAATACCTGTGTGTAGAATTTCTAAATGAGAATATAGGGGTGTTTAAAGCTTACTTCTGGACAACTGCAATGCAGATTTTAGCTCCAACTGCTATGTGGAAGTTTCTAATACATCCAGTAAGACCTTCATTTCACCTGCGTTTTATTTAGATTTGAGCTCAACTTTGGATTGGGCATACCTTGTATACGGTGGGATGGTTTGGATACAGCCCAAGCATCCTCCAAAGTCTATTTACAACCTGCTTCAACACATCTCCCAATGATTCTCAAGTGATCCTAAACACCTTGATTAGCTGGTTCGGGTGTGTTTGAATAGGGTTGAAACTAAATTCTGCAGGCCAGCAGTTCTCTAAAAACAGGGCTGAAGACCATTGCTTTAAAACAAAGGTTTCGAGGCCAGAGGCAAAAAGGAAGATGACAAGGTAGCAAACGAACCCTAAAATGAAACAGTCAAGTTATAATACCATTTGTTAAAGACGGTAGCTGATTATTTAGCATTCAAGAAGTTATTGCACTGTAAATTGTATACCGTTTTAGTTTACTGTCAGCTTTTGTTGAATCTGAGTACATTGTAGTCCATTCTGAAACCCAGAGGACAACAAGCTATCAAGAGACATGAAGACAAACACTGAATAAGACACATAGGAGCCACTTCTTAAATTCATTTTTTTTTTTTATTATTATTATTTTTGACTTTACAAAACAGGTAAAAAGTATTCTCTTTGTAGTCAAACGTAATAATATGCAGGCTGCGTGCAAGTGCCCTTGGACGCACCAACTACCAAACAATTTTAAATGCCTTTCAAATATAAAGAAAAATTCTGTCCGCTCCCCCAAGTCACCAAATGCTTTCTCTGACCCCAAAGGCTTTAGTTTGCTTATACTGAGATAAGGCCAATGGCTAGGCACTTCAATAAGCTCAAATCCAGTTTACTTGCACTGTAAAAACAGGCTCATCAATCTCCTTAGGAACACAAAAGAACTCAGACTCCTGGCACTTGTATTTCATCACTAATTCCTAACAATTCCCATGGTTTCCTGACATTGTGTTAGGTGTGACTGCTGATGTGGATGTTGGAAAACATGCAATGGAATGTTACTTCAGTGACAGCCATGGTGGAGGTGTCCAACTTTTAGTTCTGGAGGGCTACGGATTACTGGAGCCAGATTCCACATGGACGGATTCAATTCATTTTCGTCAGAGCACACAGAGAGACCTTTAGGAGGCTTAGTTATTACCAGCATTTCACACTAAAGGAGGTGGCCAGCGGCCACGGTTCTCCAGGACGTGAGCCAGACACAGTCACAACTCCTCCCCATGCACTCAAATCCCTGACTCCCTGGAGAGTATGTACTGGTTAGGTGCGAAACTAGCAAAATAGCCATGCAGGAAGACAGACAGTCAGTAGTGCAAGCATTTTACATTTCATCTGCATTCGCAAAGACATGCTTCCTGTTTTCAGCATGCACAATGTGTGTTAAGAGGAAAGAGCTGCCAAGCCACAATCCCCCAGTTTCAGACCACCACACATGCCTTCCACATTCCCCCAGAGACATTCCCTCAGCAGCTGTAGGCCATGCATGTCCGATGCAAACAGATATGACTGTGTAAACAAAGACCCATTAAGTACACGCAGTGGGTTTGAACATTTCCTCCTCCTTGAGAGTAGTTTTCTTTACCCCTCAAGCATCTGTCTGGAAAAAATGAATTAAACATTTCCATTATATGCTTTCGCAATTTCTCATTACAGTGAAGTCTGCATACAAACCGGTCAACCTCCTACACACATGCACCCATTTCCAATTGTTCAATGGCACTTGAGTGGTGGCTGATGCTTATTAAAATCTGTGCCAAGGACTGATTTGTCTCTAATGCAATAAGGCATTAGTCCTGTTAGCCAGTCGGCAACCACTGGCGGCTCTGCGGGGGGACAGACACACTGTCAGTGGCAGTAATTGGTCAGAATGACAGGCTCGAATCCTATGTGTACTGGGGGGGGGCTGCAATGAGCAAGAGATGGGAGATACAGTGATATACTCTGATAGCAACACATACACATGCCCAGTGCCAAACACAGCGATGATTAGAAAACAAAGCAGAATTGAAAGCTCTCAATTAGGGCAAAAAAGATTTATGCACAAGGTAAAAAAAAAAAAAAAAAAAGTTAGCATGATTTATATCAACTGATACGCTACAAACCCCTGGAGCTTTCTGTGCTTGGTTCAGATGCAAAGTTCATTTGTGATTCATACAAACTGTAAGAGCTCCGCCAGCATAAAACCATTTGAACATATCTACTCAAGAGCAGGATGAAAATTACCATGGCAATTAACGGACAAAGTCTGTGCTAAGAGATAGGGGCCGGACAGCTGCAAATTAGCATGTACGTTCCTCCGAGTGAGGAAACGGGGGAGAGACATGCTCGTCTTGCAGAATAAAGCACTGGAGTATTGTCTGAGGTAGACGTCTGGAGAGCCCGGACAGAATTTTTTGAGCTTGTTAAAATGATTTCTTGGCCAACATGAGCAGAAGTAGTCAATTTAAAGATGAAGTAAAGTGTGCTTAGAAAGCACTTGATGAGGTGAACAGTAAAGAGAAACTTTTAGTGTAGAGAAAATGACCTTGTGTTACGACTGGAGAGCCAATATACACACCACCAAGAACTCAAGTTTTAACCCATTAAAACGTTGCTGGTTGAAACTTTAGCAGACAGGGCCATCGATTTCTGCCATTCCACAGTTCAGATGATGTTCAATCAGACTGTCCATGGGTCCTTAAAGGCAGCTGGTGTTCAAAGGTAAGACTGCACTTACACTGCGAATAAACGCTTGTCTTTTCCTGTAGGAGAATTGCAAGTCGATCAGCAAAGCAAGCAAGAGGTAAGGAAAGCGCACACACACACACAACACTCAGACATCTAAATCATCTTCCATGATGAATCCATTCATCACATTAAGCCATTGGCGCAACCAGTAATTACAGAGCAGAGTACATAGTGGAAACCGGAAGCAAGCCCATTAGGGCAGTGCAACTTTGTGCCATTTAGCACTTCTTGCAGAACATGCAGATTTGGAAAGCTTTGACTCATCAGAATTAAGACGGACTAAAACTACAGAGAACAAAAGTAACTTTTTTAATGGACAGGCATTGATGCATGTTTGCAGTATCAGTGGAAAAGATAACTGACCTGAGAAGAGGTCTGACATTCGATTAATTGTTCCAATTTCCAGGAATTGCTAGGCATCACAACCTAGGGAAGAGAGAATGCTATGAGCGAACAACCAAACATTGCTATGATAAAGTATTTTGTATTGAGGAAGCTCATGCAATCTGCCAAGTTTGAGTCATGCAACTCAAGCTTTTCCATGTAATTTTTTTTCAGGTAGGACATTTAGTTTTTTCAATACGTTAAACAATTAAATCGCAAAAGAAAAAAAAAGAAAAAACAAGAGCAGCATTACATACAGATGGATCAAGATTTGACACTGAGCACTTTTAGCATGAGTTGCATTATAATTCTGCTCTGAAACGTTAGTACAGAAATATTATTATAAGCAAAATCTATTACTGCGTGTTTGTACATATATTTGTTTCACTTTACTTTTATATTTTTAAACGATTGAATCTTTTAAATCATTGCACGCTGTTACCAAACAATTTTAAGTATATAAATGTAACACTACTCACAAATTTAGGGTTAGGGTTACCTTTACAATGCTGCACTTAATGTTTAACAGTCCTCTCCTGTCCTCTTTACTAAAAGCAGCCAACTTGTCTTTGCATCAGTCTTGACAAATATGGGCCCCTGCATAACTTGACTTTTAAATTCAAATTATTTCAGGCTGTAATACATTTCCCATTCTTAGTGAGATCAAAAATAAAATGTCATTCAAGAAAAGTTTTAATACATACCCAAGCATCGAATGCTTTAGCTCTCTATAGACATTAGGAAGCTATCCAGGTTATTTTAAAGAGCACAGGTCTTACCTCTAGGGTCCTTTTTAAGTATAAAGAGAGAGAGAAACATTAAAGGTGTGCTTTTAATTGTCAAATCAAACACTTTAAACAGACTCCTTTAGTGTAGTTTACGTCTTCAGACTACATGCATTGTTTTAAATTTAAAATCTGTTTTTTGAAGAGGAAGAAAAATTGGAACCGAAGGTTATGGAGTTATTTAAAAGGCCATTTCAGATTTTATAAAGACAAAGAAAAATAAACCAGGTTAAAGTTTCATAAAAAACAATCTAGGCTTTATTGACATCTGCTGCAAACATGTTTTGGACAGATTTAGTTACCTATTTAGGCAAGCTTACACAAGTCATTCTGCATTTTATGGAGAGGATACAAATACTAAATGGCAGTAAAGTACAGTTTGGATGTGTTTTTTTTCCTTTTTTTAAATTATGTACAATAGAGTCGGTTTTAGCTGCAGTATCCCTTTACATAAGAAAGAGATGACCCTTGTGGAGATTGTTGTCCAAATCCTTTAAGCAGTTTGTGCATGCAGTTTATATAGCATGGTGCCATTCATGATAATCTGACTTGTTTGATGATTTCATTTTCCTTTTAAACATAAGTTGCCAAACATGGGTTATTCTACAGAACAGTTTTGAAAAGTATCATCTTATTTTAACAAATTAAGGATTTGAGGACATTTCATCTCAACAGCGTCTAATTGGGCTATATTTCAAAACTCTAAAATATACAAGGAAACATATTGAGGCCTAAAATCTACATTTACAGCTTTTAAAACTATTTAAATCAAATGAGCAATAATCAATGGCTGTTGGAAATACCATTAAAATACATTTTGCATTTCAGTAATTTATCTCCTTATTACAAAACAAACATTACGTTTAGGGTCTTTTTGATATGCTAGTATTAAACAGAATTTTGAAATGTAGCCTACATGGGAATCTGCAACTGCACCTCAGCAGAGTTTTTATGGTAACACAAATTAAAGTGGCGTCCTGAGACACATAAAAAGTGGCTGTACAGTTGTTAGGCTTTACTTTTCAGCTAAATACTTTTTCCAATCATTGGAACAAATGTTTACCATCGACAAATGCAAAAAAGCAAGGGTAGGTATGAGCAGAGGAAGAGATATTGGCAAAAACAAAAATAAATAAAACCAACAAAAACAAAAAAACAGCCATGTTTAAACTCTAATCCTTCTAAAGGTTTTGTTGATTCTTGAGGCATTCAAATGCCGTTCTGTCGAGTTTCTTTAAAAAAAGTCCGGAGTAAAAAAAAAAAAAATGTAAAAAAAATTAAAAACCAAAAAACAAACAAAAAACGGACAATTACTTTTGTCGGGTAGCTTAAAGCGTGAGCTGCCATGGGAGACAGTTGTCATGGCGACGCGGTGGGTGATGTTCCACTAATCAGACTTAGTATCGTCCATAGGGGTGTTCCCTTAACCCAGGCTTAGGCTGTCTCTGAGCGGGAGCTTTTCCTCCACCAGCAGGGCGCGGTGTCCCATTCCAGTCATCTTGAGCTGTGGGAGCAAACAAATAGTGCAAGTGGGTAAAACAACAGCAAGCAAACTATAGCTTACCAAAAGCAATAATGTAAATAAAGGACTTTCACTAAGTCCCACCAATCAATCAATATCAAACTATATGCTGCTTCCAGATATGGCTATTTTTATCCTATAAATTAGGTTACAGTACATGACAAGTTCAGTATGTCCAGATATATAGCATTTAAAAAGCCATATACACATTACAAAGAATGTACTTTAACAGTAACCGTCACAAATATCTACTAGACTGTATGTGATTTCAGACATGACAAAAACAGTCAGAACTCATGCTTAAGTAATGCTTCCGTAACCATCTTGAAATACAGGAACTGTTCTGATCGGTAACCACCAGTGTTACGAATTGTAGCATTGTGCACACCCTCAATGTAATTACAACAAACGTCTGAAACAATCAGCCACAGATTATGAAGGTTTTGAGACTGAAACACCAGAAAACTTACCGTAGTTTTCATAGCCCTCCTGTGTCTCTCCATGTCCATAGTCATAATATTCTGGTTCTCTGAAAAAAAAATATGCAAGTACAAACAATGTTCAAATGAACAACTCTTGCACAAGAGAACCTGGCCTGAATTTCCTAGAACAAACTAAGCCAAGAACATTACGCTTTTAAAACAGTGGTAGGTTTCAAAAAAGCCTATATAAGCCACAGTAATTATAAGCTATGTTGGTTTGGGTCTCAAAGCAAAATGAATATGTACTATTAACTTACGCTTGTGGCTGACTGTAGTAGCTGTCATAGGATTCATAGCCTGCATCTGTGTAGCTCTCATCATAAGACTAAAGAAAAGAAAAAAATTATTCCACAGCAGCATAAACTTTAAAAGGTAAACTCAACATCTTCAAAGCAAATCAGAAAATATCTAATAAAGAAACATACGTATTCTTCGTATGAGTCTTGAGTCTGAGGGTGCTGGGGTGCTGGAGGGGGCATCCGCTGAGACGCAGGGACAGGTGGACGAGCACGGTTGGAAGCTGCTCCTCTGGGCGGCTGTGCTGATGGTCCTCCTCTACCTGCAGGTGCTCCCCTTGCTGCTCCACCTCGAGGGGGTCCACCACGTCCACCACGTGGGGGCATACCACGACCCCTGCAAAACCCAAAAGAAAAAAAATAAATAACTCTGATATAGATACAAGGTAAACTCAAAGTTTTATGATCTAAATCAGGGCTTCTCAATCCTGGTCCTGAAGGTCCGCTGTCCTGCAAAGTTTTGCTCCAACCTTGATTAATCTCGCCTGCCTGTAGCTTTTATTAAGTAATCCTGAACATCTTAATTAGCTGGTTCGGGTGCATTCGATTAGGGTTGGAGCGTAAATTTTAAAATTTGCAGGACAGCGGACCTCCAGGACCAGGATTGAGAAGCCCTGATCTAAATGCAAATCCAGCTTCAACTAAAAATCTATTACAATTAGACCATTTTATAAAAAAAAAATAATAAAATAAATTATGCATTATTGTGGGTACCTGGGTACTCCAGGAGGAGGAAGACCTCCACGGCCTCTGATTGGTGGCCCTCCTCGGCCTCTGCCCCCATGTTCCTGACCACCGTTTAGGAACTTCATCTCCATGAATTGCTCCTGGCAAATCTCATCCATCATGTCCTATAAGACAGGCACATACGCTTACTAACATGACACTTTCCACAAGAAAATCAGGACACGCAAATGGTAGCTGCTTAGAGTAAGACAACAGCATAAGGAGAAACCTAGGCTTCACATAAAAGGCCATTAGCACAGTGAACAAAGGTCAAAGTCATTTACAGTGGAAACACACACACAGTTTAGTGAAGCCTTTCAGTCATTTAGTTTAGACACAGAAGTGATCTTGAAAACAACAGATTTATCAGATTAAACATTAATATGCCCCTGGAGGCAGAGCAAGTGAGATCACAACCCAACAACGCAGACAGTTTGGACTTAAACAATGGCCTATTTGGAATTCATAAATCATAGAACTATAAAAAGAAAGCTTAAACAGAACACACAATATCAGCACTTCGCTGCAATGAACATGATCTCTGGGCAGCCCTTCTTAAATCTAGGGTAAATTCCAGAGTACTTACAGGGAACAAGAACTTTTTGATCTCCTCCATGGCATGAGCCATGCGCACATATGCCTCAGGAACAGGAGCAAACACCTCAATAAAGACATGAAGCTCCATGGACAAGTGTGCATACTTTGGCTCTCCACTTTTCCTCAAGCCCTCCTCCTGAAAAACAAAGTAGTTCAGTACTTTGTTATTTGACCTTCATTCACAAAGCAAGACAACAAGAATGTGATGCATCAAATAGCCTAGAATCATTCTTTAGAGATTTTAGAGCTATCTTAGAAATCCAGCATCAAAAATGGGTGCCCCTGGTATAAGGCGTTCTTCCAACAATTCTTCAGACTTTTAAAAAAAAAAAAAAAAAAAAAAAAAAAAAAAAAAGAACCTCAATAACACTTTACCTTGGTTTTGTCCCTCATGGATCCTTTCCCCAGCACAGAGATCTTAGCACCAGTCTCCTCCTGCAGTCTCTTGATTGTATTCCCCTGCGGTCCAAGGATCTTCCCAACAAAGTTAAACTGCACAACAGAAAAATTTAATATTAAACCCACATCGTTTGAAGAATTCTACAGTGCCTCACTTAGCCTGTATGAACATGTTTTCAAGGACTAAAAGCTCAATAGTTTTGATCTTCCTGAACAGGACTAGATTAAATAGAATGCATAGAGATCAAAGGCCAGAGTCATGCACTGCTTGGCAAAAAAGCCAGGGGTAACATCAGGCAGTCTGGAAAAACACATGAGGATAACTTTGCTAAAACAGGAGGAAGATCAGACTCAGGAGACAACAAAACATCTGTTTCTTTGCACAAAACCAACGTGCCACTCGAGAGAAAAAAAAAAAAAGCAAAGAATTAAGTCCAACATTTAAAAGTCAAAGTAACTCTCAGCAGGGAGAACCTAAGAGTCTGCTGTTGAACATATCTGTGTGCAGCACACAGGTGCGAATCAAGTCATAAGCAAAGATCTAACATAATTTACTGCTTCTAACGCACACACTGTCCACACAATGCACATCCTTAGGACAACTTTTTTTTCTTAATCAAATCTAAGCAAAAGCTTAATATAACAAGCTGTTCTAAAGAGAAACTGCACTTTCATTTGGACTCAAGCAGCGTAATCAATCAAGCAAAACTCGCATACCAATCTGATATTCATGTAACAGCTAAAGAAAATAAAAAGCAGCGCTCAAGATTGGATTTTGGGACGATCTGGAGAAAAATAAAATGTTACTTTCAGCTTGAATCAACTGATCTGCTAAGCAATCCTTAAAGAATTAAACACAAGGTCTCCCTCCCTATAAAACATGACTTAATACAATCTGATCACATCTAGCAGGCGAGCGATCACAGGACACCAAAAAAGAATTGCTGCATAGAGAAAACACCTTAAAACTCTTCATGACAGATCACAGGCCTTTTGCAGGTTTCAATAATCAAAAGAAAATTGCTAAATTCTTGAAATATGCGTCTGGTGAGACCAGACCCACTATTCCTTACTTTCAATGACTTTTTTGAACCCCTCAAGAATCCTTAGGTGACCTTTGCTTCCCCTGAGGTGTTACATTCATTCAACACCAATTCTGAAGCAGCGCACATGTAATCGAGTAAACCGGCACAACGTGTTCCTGAACCACAGTGACACTCACCTTAGGGTACTGTTTGACTGGTATGAGAACCCTTTCCTTCAGTTTGATGTTTTTCTGGGTGAAGAGGTCAAGGTAGCTTTCTGTATCTTTCTCAGTCTCTCCTTTCTCAATCCTCTCAATTTCTAAAAGACAGAAAACAATATATGATCAGGCATCAGATCTAAATCAAAAACATTTAAATACAAAATTTTAAACACCTTGATATTTGAAGATACTTTAGCAATCCTTAGTTTTCGAATATTATATGCATTGCAAACAACTGCACAAGTTTTGACTTTCACATCAGACAACAGGGTCAGAAACATCCATTTTAAAAACCAAGGTTTAAAATAGGCAGCAAAAACCAGGAGTTATATTAACCCACACGGTGACATTTCCCTCATTTAAACATGACAAACTGGATTAGAAGCTAATGTTTACAGGCCTGCAATATTTTCTCTAGCAATCTCCAGGTCATTTTACATCAATGCCCAATGCACTTTTAAGATTTAAGTGCCGTTTTGCTTCAGGTTGCAAAGAAAAGTGCTTGCATCAAACGCCATCAATCAATAGACTCGGCTTTTTAAAGGGCTTTTCCCTGCAAGTCTGATGCTTAACAACGAACATTTGCATGCCTCTGCAAAGGTAACTTAAGGAACTGATCTGCTAATATAAACCAGAAGATACGGTAAAGCTCCCACTAGACTGATGATATAAGACATGTGGTGAAACGAGGCCAGGAAAAGACATTTCCTACACTAAAAATCCATTTCATTTCCAGATGCAACACTTCCCACACTAAAGGCACACATGGTCCGGAACATGGTTTTTATTACTACGACAAATCTCAAACTTAAGACATTCAGCCGTCTTCAATTTCATTTGATCAGACTTGGACGATTTCATCTACAGCTTTCCAGATCTTTCAGTCTAGACAACCACGATAAGTGCATGTAGGCTGGGGCTCGACGCGTACAAAGAAAAGCCACGTAGCCCCCCTTAGAGCCAGAGCCCTCCTTGCAAACAAACAACAAAACGTAACCTTTTATTGTTGTAAATTTAAACATAAAATAATTTAAACGCAATTCTAATACGACAGACGTTTTTGACGTCTTACTAACATATTACCTCATTTTTATATCATTAAAAGACTGATTTTCTATGATAAAGTTGTATAAAACGCATAATCTGGTTGGAAAGTTTCCACTTCGATAAACGCATGGCTGTTAAACCCAAACCAACACGCGGCGCGAAGGTTGTACTGGAGCGAAAACGGGACTGCTGCCAGGGGATGGTGGGAGTAAAACTCTACAGCACTACGGGTTTTAATGAAGAAGGGTTCAAAGACATTATATCATCCTGTAAAAGTGGAGTTTGCCTCTCCGAATAAGCATTAATTACCCGCGAAAAATGGCTTCTACAGCACGTGCCTGGCTCACCCCCCGCGCGCTGAAGCGACTTTCTAACGGTCGCCCTGCGTCCCGTGAACGACTACAGTCGATCCCCAGCGTTTCTCTAAATAAAACTACGATACATCCACCTCGCAAAAAGTTCCCGGGTTGGATTTTTGCGCCTCTTCTCATTTGTTTTCACCAAACAGCGGCGTTTACCTGATGTTAGAAGTTTCATGGCGTGCGTGAACGACGCGTCCAGGCTGTCGCGCTCAGCCAGCAGCTGCGGGAGGTATTTGTTCTCGTTCTCCATGTTGAGTTTCTTAGTTAAAGAAGGTTTAAAAACCAAACGTCCGACGAAACTATTTCAGTATCCACTTCCTGCAAGAGGCAAAGCGAGGCGCGAACACACAAGCGACGGCGACTGAGAAGCAATGGCTCCTGTTCTCCGGCGTGCGGTTAGAAACAGACGAACAAAAGCTTGAGACCAGCGCAAATGACTTGGGCTAGCGGAAATTACGTCACGAAACGTATGGGACCGCCCACTTTGATGTGAAAGTTTTTGGACTGCGGTCTATGCAAACTTGCATTTGCGTTGGAAAGAGACTGCAAGTCCCATTCTGTTGGTAATCATATAAGATAGAGGATCGGATATAAATATATAAAAAGGGGATTTTTTTTCCAGGCTCCTATGTTTATGTTCCGTTATTTCACTTTAATTGCAATGTAAAAGAACCTATTCATTGTCATTAAAGTGAAATGACTGAAACTACACACAGGAATCAAAAACAAACGGCACTTTGATTATACAGAATCTGATACACATGACCTGTGTTCATCCAGTAATTATAAATCTGCTATGCATGAATTAATATGCTGTTATGCTGTCTGGTTCTTGGAGACATCCACAAACGT
>JAUMHI010000064.1:5912127-5923184 GCA_032359435.1 Enteromius unitaeniatus
TCCAGTAATTATAAATCTGCTATGCATGAATTAATATGCTGTTATGCTGTCTGGTTCTTGGAGACATCCACAAACGTTTGCGTAAGCTTCTGGGCTCATCTTATGTGGTAAATTATGTAGGGATGGTGCACAGTGCATAATATAATGTTTGCTGCCCCCCACTGGTTGAAAATAGAATATGGTTTACTTTCAGTGGTTGCAGTTGAAGCATTTGGACAGTAATAATAATGCTTTTAAAATTGTAATGCAAACTTGACCAGTTGCATATGCTTTAATTTAGAGATTATAGTTTAGTCAATTCGCATGATTATTTATCACAGTTACGAGACAATCCTGGCATAGTCTCACAATCTCAGATCCGCTGGTCTGTTTCAAATTAGAGTACCACTGCTGCACTTTTACACTGCTGTTATTTTATATGCATCTTTCATGTAAACACAAATGTGCTTCTCTTCTACGACAAACACAGTTTCTCTCTGCCAGCGCCGGAGAGCAGTGAGGTCAGCCGTGTAGCTCAGCATTGCTAGGAGGCCAGTGAAACCTTTTTGTCCAGTGAAAGCTTTCAGAACTGTCACACCTGCTTGGGCCTTTAGCACCACTACAACCACCCTCCGCTCCCCTTTTCCCCTCAGCCTCGCTCGAGGTTAACACACTCTGTTTGTGCATGTCAGACTATTCAGACTCATAACGAAGTGGCTGCTGACCGCCGTGGCCTTTGAGCTCGGTTCGCGTACACAGTATATTCCTCTCTTTTTCTTCCCTGCTGCTTTTGTGCTTTGCCTCTCTCTTTCTCTTAACAAGGCCAATGTTTATATTCACAGAGCACAGGATAAATAGTTACAGTAAACTACACCATAAATGACTTCACAGTGGTAAGGTGGTGTATTGCTGTTTGATAACTAAAGCTGTCATTTGCTTTAGCACATAAAATAAATGCCATAGGCTATTGCTATTTACTTATTTTACTGTACAAAACTATTTGTTTATTTTGTTGTTTTTTTACATCTAATAATTCAAATGTTTTTTTTGATATAATAAGGTGAGTTGTTTCATATCTCGTGTTCCCTTAAAACGTCGTTCTCATCTTCTCAGCACCTGCTAGCAGGAAGCTTATGATAATACATTTTGTGACCTGAGGCAAACACTTGAAATCGTTTAAACTGGTGTAACAGCACATTTAACAAATCCCTTCTGTTCTGTTGATAACAGACAAATGGCACATTTATTATGTTAAGAAAATCAAACATTTGGAAACGGCATCATTAGGTTCTGAAATCTAAGAACACAGCTTTAGACATAGATAGTTCACCATTAGCTAACCAATAACTACTCTTTTTTTCATACTTCCCCAGAGAACAAAAATTGACAGTTACATTATTAATGTGAACAATGCAGGATTAAATTAAGTGTAAATCATGAAAACCCACTAGTAATGACTCTAGTATTATGATTTGGAAATGTATTCAGTAAGACTTTTTAATAAGGTGTCATTTGTTGATGAATTAACTTACATAAACAAACAGCGAACAATCCATTTATTACAGTATTTATTCATCTTTGTTAACGATATTTGATAAAATACAATCATTCATTGTTAGTTCATGTTAACCCGCAGTGCATAAACTAATATTAACAAAAACTTGTGATTTTGATCATTCTTTAGTAAATGCTGAAATTAGCATTAACTAAGATTAATAAATGCATGTTTTCATGTTTTTGTCTTTGTTTTGTGCAAAGATGTTTTAACTAATGTTGTTAACTAATGAAGGTTATTGTAAAGTGTTACCATGTATTCTAAAGTTTTTGTAAGGTTTAGGGGGTGAAGGAGTGCTATGGCAGCCTGTTTCCTGCACTGAAAGGTTATTGCAACTTTTTATCTCACAATTCAGACTTTTTTCCCCCTTTGAATCGCATGATACAAACTTGCAATCTCGCAATTCTGACTTTTACACTTACATTTACAATTCTAAGAAAAAAGTCAGGAATGTGTGATATAAACATGCAGTTCTGAGAAACAAGCTCACAATTGTCAGTTAGAATTCAGAGATATCAAGACTTTATAACTCAGAATTGCGTACAAAGAAGTTTATATAACACAATTCTGACTTTTTTTCACATTATTGCGACTTTATATTCCGCAATTCTGATTTTATAACTTACAATTGCCAGTTTATAGCTCACGATTCTAAGAAAAAAGTCAGAATTGTTTCTTCAGAATTGAGTTTGTCTCAATAATCTTTTTTTTGTTTTATTCAGTTGTGAAAAGTTACTTCCATAATTTTCTTAGCAGTTCTGAAATAAAAGGAACAGCTAATAGAGTGTTTTAACAAATTAATTCGAGTTTCTTGTAAGTTATAGTAGTTACATGTTAATATTGTGTAAACTTTTGTTCATGTGTATGTGTATGTAATGATATAACAGCTATCATCTAAATTGTTACTCATACAGTAGCATAATAAACTCACTGAGCAAGTAAATCAAGCAATACGAGAAAAAGCTCCCATGGTTTTCCTGATGTTCGAGTGGCACATCAGGCTCTGACTTCACATTGGGAAGCCAATGAATAGTGACTTTTCAAGCCTATTTAGGAGCCAGATCTCAGTGAGGAATTGTTGGACTTGTTTCTCCCAGTGATGGAGGTCATTTATCATCTTAACCTCTCTCTATATCCCTTAAAATGAATTGCATTGCAGAGTTTCGTAAGGTACAAATTAAAGATTGTAAAATAACTTCAAACCAAGCAATCAGTTTGACCCAACCGGAAGCTGAATATGGATCATTTTAAAGAAAACAAGTTAAAGTTAGCACTCCAGCCTGTAACGGCACACTTTTCCACATGTCACTGCTTCACAGGAGCTCAGTTAATTAATCAACACAAGGTTTGATTTCTTTTAACCTGCTTACCCAGCTAACATAAATTTATGTTCTGAGAACGCTTTCCTAACGTTCTGGTTTGGTTGTGGGAACGTTATTTGGAATGTTCCAAAAACGTAGAAATGTCCAGTTTCCTAGAATGTTATTATGTGGTTAGTATAACGTTCCTGCAATGTTCTTGCAACCAAAATTTCACTTAAAATATAAAGTTCTATGAACGTTTATTTACAACATTCCAAGATCCACGATGTCCAGTTTTCCTAACATTGCTGGAACGTTATTTTATGGAGTTTTGTTTCACCTACATTTTATTAAAAATACAACATCCTTCATTATGTAAAAATTAATGTCCCAAAACGTTTTCTATTAACATTACAAGAACGCTAACAATGTTGTAAAAAAGTTCTAAAAACATTATTTTACGTTTAATGTTTTGTACTAACATTTACACAACTTTTAAATAACGTTAGTGAATGTTCTGGGAACGTTCCCTGTTAGCTGGGTGAGGGCCTCAGGCTAGATCTGTTTCCTGAGACACCAAAAAAAAGCATAAGATACACTAATGATGCTGAAATAATCACATCAAGCGAACAACATTTTCAAAGCTTTTCCATGCAATCACAAACACGTACGCACCGGCTGAGAGTGAAATGCCATGTGTAATGTGCTTTTCCCACTCTCTCTTTGATCAGTTTTGATAAAGACGACATGCCAGTGAGACTTTTTCCACTGCTCATTTGAGCTCCGGTTTCACCATAGACCTGTAATTATATAGAGAGATTATCCTTATAAAGATCCCGACTGCAAAAATGTCTCGTTAACGGTTTGTGATTCCTCAGTTTGGTCACTGTGGTAGATGAGGTTAAGGTGCAACGAACACTGGACGTATCAAACTGAACTTGTGTCCAGGTTATTTGAAGTTCAGGAAAATAAAGGGCTGTTTTTAAAAAGAAAGCTGCTAGAGATGATGAGCACTAAATAATAAAAGATGGTGCCATGAAATTATAATGAGCAAATAGAGAGTAATGATAAATGGCATCTGTGAGAGCCTCATAATGATTTCAAATCACCATTGCTTGCAAGTTCTTGTTCAAGTTTTCAAGGATATTCCAGCAATACAGTACAAAGCAGAACAAAGAGATTTTAACCCCAGAAGATAGAAATGCCTTTATTTAGACAGTCGTGATATGTATGTAAATATGTGTGTGTGTGCGTGTGTTTAAAATAAAGTGATATTTTAAAATTGTGAATTATTACAATTAATGATGATTTTGTATTTGCAAATCTTTTAAAATGTAATTTATTCCTGTGATGCAAGCTGAAATTGCAGCAATTACTACATTTTTCAGTGATCCTTCAGAAATCATTCTAATGATGATTTGCTGTTTAAGAAACATTTCTTAAATTTTGTGAAAACTGTAATACATCATATACATCAAATACATTTTATAGTTTTGAGGAAGAGTCTTGTGGAACATTATAAACATTACTGTCACCTATGATAAATTTACTTTCTCCTTTCTTATGCAAACAAAGTTAATATACACACAAAGACACACATTATGTCATTTATTATTTAATTTAGTTGAATAGTCAAAAAAACTTAAAATACTCTTACTGTATTTCAAAATTCTCGTTTGTGCATTTTATTCTCTACAGTCATCTGAGACAATTTAACGGAAGCATAACTAAAAGCAACCTTTCTGGCATTGTTTTTGTTTTAATCTCTTCTTCTCTTTTAATCCCTAAAAGTATTCACACACCCTTCCTCCATAATGACTTTGAAACAGTGCTTCAATTGCTTCTTTCAGTGCTTTTGAGCACATGATGTGTGACTTCACTTTCACTTCACTTGATTGGCTACTATATTCATGAAGCGTTATCTCAAGTCTGCTCAGGTGAACTTAACTGTCTAACTAGATTCATCAGGCTTG
This sequence comes from Enteromius unitaeniatus, assembly GCA_032359435.1. Lineage (NCBI taxonomy): Eukaryota > Metazoa > Chordata > Actinopteri > Cypriniformes > Cyprinidae > Enteromius > Enteromius unitaeniatus. The sequence goes on from JAUMHI010000064.1 coordinate 5,916,936, forward strand.
GCCTTTTGTTTGGGTGAACGCTTGTCTTTCTTAGGTCAGTTTGAGGGAGCCACGGGCATGATTTGCAGCAAAGGACATACTGCCGACTTTACTTTGTGCTTCGAACATAAACCCAGCCATATGTACCTCAAGCCATGTTTTCAGCGCATCCCAGTAGCTCTGAAAGCCACGCATCCTCATATGAACCAACCAAATTAGGGTTAATAGCCAGTAATTTCCTTTTTGTCTTATTTAAAATGTGTTCTGTCCTTTAGGTGGCCTCAATGTGGTGTTTGTCATTCATGTCACTCACCGAAGGCCTTGATTGGGCAGTGTGCCAACGCATTAAAAGACTTTATAATTACTCATGCATTAAGATTAGCCTCACATGCCCATCCGAACAGATTTGGCTTCTCCCCGCTGACTTTAGTCAATCTATATGTATTGAAATCAAGTAGACATTTAAGTATCTGCAAGGTCAGTGACATTATAGTTGCGTAGGTCCCTTGAGGGAACCTTTGTGGCTCCGCATGGTAAAGGTACTAATTATCGCTCACACGTGGCGCATTTTCAAAGAGCAGACGCTGATGAGATGCGAACGGGCAACAGACCATGGTGTGTGTGTGTGTGTGTGTGTGTATGCATAATTCAAAAGCTAGTCTGAATATGAGCCTAATGTAAATCATCAGCGGCCTACAGTGGAGATTAACCAGAACAGAAAGGAAAGAGAGCGCCATGAGTAAACTATGCCACACATACCAGGCCAGACTGTGTCTGATCCTAATCGCCCGTCAACGAATTAACAAGAGCCCTCAGCACTTGACAGCAAGACCTTGAGTGCGGTTATCACCCTCGAGTCTCGTCTCAATGTCAGGCCGACCGTGTTTCACGAGCGCTATGCACACCCCCGCACTCACTGCCTGCCAAAGACACAAACACTCGGAGGATGGAGGGTGCAAATGACCTTTTAGAGCAGAGTCCTGAAAGACAGCAAAGAGCGAAGCGGAATATCAAATCATGTGCTTGTTTGACATCCATTGTCCAAATAATATGTGTATAGTCTAAATATACAAGTCCAAAACATATATTTCCATTATAGATAATACAGTATATTTCCATTACATTAAAATAAAATTAATTAGTAATTAGTATATCTTTTTACATAAATACACATTCAAAGGTTTGAGGGTTTTTATTATTAATCATTCAGCAAGTATACATACAAAAAACTAGACGTGCTATTGGTACAAAAGGTTTCTAGTTCAAATATTGATTAACTGATTGATTTATTGATCAATCGGTTGATTGATTGACCTTAATCAAATAATTAAAAAAAAGTCACACACAAAAAAAAGATTTATCAGCACCATATTTATACAAATAAAAAAACGTTTTTAGCTTGGGAATAAATTAAATTTTAAAATATATTAAAATAGAAAACCGTTATTTGAAATAATATTACTATTTTAGTGTATTTTGGATTAAATAAATGCAGGGGTACATAAGAGACTGACTTACTAAATAACTAAATAAATATCTTACCACAAACCTATGAACAGACGTTTATAATTAATTAAAAATATATTTTCACACTGAAAATATATTTTCTTGCTCTTTGAAGTGTATTTTGCAGAATTTATTGGCATCTTAAGTTTGAATAAAAAACAAATGGCATCTTTTATATTTTACTATTTCGCTAAACAATAAAGTATGCATTTTTGCGAAACTTGTTGACGTCACAACAGCCCATGGTTTCTGGAAATATAAATCTATGAAATTTTTTATTCATTTTATGCTGTGAACATCCTTTGAAAGGTAAAATGGTAAAATACTTTAAAAGTAATACATGCTTCCTCTCCTCAACAAAATATGATATGAAGTTTCATTCAGGTTTGAAGCAACAATTCAACGTTTCATACTTTAGGTTCATAAAGGTTTTTCCAAATCCCTTTAAGATTTAGCAAGCACACTTAATAATATTTTGTATCGACACATTTTTGAGCTTTAACTGGCTGTGATACTGTGAATCTATTCTAACCCATCCTGCACTCCGGCAGCCCAAGTCAAAAGCTATGTTGGCGCAGTGGAGGGAAAGAGAGGTCGAGGGTGAGCTTTTAAGACTCCAGACGGTGTTGCTCATTGTAAATGGATGGTGTCTTGCCTTCTGAAAGCTTTTGAAGTCCTCTCTTGATATAACAGGTCTGTAAAAATCTGTGTGGCCGTGACATAACTGAAAGAATGTGCCGTCAGGGGACTTCTGAGAGCGTTAATGTACCATCACCAGATAAAAAAAACCCTACAGGGCCCCGGGGAGATGAAGTGGGGCACATCCCATAGATTTCACACTCATTCAGTAGTAATAGAAGGTTTATTTCAAATGTGCTTGCAGTGCATGTCATCAAAAAAGCATGAATAAAGTGCACAGAAAGCATCGGGGGTAATCCTTTATCTTCATCAGGGGTTCAGATCTGTCACTGGGGTCTTATTTCAGGGATTCTCAAGTTTTAAAGTGCCCCTATTATGCCTTTTCAAATATGAACTTTCATGCAGTGTGTCATGTATCTGGAAAGTTGTGACGCTGACAGTGCACGATAAATGAAATTATTGTCTATCAAAAAAGAGTCGGCTCACATTCGCCTAAACGAGTCGTCAGCAATTTGAATCTTTTTCTGTTATGGATCCATGTCACTAAGTAACATATTTGCATAATGTCCGCCCACGTTCTACAACTTGCCCCGCCCACAAACAGTACAATCTCCACATGGATTACATCATGTGAAAAAGAAGCTGTATCCTGTGAGAGTAAATTTGTTTTATATGCCCTTCCGAAAGATGAATCTACAAAGAATTTGTGATTCACATTCATTTTTTTCAACGACACCTCAGCAGTACAATCTCTTGTTGTGTTCGTCTCATTTTACTGAAGACTGCTTTTCCAATCTTGGAGTACAACGCGATATTCACCAAACACTTGGTCTTAAAAGATGGATCAGTGCCCAGTTTACGTAGACCAGTATAGTGCCGAATTTTGACCCCTGGCAGATTATGACTCCCCTAGTATTTTAACCCCTAGGTTTAGGGTTAGGATTAGGGGTGGGGTTAGGATTACTATTGATTTCAATGAGGGGAGTCATAATTCGGCACAACACCGGCTTGCTCCTCTGAACTTCTACCTGTAAGTATGATTAATAATTGATGATTGTGTATGCTATGTTGTGTAACAACCCTGCAGATGTCCTGGTCACCGGCTAACTTACGTTTCTGTAGTTCTGTTGTTCAGCTGTGGGTCTAATGTAGTTAAATACTGTGATTGATGCAGCTTGACTGTCTGTCTGTCTCATTAGTTTAAGTAATGATAAACAGTGTTTAACGCAGTGTTATGCATTATACAACGCTTAAGTTCACAATGTAAAGGTGTGCCTGATTTGCTTACAAAAGCACTTTCCACAGTAGTCCTAGCTAACTACAGTAGTTGACGTATTCTCAGTGGACAGAGACAAACTCTGTGGACCGCTGTAGCGGTAGACCAATCATAAAGGACTGCACCATTTGACCAATCACAGCAGTGAGGGCTCACGGAAAGGAGGGGTTTAGACAGACTGATTCTTCAAACTGCTTCACACGAGTCGTTTATGAATCATTTAGAAATGGGGTAAAATTAAATCTATTTTTGACCTTGCATACATGTAAACCTGTTTTAAGAGACTAATAAAGCAATATTAGCAACCTTTAAAATGGCATAACAGGGGCACTTTAAAGTGCTGGAAACTGTTGGAAATTGCTTTATTGGCATTGAGTCTGTTCTGCTCAATTATTTACTGTAATTTAAACAGACAAGGTTATGTGATATTGGATGAAAGCACTACAGTTGTACTGCTTAATATTTTTGTGTAAAACATCATCCTTTAATTTTTCTTTGCTGAATAAAGTATTAATTTCTTTTAAAAAATCGAAAAGATCCATACTTATGGATAAATATATGTACACACACGCACACACACACACATATATATATATATATATATATATACTTAAAGTGATTGATCAAAGAGACTTAAAATTGTTTAAGTATGTGCGTCCCATGAAAGACATAATTTTAAACGTTGTAAGACAGGCAAAATAACTCTTAGGCTTTAATCTCGGCTAGTTGCTGAACAAGCTTTCTCCCTCTGTTGCCTTGAAGGCAATAAAATAGTGGCCATTTCCAAGGATTATGCTATGATTTCTGTTAAAGCCAGCAGTGTGGACAAGATTTTGACAGATTCAGGGCGGTTAGTGTGATTTCTTTTTACTGCACCCCTTTTTAGTGGCTAAAATAGGACACGCTGAATAAGTACGGGTGCCAAATCTAGAACTTATCACACTCTCAAGGGCAAACCAGCAACTACTGTTCTCTGCAACCGTCACACTTTAGTATTAAGATCAGAAAACCGTTTTATCACCTTTTTTTTCTCTGTGATCAAATATGAGACGCATTTATCAGCAGAACTGAAGAAATAAAAAGGTGATAATGAGTTCACAACAGCAGCATCGCAATCAAGAAGCTAAGATATTGTGACACCTGCACATTCTGGTGAATCTTAAAAAGAAAAGCCACCAGTCAGACTAATATCCGCTGCTTTTAACACCATTAACAACACTGACAAGACCTTTAAGAATGAGTTGTCATGTGCATTTTTTGCTATATAAAGGGGATTACACTCAATTAAATGTGTAATATGAGTTTGTTTAACTGTGTTTTTTTTATATTGCTCTATTTTCTTCTGAGAAATTGAAAATAAATGTGGTATTTCTGGCCATGGTTTTATAATTAAGCAAAAATAAAGCTATTACTTAAAATAAAAACAAAAGTAAAATAAAATCTACAAAACACATGAATTTACTTATGTATATATTTACGTATTTTATTTGAGATATTTGTCAAAATAAAAATTAACAAAAAAAATAATTCAAAATATGAATAAAAACTATAATAGTATCACAGTGACACTAAAGTAATAGCTTTCAAAAACAGATAATGGCTTTGCTGCCACCTAGTGGCCACTGATTTGAAATGCAGTTGAAAACATGCAAAAACGTGCAGATAAAATACAGTTTGCGTTGCAGACATTGTGCATTTTGTTTGCTTTTTTATATATTGACCAGTATTATTGAAAACGTGATTGGAACTATGAGCTTTGCAGAACAGTATAATTAATAAAGGCATTCCCATACACAGGGGTGGACTTAGCCATTAGGCAAAGGTAGGCAACTGCCTTGGGCCCCCAATAGTTAAGGAGCCCCCAAAATGATTTTCACGAGATGAGCATTAAGCACGGACTGCCTCTGCTCTATTCAGAGAAAAACTTGCTTACATTAGCTGCGTTTTCATTTTAAAAAGCATAACTTTACGCGCATATCCCGGCGTTTTTCACCATCAAAAACGAAAACTTATGAAAACGCTGCAGACCCTGTTTTAGTTGGAAAAATCTAGTTTGGAAGGTTTAACGCCAGTCTAAACGATGATCGTTTTTATTCTGAACGCCGTTTAAAACGAAAACGCACCGGTGTTAAGGGAGCGCGGTAAAGTTAGTTTTAGATTTGATATTCGCCAAAGCTGCTTTAGGGAGCGTCTGCAAATTTACATCTTAGTACTAAACGAAGTACAAATTTCTACTAATTGCGCCTAATTTCACATGGAAGCACCGCTGTTTTCTGATGTGTAGCCTCTTTGATTTGATCAGACAATGACTCGAACACTGTTCTGTCACTATTTCATATTCATCCCGATTTATAATAACAATAACACAAATATAAATCAATAAAAACATTTACTGAGAATTTAGCTGCATCCGAATAAAGTGTGGACACATTAGGATATGTTAAACCTAAACAGGTTTGTTTCAGTCAATATAATAAGTAATATAATAATGTATCTCAACTGTAACATGTTGTCTACAACATGAAATAATAAAAGTGTCTGCTGAATGAATAAATGTAACCCAAATTCTAATGAAAGAATTATAATAAGTACATGAAAACTGTAGAAACACTGGACCTGACTATGGGGCACCACTGTGCAGCAGCAACTTTGACAACAAAAAAAGGAACCTCAAGGTTGATTGAAGTAAACCATTCCTATATTTGCCTGAGGCCCCAAATTCACTAAATCCGCCCCTGCCCATACATTTCATATTATCATTTAAAATCCCACAATTTCACTCTTTCAGTTCAGTTCTCCCTTGAGATTTGAATGCATCCCGCTTATGTTCTCTGACTGGTGACTCTGAT
>JAUMHI010000064.1:5923284-5953794 GCA_032359435.1 Enteromius unitaeniatus
AGACACCAGTGCTGGTTGTCACAGGAGGATGGCATCTCATTAACTACAAGCTTTTCAGTCAAAAATGCATATATATATATACTTATAATTATGGATTTTTCTATGAATGGCTAAATTTCAAAACCTTTTAAATCCTTAAAAATAAAAAAATAAAACATCTAAACAAGCGAACTCACACTAGCATCTTCAGATAACATTCGACTGTGTGAATTCTTACAAATATATAATGGACTGTTTAAAAGTAGCCTAGTTTCCATCATGACAAATGATGTCATACTCTGACATGAGGCATTTTGTCGCAAAGCTGTATTTAATTAGGCTCATTGTATATTTAAAAGGTCCTGGCACAACATATACGCTTCACAGTCATTAGGATAAAATAAGAAGAACATAAATTTAAAACCTAATGTGAAAATATAAATATAATATTTTCTTTCAGCATAGCCTATGTAAATAAAGACACGGAGGCATAAACTGGAAGATGCTAAATGCGTCTACTACAATATCATGGATTATTTGCCTTTCCCTTTAGTTACAGACATAATATAATCAACATTTTGCGTCTTTGAATCCGTGGACATTATTATTTAGGCTCTGTCTCAAACGAATGCTTGTCCTCTGAACTGTTACTGATGGGAGGTGGGGATAAGTGCACACCACGACCTGTCAATGAGTCTGTGCGATCATTATTCAAGGAAACTGACCAATCAATTTCACCGCGCACAGCCAGTCCCGCCTCCGTATGTGGTTGCCAGGTCTCAGTAAAGTCTCCTTGGAATGTGGAACTTAAGCATATGAAAAGTGTATTTCAATATTTTATGAGAATAAAAATCTTACTTTGTTTTCGTACATCTGACTCCTTGTTGTTTTTAGCCTGACAAAAATGAACAATGAGCTAGGCTATAATAGTATTATTATTGATGTGTTCCTGTAGTTATTGGAAAGGAGCCTGTCATAGCAACCTATTTAGCAGCAGTTTTTTTAAAGCAGCCTAATTTATGCAGCTTATTTACAAATGACAAAATAGATCAATGTATTAGTTGAAATAATATTTAATGTATTATATATTACGTTATATGTAATTATAGTCATACAAATTATACAAGTTGAATCATATAAGTACAATATGTCCAAGGTGGAGAAAGCTAAGAATCACTAAAGCTGTGTACAAACGTGTATTTTATATATAGAAACAAGCATAAATATTTGTTAGAATTAACAAATATTATATTATCCCATTCGCAGTCGAAAGTCTAGGACTGAAAGGAATTAGGCAGCTCGCCTTCATTTTAAATAAAGCGTGTATTTTACTTGAGGGATCTGGCAACCTCTCCTGCATCAGCGTTCACTGTGAATTGGTCTGAACTACAAGCGTCTTATTTTCTCGTTGCTCAACAACAATATCGTGTTCGATTTGCTTGTCATGTAACTGACATTTCCAGAAACAGAAATTTACACGGGTGAAAGCTTTTGTCCGGAAAAAAAAAACAACATTCAAGATGGGTTGCGCTGGATTCACCTGCTCCAAGAATTCCCTGTGCGCGCTCAACATCCTCTATGTTGTAAGTAACCAGCGCGTGTGTGGAAGCAACCATATGGGACATCTTCATCAGTCTTTATCATAGTGACATTAGCACATCTGCTTTACAAATACTCATACAATAGGTGTTTCTTTGTGGCTTTACTGCGGTCCTCTGTGTCTCAGGATCCATGTGAATTATTTAGAGAGATTCTTTGTGTGGAAGGAGGCCGATGGTTCTGGTTTCACGCGCAGCCTGTAGAATAACATCCCGGTTTCCTCGCAACTCGTCTGTTTTGGCAAACTCACATCCTGCGTTTGTTCTGCTTATGCAGATATCCCGCTTCATTAGTGATTTGGCTGATATTGTGTGCTGATTAAACTCAGCATTTACATTAGATTAGAAAGAAAACATTATTATCAGCTTGTTACTTAATAGGTGGTAGCAGAAGCTCAGGGCTCATTCATTTTTCATTTCTGAATTTTGTGTTATAAAGTGGACTTGTGTTATTTTATTGCTCAAGTGGCATCACAGCTGCTGTTGGGCCATTTGCCTGCCATTTGTGTTCCCATGAATCACCTCTGACAGGAACCTGAACCCATTCCCATTATTTGATACAACTTTTACTGCGTGTGTTTCATTTAATAACTCTATCAATTAGTAACTTTTTCGTTTTTCCAAGGCTATATCTAGATATTTAAGAATCATTATGTCATCATTAATAAAATAAAGTGGAATCTCTTTAGTCATAAATCTATTAGTATTTCCTTTTTTTGAAAATCCTAGCTTTTATTTATATTTCAGTTTTACTTTTAATTACTGAAAAGTTCAAACGTTTTAATTTAAATTGGTTTTCAAGGAAACATGTCTACTATCAATTGAATTATGTATTTATTACAAATATTTAATTGGGTTTAATATCAATGCTATTTCTATTAATAAAAGTGTCTTTTAATAGTTATATGATACATTAACAGCACTGTTTCCCTGTCTTCAGATGGTGAGTTTGCTGATGATTGGCATCGCCGCCTGGGGCAAGTGTTTTGGGTTGGTGTCGAGCTTCCAGGTGGTGGGTGGCATCATTGGAGTTGGGGTCTTCCTCTTCTTTGTTGCCCTAGCTGGACTTATTGGTGCCATGAAGCACCACCAGGTTCTGCTCTTCTTTGTATCTTTTACTGTGATCATCCATTGCTCATTTGTTTGTGTTTTGAATAAGTGCAGAATGAACTCATTTGAACTGTTTTACAATAATTATATCCGGGCTGAAAGTTAATGATGTGATTCATTAAACAGTTTGCATAAATCCTCATTTTCTCCTTGAATCCAATTTTGTAGTGTCCAGTTTCTTCTGGTAAACTGGACCCTGCTGGAGACAAAATGTGTAATTAGTCATAAAAAGGATTAATTGGAACAAAATAGCTAGAAAATTGTATACATTTCCCCCCTAATATATCACAATGCTTATAAACATCCATATAAGCATTTTAAATGGCCTCATACAAACAAACTGTGTGTGTGTGTGTGTGTGTGTGTTGAATAATGTATGCCAGGTCTTTGCATTGCATTGCATGATATGCTCTGTGTTTTTCTTCATTTCTTTTGGAGAAGTGACTTTGATTATGATTTTCTCATATAATGCATTTCACTCTCTGACCATAGAGTGGTGCAGTTAACATGACAAATGAGTGTGCACAAAAGTGTACCACTTGCAATGTAAAAAAAAAAAAAGGCTCTCAAATGAAACGAACTAATCCCAAGATGAATTTGGGCCATTACTAAAAATGCCCTGGAAGAAGCTTATATATGATTAAACACTGTTACTCAGTGAGGAATGATTGCATGATTGTTCCGGTAGTCTGTTAAGGGATAGGAAACGATTTCAGTATATTACATTTCATCCTCAATAAAACATAAAATAAGTCACGTTTGTATTTTAAGCATAGCTTACGGCGTAATACAATTCTGCATGTCATTGCCATTTATTACTGGATTTCAAGAGAAAAACCACAAACAACCACCAAATTTAATTTTGTTTTATTGAACGCTCTGATATTTATTACAGAACTTTTAAATCTAGTGGATATAGTGGTAGATGTGGTGTTAATAATAGCATTACTCTGAATGTTCTGCATTGTATTTTTGTGTTTTAATCCTTAATTCATTGACAACAGTACATGATCATCCTGTTCCTGGTGTTTGTAGTTCAGTTTTCAGTGTCCAGTGCGTGTCTGGCTATCAATGAGGAGCAACAGGTAACACTGATCATCTGGTAATCTCTTTAGTCTAGAAATGCAGTACAAATATAAAATTCCGTTCAAAACCTTGGGGTCAATATTATAGTGTTTTGTCACGAGTTCTCCTTCCTGTGTGTAGAATCACCTGTTGGAGGTGGGCTGGAACAACTCTCTGACCACTCAGAGGGATGTGGAGAAGAGTCTGAACTGCTGCGGCTTCTCTCGCATGGATATCAATGGAAGCTGTTCAGCTGTAATTTCCTCCAATACACAAGTTTCATTGTTCCTCTGTAGTGTTTCTGTACCGCTGAATGATATAAATGACACCTGTGTGGGTGATAATGTTTGTGCTACTAATTTGCATGCTGATGATAATATAACATAAACAAGTGTGTGACATGTTAGGCAATTGCATAATTTGTTCTATTATAATAACTCCGTGCTCTTGTCATTGTATTTTTGCCCTCGTGCAGCCCTGCTTTCATTACAGCACTTGCACCACATGTGCAGCAAAGATCCAGGAGCACGCCGGTGAGGTGCTGCGCTTCGTTGGAGGAATCGGACTCTTCTTCAGCTTCACAGAGGTCAGCCTGCTCCCGATTTCTCTTTTTTCATGGTCAGGCATCTTTAAAAAAAAAAAAAGACTAGCACAGAAAACATGCCAAAGGAATTTGGTGAAGATGTACTCTCCCTCAGGCCATTCAATGTGTAGAGGAGTTTGTTTCTTCATCCAAACAGTTTGGGAGTAATTTAGCATCACTTGCACACCAGTGGATTCACTGCAGTGAATGGGTGCCATTAAAAAGAGAGTCTAAACAGCTGATAAAAACATCACAAGAATTCAGCAGTTAATATCTTTTGAAGTTAAAAGCTGCATTTTTCTAATAAACAAATCCATCATTGAGATAGGCTTATCTTAAACCGTTGCTTCCAGCTAAAACATGAGACCTCTTTCTATAATGTTGCTATGTCCAGTGAAATATATATCAGCTCAGAAATATGCAGAGCAAAATAATTGCAAACAAATATGTTGGTGGAGGACCGGGGATGCACTTTCACTGGAGAAAGTTACTATGGATTATTGAAAAAAGCCTTGATGGGTTTATTTGAGACACACCACTTTTGTGAGGCATTAAGAGATGTACTGGGGTCATGTGGATTACTTCTGGATTATTGTGATGTTTTTTTTAATCAGTTGTTTGGATTCTGACGGCACCCATTCACTGCAGAGGATCCATTGGTGAGCAAGTGGTATAATGCTCAATTTCTCTAAACCTAATTCAAGAGTTCACGCTTTCCTCATTATAAAATTTTAGCTGATTTGGTGTGCTGTCTGGGGAGCGAGCCGGGAAAATGGCAAACTCCGAACCCTAATGATTTGAGCCCTGGTGGGTCAGGATTCGGAGTTCAGCTCGCTCAGAAAAAGGCAGGGAGGGAGCACAAAAGCGAGATGTGGGAACGAGGGCGCTGGGTATTTTTATAGTGAGGGGAAAAAGATGTGATTGGATGAGTATTGCAGAAGGAATGATTAGAGCACAAGCTGCCATCCGTGCGGGATTAGATCGTCCAGCGATCCTCTCAAAATGAGTTTTTTGCATAACGTTCACTTATAGGATATAGGAATAAACCCATCTATAAGTTCAATTTTTGGGTGAACTATACTAAACGATTAAGTTTCCTGCTTGTTTCAGATCCTGGGAGTTTGGCTGACATATAGGTACAGAAACCAAAAGGACCCACGGGCAAATCCCAGCGCCTTCCTCTAGGTTTGATTCTTATGATGAGTTCTCTGGATGTGTCATCTGACATTGGAGCTGTTAAAGGGAGTGTGTGTTTGCTTTTACCGAAGAGGAGACCAGCCTGTGTGTTCTTGCTGCTATATATTAATATGTGCTTGATTTTTCAAGAGTACAGTGTGACAGCACTGTACTGTACATTATAAGGTTGTACTTATGCTTGAAGAAGTCCTCTCAATGAAAGAACAGAACACCAAATACCAGTATGCAGTACCTACACTAATGGGCTAAACAACAAAGACCACTTGATTTTATGTCAACATTTTATGTGGTAAAAAACATTAACAGAAAATGAGCTGATGTGATCAAAACATGCAGTGCGTGAGCATGACACTATTTATGTTGAGTTTATATATGCCGACAAAATGTATCCATATCAATTCCACATCAGTTTCTGATATTAAATGCACATGTTATCAATTAGCACGGATGATAGCGTTAAACCAAACTTGCTCAGAATCACTATAATGCAATAAAATTGCAATTTTAAAAAAACTGTCAGAATGTTAGATGCATTATTGGACTTCATAATTAGTATGAAAATGCAATTACAAAATTGATAGACGAATGTTTTCTTGAGCACTGTTTAATGATCTCAGATTTCATATTACATATGTATCTGCTTATTTTCTTTTCTTTATGTGTGTGTGTGTGTTAGTTTACCAGCTTGATTTTGCGTATAGTTTTGGCTTCTTGCATGAATTCCTCATTGAAATGTACATCTATATCCAATGGTTCTGTGAACTATGCTCTCAAGCATTTGAAAAATAAAAAGATAAAGAAATAAAGACCTTGAGGACACAATTGTACTCTGGCCAGTTTTGTCTTTGTGTAACTTAATTGTTGGGTTTCCACATTGCTTAGGGCTAATGCTTTTATTGTCTGAAATCCTTTTTGGGAGTATTTCAGGAAAACAACTTCCTCCAACCTTTAACCAATCAGAGACTGACACCTCGGGCAAGAGCTCATTGTATAACAAAGGCAGTTACTAACCAGGCAACAATATGACTCAAGAAAACATGCTGCCAGTCACGCTGACTCCTCCCACCAGGATACTAACCGGAGGACACTCCGTTAAAGTGACAGTTAGACAAAAAAACTTTGTGTTTTTTTAACACAATTGGACTACCAGCAACTATTTGTTCTTATAAATATCTTTTTTTTTTGTTTAACAGAAGATAGAAACTCATAAAGGTCTGGAACAACTTGTGAGTAAATGATGACAGAATTTTCTTTTTTTTTGGGTGTCTGTCCCTTTAACTGGAAACCCACATGGCTCTCTGCTTTGAATAAATGGTGCGAGAGTAACTGGATAAACAAATTACCAGGACAAACGGGTGTTCAAATAACTTCATTTATTGAAAAAGCCTGAAGTTTACCGTAACAATCTACTCAAAGAACAATTTTTGTACAGGGCTTTACAGTGCGTTTCATGCCGTCAGTAAACAAATGACAGAATAATAGTGACCCTCAGGGAAGTAGTGTCCTTTCTGCGGGCAAAAAGACCAGGCTTTTGTGTTCACAACTCTGTCTTCAGGAACTTCAAGGCTCTCTGCATGTTGCTCAACACTGTGGAAACAAAACCAAAACGAGTGATGCTGCGGGTCTGGTGACGTGGAATCACTTATTTGGGCGTTAAAACAGCTTTCAGACTTACAGAGCTTCATGTCGGCGGGTTCATAGGCGTACAAGCGGTTGGAATAGCGGCCGGTGATGTCTGCACGGACAGTCATGGAGGGATCTGGAGTGCAGGAAGGATTTGAATCATTTATGCAGACCATTTAATAATATGCAGCATTATTTATGTATCAGGCGTGATTAAATCAACTCACCAACAAAGACGATTCTGGGAACGTACTGGCCATCAGGAGACAAGTGCTTGTCTGTGGTCTCGTACTATAAAAACAGAAAACAAGGCAGATCAATTTACAGGCATTTATACACATAACTGACTAATTAGGATAGTGCACAGACTGCATTATACATTAGCTAGGTAGAATAGGCCTATTTATAAATGTTTGTTTGTAAAAATAATAGCCTACATGTTAGCCATTAAGTAATAGGCCTATTAAATTGCAGTGTTTAATTTCATATTAGTAGATGATGGAAGTTAAGAAATACGTTTAACTAGTCTAGGCTAATTAACTGTCAACAAATGGTAAAGTGTTACTCACCACCAAGTTCAAAATCACGAAATCATCATCGGCCAGCTTCTGAATTTCTTTATCCTCAGCGAAGGCCTTCTTCAGAGCTGATCAAATAATTTTAAAAATAAAATAAAAAACCCCAATGATACAAACATGTAGAACAAATTGAGGATTTTGAACCAACCAAGAGTGAACATTTTAAAATAAAAGTCAATCCTTACCCTGGCTGTGTGGGCAGTCCTCCAGATGAAAGATGACCATGAGGGGCTTGTTTCTAATTAAACAGATTATACAAGTTGTAAAATATATATATTTTAAAAAAGCATCAATATACATTCTATACCCAGAGAAGTATATTTTCTCACTTGGACCGTGACCAAAACAGTGCTTCCTCATACGTCTGTGCCCAAATCAGCTGATCACCCCATCCTAAAATGAAAGCAATACTGAATACAAATACTAAAAAATGATATCTACTCAGCCAATGTGGATGATAACTGCTACAACATCATTATGGCTTAAAAGGGAGAAGAAAAAACAAAACGTATGCTACTTTCTGCATATATAGTTTCAGTTATCCTATTCTAACAGCTCGCTAAAGCAACATAATTTCACAAAAGCTGCTAAAAACCAATATTTTGTCATGTTTTCATGAAGCTGACCTCTGGAGAGAGTCTGAGGAATCCTCTTCTCTTTCTTAGGAGTGGTCTTCTCAGGCTTCCCGATGGCAGAAGACAAGGTCACCAGGACCAAGAGCACTGAGAGTATTCCTTTAAGCATCTTCACAAGCTGAAAAAACGAAACGTTTCAGTATAAAGCTGTTAGGAAATGACAAAGCATGACTTTACCAACAGTCCCAGCAGTTAATGGTGTTGTTAACGCTTGAAAGCAACCTGTAGCAAAGTCTCCAGAGAAACACAGCAGCAAAAAGTCCCTGTAAAGTGCAATCCTCACCTGTTCTGGGCTTCTCTGTTGAGTGTGTTCAGACTCAGACTGCTGGTCTTTCTCTCACTCTCTCTCACACACCTGTGCCTCTCTTATACCTGTTCACCTGAAGCTCCTCCCACCTCTCTTCTGTTCTGGAATGTGATTCTGCGCTTTAATGCTATATCGCCTTATTTTGTAAGCAAACTTTCATTAACTCTTTTGTTTGGCTAGACTCCAAGGACAGGTCAGCATATAGTTTTGATAAGATACTGAAGAATGATTGGGCTTTTTGGGATTGGCTGAGCTCTGATCTGTGATGTCAGAGGGGTACATTAATTGTAATTTAAGGAATGACGTGGTGTTAGGATGAAAACTTGTATATTACGCATGAATATCTTGGTGCATATTTTAATCGTATTATTATCAAGCACATTGAATCTATCTGCACAGTGTTTTTGAAAGTTATAGTTGCATCTGAAGGAAATCTACTGTTGGCAAGTAGGAATATTTGAATATTATAACTTGTGCATTATAATCTGTTTTCTTTAATATAATAGGGTGTGTATTTTATACAGGATTCTTAATAGTCTATAAATCCAGTGTGTAGGGTGCTGGTGAAATCCTGCCTTGCAAACATTTGCTTAATGAAGCGCTCAAAAGGAAGTTTCTGGAGCACTATTCCTTTGAAAGGACTGACGTGTCCTTAAGACTCTCTATCAGCCTTTGGTGTAACTTTTACTGTGTAACTGTATTATTTTTATTATTATTTGAAATTATAATTGTATTATTTGTATTTAATTTTATTACCTCTATCACTTTTCTGTACTTATTCTAATAAAGGAAAAGGATTACCAGTGAACTGTAATTTTAATAAATTGTATTTTTTTCTCTTTCCTTTTATTACTTCTACCACTTTTCTGTACCAATTCTATAGAGAAATCATCATAATAATTCAAATCATTTTATTTTATTTCAATAATAAATGCCAAGCATTACCTTTTGTTTAAATATTTTAACTGAATTTTATTTAATTTCACCACTTTTAACATTTTATCTGTACCAAATGTAATAAAGCAAAAAAGCATCACCAGTGACCTTTCAGTTCAGTTAATTTGCTGACATCTGTATTACATGACAGTTGTAAGTGTTATTTTGTAACATCCTCTGTTGCTCAAACGCACATGCATGTTAACATTTCCGGAGCAAGTCACTGCTGGAAACTGGAGAGGTGCATGTTTATAGCTGATTTCATCTCTTCTGAAAATGAGTTTCTCTGAAACGAAGGCCTCTTTGCACTAGCGGCTGAGGGATACTGTGACAGCGCCGGATCAATGGCGTCTTTGTGCTGAGTAAAACAGAGTCAGGGCCTTCACGACAACCAACACCACTCAGGCTCAATGAGTCTGGTCTTTTTATGACTTCACTCTCTATGTCCTTCAGATGGACAATCACTGGCCCTATATTGTGCTCAAAATGACAGGTATGACTTACTCTAACTTCAAACTAAAGGTTTGTCACAAATAAAACACAGCTGAGGATGTGCTTCAGCTAATTCAACTATTTTTATTACGTCAAAGTAAAAGTTGCTTAACCTTCAGGAAATTAATATAACAATAATAATGATATTAATAATGATAGCACAAAATAATAATAACATTATTTTAAGTAATACAGTAATATGTATTTTAATCATTTAATCTTATTTTCTTCTCGTCCAGTCTACATTAATCTGATCAAAAAATAAAACTGTAACATTGAAAAATATAAGAATTTATTTGATTCATTGAAAGACCATAGAACAGCCTTTATTTGAAATATTTTTTATATATATAAATGAATATGACCCACACACTCTGTATATAACATAGAAATGAAATGTAAATATACAAATATTTTTTATATTGTATTTTTTTAATATTTTGTAGTAAATTATTAAACAATTATATATATATATAATTTTATTACATTTATATACTATATTATTAACAATAGAATACAATTTTCCATTTAATACTTAGATATTTTTTGTATTTTAATATTTTGTAACAAGGTTTACTGTCACAATTGATCAATTTAATGCGTCCAAGCTGAAATAAAATAAATAAAACTTTTGAACAATAGAATCCTTACATTTACTAATTATACATTTACTTTCTTACAGTTATTTCCAACCCTGCTACCAAAATTAGTTACTTGTCAGAATACACCTTATTTTAATTTTATTTTTTTAAATAAACATTAAACATGAAATCCTTGCAAATAAAAGAATGCAAAAGAAAAGAAAAACTATCAACAGCAATCTAGTGTTTAACATTACAATCACAAAACTGCTTGGATGCTTTTATACACAGCAATGACCTCATTTTTTATTTTATTTAATTTATATGTACACACTAAAAACTTGAAATACGCGTTAAGTTACAGGATGAATGAATTGCTGAGGTGTCCTTAACTCCAATTGATCCCTCCTGCGCCTTGCAGGCATGCAGAAATTCTACGAAGTGGAAGTCAATATTTGTCCTCGAGGGCTGGGTGCAGACCACTCCTGATCACACACACACTCCAGCAGCCATCTGCACCGACTCCGCCCTGAGAACACGGATCTCACACAGCGCCCGCGAACGATTCTTACCGTTTGACCTGGGGAGGAAAATTCCGAGGGATTGTGTAGAATCCCAAAAGTAGAGCTTAGAGCTTAAACATGCAAAGAGGCTCTGAGAGAGAGTGGTCGTTATATGTTGACGTAACGTCTTAAGACCCGGGGGGGAAAGTTTTAGGATTTCTCTTTGTCTTTAGAGCATTAAAAATAGTATAATATTAAGAATTAATTATAAAAATTATTCCATCCATAAGTTATGCAATGTCCTCTGTACAGCAGGAAAAATAAAATAAAGAAATGAATGAACATGCATAGGCAAAAGCAATTGATTTTTGAAATCACCAATACATTTAGCTTAGTTTTCAATCATTTTTAGTTTTATATATTATTTATTTATTTATTTATTTTTACCAAACTTTGTATAAAAATGATTCTCAACTATAACAGAATAATTCGATATACCTTTTCTGCTAAATTTGTATAAAATTCTCATAAACAGGTCATCATTATATGTATCTAAAATAAATCTAATCTGCATATTAATGTGCTTTTGGGGAACATAGGCCTACTGAAAAGTGTAATCAATCACAAGATTTTAATAATAATATATAATAGAATTCTGAAATATAATTTATTTCCCTGTTCATTTGTTATGCCTCCCAAAATGAGTAATAAACATGGTTTTAGTCCCAGATGTCTGAGATGTCCTATTTCATAACAGAAAGTCCTATTTTTAAAATGTTGCTTTATGACACACAATTTAAAATGTGGATTTAAATGATAATTACAAAACATTATAAGAAATTTAATGTCAGCCATATTTGAAGACGAAGGAGGAGTGTTCAAATCTAAACATTTGGTATCTCTGAAAAGCCCTGAATGTGCTCTGTACAGGACATCCAGACTTAAATTCTCTAAAACATAATATCATTATGTAAGGTCGCAAAAAGTGTTAAGAGGTTAATGAAAGTTCATTTGAGAGAAAACAGCACTTTCTGGTGAATTTCGTAACGTTTATTAATTTACATGTAGAAAAACACCTTACATTTCTGAATGTGCCTTTTATTGTGTTTATGCGGCGCTCTGACACATAGACATCTCTCAGACAACAATAGAAAAAAAAAATTATCAGACTTGTATCAAAATAAAATCATGGGAAAATAGTGAATCCAAAAAAAAAGAAAAAAAAAGAAAAGAAAATCGAGTCCCACAAGAGACAATGGCCACGGTTTTCACAGAAAACACCTGAATACGTTTGGCCTTGATGATAGTGGTTTGTAGCCCAGGTTAGGCTCAGTTGAACACTGATAGAGCAGAAAAGACCCACACGAGTCTGAGAACATGAACGCACAGCAAATCAAGCCATAGCATCAACATCACTAATTCTCCTGATTGTCACACTACACAGAACAAC
The DNA here is from genome assembly GCA_032359435.1 of Enteromius unitaeniatus. NCBI lineage: Eukaryota > Metazoa > Chordata > Actinopteri > Cypriniformes > Cyprinidae > Enteromius > Enteromius unitaeniatus. The sequence continues at coordinate 5,935,922 of JAUMHI010000064.1, forward strand.
AGTTGATATTTCTTTAGCAGGCTAGGATCACTTTTCATTACAAAGTATCGATTCAAGTATTCAGCGGGACTTCAAAAATGCAAAAGGTAGCGGTTCTGAATAGCATTAACCCCTCGCGTACACAGCATTTCCAATTCAGGGGCAAAAAAAACCATAATGCCAATTCATGAATACATTTCAGTGCAGTGGAGTATTTTTGAAAATATAAAGTGTACTGAAAAATCGAGGACCATGTGTGAGGCACTTTTCATGCCAGCTGACAAGAGAAAAAAAAAAAAGAAAAAAAAAAGAAATTTGAAAGCATCTACACATTTTATAGAAGTACGGTTTCTCCCTCTTCAACAGGAAGATGAAAATAAAACTTCAAACAGTACGGCAAGAGGGTCTGAATTCAACCAGAAAATCTTAAAATAAAAAGTTCTGTGCTGTAATAATGTTTCAAAGTGTCGATTTCATTACGCACGGAATAACTGGTGTGCGAAATGTAATTTAGAAAACCGCACACCCAGTATCTTGGGTTTTGGCCACCAGGAGAAGCTTAAGGAACTGTATGCCGCTGGCTGAAGACAATTATTTACACCGTGTCCTAGTGGTTACACTCAGAGTTATGTAGTACAATCTTTAGCAGTCAGGTCAGTGGTACACAGAAGCACAATAAAAATATACATATCCAGGAATCACTATTTACACGTAGGCTGCAAAGTCAAGTAATCTGACTCTTCACAGAGGATCTCAGATCTTCTCACAGCTTTCCAGATGAGTGTTAGAGAAGAAATATTAATGTTCAGATCCAATGAAGCAACTGTACACTCGGTGGAAGCAGGGGGGGATTGTGCTGTCACAGACGCAAACGTCCCCCGTTTCAGTTTCTGTACACGAGGCTCGTTTTGAGTCCTGTTGCCCACTAGTGGTGAGTTCAAGAAACAGCAGTCTTCAGGTGTGTTAGTGTCCGTGCTGGGGAGGAAGGGGTGGTCCGTTTACCCCAGGGTGGTAAAACGCACAATTATTTTCATACCGACAATTTCCCTTCATCATGAAGTGGCGACACACTGACCTCTTTGACATGTCTGAAATAAAACAAAAAGATGGTTATTTACATGTTTATTATAAATGTTGGAAAATTTTAAGCATTTGGCAATCAAACTTACCACCCATGTTGTTGTGTCCACCACGTGGTCCCCCACGCCCCCCTCGTCCTCTGAAGCCCGGGTCTCCTCCTCGCCCTCTCCCCCGGTGGAAGTGTCCTCCTCGGTGTGGGCCTCCTCTCATGGAGTCATCGCCCCAGTAATTGCCATTGTCTGCCCCACGGCCCTGTGGCCCGGGCGGGGGACCCATCATCCGTGGCCCCATCATCCGTGGCCCCCCAGCGTTGAAGGGTGGGCCGTGGCCGTGGGGGGGAGGAGGATGGTTGAAATGTGGCCCTGGGGGCTTGTTTGGGGGGAAACCGCCATTCATGGGCATCGGCATGTTGTTCATGTTGTTCATGTTCATGCCGGGGCCATGGCCAAGCAGACCCGTGTTCACTATGAAGTGAGGGAAACAGAACATTAGATATGCTTCTTGAACAGTATGCAGTTGTTCCTCAACAAAGCAGTGTTGTTTTGATTAACTAAAAGGCTTTAGTTTATTGAAATAAATCAGAAATAAAATTAAGAGATATTAAATGAAAATCAAACTCACAAAAACATAAATGAAAATTTATTAAGCTGAATAAATTAATAAAATCAATAAATCCAAAACAATTTAATAAAATACAAAAAAAAAAAAAATCTGAAATTCAAGAGATTTAATTAATTGAGAAATTTTATAAAACATAAGGGGAAAAACAATAAAAGTTAAATTGCTAAAATTAGCAAAAATACTGTAGCTAATACCTAAATTTAACTAAAATTAAAATGAAAACTAAGTGTAAAAAAAAAATGTCATTTCAAATTTATTTTGAAATATTACAATAGTATAAACAACCAGGGCCCGAAATTAAGTTTTTTTTTTTCTACCGGCCAAGCTTTTCTTTTTTTACCTGCCAAAATTCTGAACAATTTAACACAGATATATCCAAAGCACGTTATTCTGTATATTATGTGTGCTCCGGACAGAGAGGAGTGACAACATAATTAAATATAGAAAAATAACTTTCTGGTCATTTTAGATTTTTTATTATAACTTGAAAATGTCTATTACTTTGAACTGTTTTTAACGAACTACCTGATCTAGGATGAAAAAGGATGTCTAAAGAAATATTACATTTTGCCATGCAAGGGAAGGCTTGCATGCAGAAGCTAGATTGAATAGGTTATGCTTTGAGATCCAAGACAAAATTCGGAAAGAATTCCAACAATTCCAACAAGTGTATTTGGATTGAATAATTGAATTGGAAAAACTCATCTTAAAGCTAACAAATGCCTCTAGTTTAATTCATTTAACAGACCTTTGAAGTTTGGGCAAAAACTGTGGTTTTTTTTATGTGTTTTTGTGCATTTTATTTTTGCATATGGCGAGTGTGAAACACGATTACTTTTCATGTTAATCGGGCCAGTTTTGATTGAAAACAACATACTGTCACTTTAATTTCAGCAAAGCAGCGCAGACAAAATAGACTGTGCCCTATCGCGGCACTGCCACGCTGCTCCTGCGTGCTGTGAAAGTTCTCATCCGTTAACATGGGCGCCAAAAAAAAATACGCACTGCTTACGCTTCAGTAAGTCGCATGCAGAGGGGGCGGGGGAGCATCACAGAGATCCGCGAGAACTGATACTGATTAGCATTACCGGTGAAAAGATTTACTCGCCATGTGGCGGATGACGCTTTAAATTTAACTCGCCAGACAGAGAATTTGCTTGCGAGTGGCGAGTGTTAATTTCGGACCCTGTAAACAACACTAAATGGCTAAAAGAGAGCAAACACGTACTTGGTGGAGCATTGGGAGGTTGGTTTTGATTCTGGTTCTGGTTTTGTTGCAGGGAGCCCAAAAGCTGCTTGATCTTATCTGAGAAATCAGGCTGTTTGATCAGGTCCTCTGGAGACTGGTTAGATCCCTGAGCACCCTGAAAGCCAGAATGAGATGCTTTAAATAAAGGCCTTTGCACACTGGTAAATTACATTTAAATATCCATTTAATCTTACCATGATAGATGTGAGTAGCTCCTGCACATTAACAGAGGGGTTATTACTGGCTGGTGGGGTGTTGCCTTGCGCCTGAGGGCTGCGACCGCTGTTGCCCAGACTTCCCATGAGGTTAGCTAGAACAGGAGGCAGCTTGGAGCCTTCATTAGAGCCTGAAGAGCCGCCAGAGGCAGCAGCATCAGCGGACTCCATGTAATTCTCCTCCATACTGCAGTCCTGCAACACCAAAGAGGATAGAGGTCATATTTGATACTTCAAAATCTAGGAAAAAAGTGGAAGTGGAAAACATATGGAAAGGTAATTGGCTGTCTTACCTCATCCAGTGGGATGAGACGAGGAGGCATGGGCTCATACGGCTCAGGGTCTGGCTCATGAGGACTGTCTGGAACACTGAAGAGATGGAAACAAACCGTATATGTACATTAAAACTCGTAAAGACATTTCTGAGCCTGTCTACTTTATTCACCAATGTGGATGATTCATTTGTGCAAGGGTTTTAAATCATCTTTTGAAACATTTTTTATGTTAAAGTTAATATAAATTAGAATATTAGATGAAAAAATAAATAATACTAAATCAGAAAAAAAAAAAATGTATAAAGTAAACATTACAAACAAACACCACCACCACACAATTGCTCCTAATTAAAAAAAGCTAAAAATGCAAAAAAGCTATTTTCTATTTTTAATAAACTATAATAGCATATAAATAATACTAATACAACCGTTATTAATATCATGGCCCACTTTTCATAATCCAGTTAAACCTAAATATATTCCCAGCCTACATATGGGTTTTAATAAGCCATATTGGTGAGCATGATTTCACCAAGTAAAAGATGTTTCAACATTTCAATAAACCAATCAGAATTGAGGGATCATTTTTCTGTAAATATCCGTTTTAGGCTTATGATCAGGGTTCGGTGCTTCTACACCCTTGTTAATCAGCTATTATTTCCCACTGATGTTAAAATGTCAGAAATTTGGGGCAGGGGTAGGTTTAGGGGAAGGGATTGGGATAAGTCTATATTTTAGGACAGTAATATTGATCCAGGATCGTGTCTTACTTGTCAAATACACGCCGACCGTTTTCTTACCTCTCTTTGCTGAGGAAGATCTCCTGCAGAATGCCCATCTCTCTGTCTCTCTGGATCATCTTCTCTCTGCTGCTGGAACCAGGAATGACCAGGCTGCCTACAAGGGTTAAAGGTCGCGGAGGAGTCCAGGGCACTCTCTCCTCCATGGTGTCGTGAGAAAGACGACGAGCCATTTCAAACGTCTGCCTGTCCATCATCAGCTCCCGCTTGGCCGCCTCTCCGAAGTCCTTAATTTTATTAACGTTGACTAAAAAAAAAAAAAAAGAAGAATGATGATTAATAATTAAACAAATCCCACAAGTATTTTAAGATATGAATAGATTTCTATTGCAATGCTATTACTTTTACTGTATTGTTGATTGAAGAGACTAACAAATTGAAAAACATTACAACCTCAAATTTTTATAGTGCAGTTTAAGTAAAGATAGTGTTGCTGTACCTCTCTCAGTCTCATCCAGGTCAAAATAGAAGTATTCTTTGAGATGATCCTCTTCCGCCCACCGAACGCTTTTCTTTTTCTTGCCTTTCTTAGTCAGAGTCTCTTCCTCACCACGAGGTTCAGCCAGAGCATTGGGTTTGTCACCTTAAAACACAAAATAAGACATTTTAAATTCAGCACATTCTTTCAAATGGCTCTCAGTGAGGCTGTGGCATATTTCTATAGAGCTAGACTCACCGGTTTCCATTGCATCAGGGTCCTCGGTGGGCACGGGTGTGCCGGGCTGCTCCAGTTCTTGGTTCTCATGAGGAGGTGTCTGAGATGAGGGCGTCTCGGGGGAAGACGGTTTGGCCTGTGCGCCTGAGTATGACTGCGGCCTGCTGTCAAATGGACAGGGCTGTGGAACACAAGAGAGATTAGAGGGATAAAACACAGTTAGTGGGTCTGGGGACAATTCAAATCCTTCAAGCATAAACACAAAAGAGGGTTTTCTGATGTGGCACACCTTGTTGGTGGTAGGGGAAGCTGCTTTTGGTTTCTTTTTCTTGATCTTGATGCCAGGCACTGGAGCGGAGTTGAGGGCATCCAGAAATCCAGTGCCTTCCATCGCTAAAAAGAAGAGAAATGGATATTAAGCACCAGTCGGAGAAGAAACTCTACTATCCTTTTTTGCAGATTATCATAATCATATCACTCATACTGCTGAATGGGCATACTCACGTTGTGGGGGTATAAGTTTGACTTTGATCTCTTTGGCAGAGTTGGGGGTGGTGTTAAGGGGCTTGTACTTCTTCTCCACTGGTGGTGCATCAGTCGGCGATGTGCTGAATGAACAAAGTCAGAGTTAAATTATTTATCTTAAAAAGCCCCGAAGTAAAACTGCATTCAAATTCATTCAAATGATGAACCAAATGAGAAGGAACCCATCCTGGATTCCTTGCTTCTATGTGCCTGTTCATTATTTGCGCGAAAGAAATGGACTGTTCACTTACCTTGGTCTTTTGAGAACAGCTGGCTTGATGTTGTATTTGTCTCCGAGTTGGGGTGCAGAGGGGGTTTTCTTCACAGGAACTGGAGCTGGACTCTCAACCTCCAAACCTGAAGAAACAATTTTTTTAAGTAAATGTAAACTGTAACATATATAAATATAAAACATATTTTAAAAATGTGTTACTGAGACATACATTTCTTTTTATAAAAAAATAAAAAATAAATATAAATATATATATATATATATATATATATATATATATATATAAACTGTTTCAGATAAAAAAATAAAATATGCAATAAACATATAGCATTATATATATATAAATATAAATAAATAAAGTGTTCATGGCAACTAATTTAAATAACTGTAAAGTACTAGTACAAATAAAGTTGTATGGAAATATAAAAGAAAAAATATAACCAAATGCTATTTTATACAAATAATACTAAAATAGCACTGGTGACTAACCTGTAGAGCGGATCTTTGCGTGACTCGGAGCATAAGCTTTTGGTTTGTCTTTTTTCTTCTCTTCATCTGCTGCTTTTTCTTTGGGCTTCACCTCTAGACGCACTTTTCCGTCCTCCTTTTTCCGTTTCTTGTCTGATGGAAAACAGATTTGGATTATTTGCCAATAATGGGAACTCTCTAATAATTCAAGTTAAAAGTGCATTAAGTACAAAAAAATCAGAGTGAAATGGAACTCGAATTAAACTGGAAACCCTACCATTGGGTGAGGCTCCACTGGAGACACTCTGAGAGCGGATAATAGCCATCCAGCCATCTACCAGCACTGATGCCAGCTTCCTCAGCTCTGACAGAGAGAGAGAGAGAGAGAGAGAGAGAGAGAGAGAAAGAGAGGCGGAGTTTAAACCTGAGCTCTGATAGACAGCCAGCAGACTGTCTGGCGTTGAGTCATGGAACATGTGCTCTTACCTTCTGTCTCGCCGCTCTTGCTCAGATGTTTCACCAGCTTGGCTGTGTTATTCTAGCAAGAGAGAAGACAACAGACAGAGAGCAGGGGTTAGAAGACTACAGGGGCATGTGTGAGAGTTTTATGGGCTGTGGTGTGGTGAAGTACCTGTTTGAGGTGGTCCACAGTCAGAGGGAGTTTCTGCAGGGTGAGCAGTATGAGCTGCAGCAGAGGGGTGTTAGTGGTGGTTTTTGAGTAGGTGAGCCAAGAGTTCAACAACTTGTAGCCTCCAACTCGAATAAACCTGAGCAGAAGAGACAGAGTTAAGCATATTCTTCGGAACAAAAAGACTCCAAATGTTTCTTTCGATGGGTATTATTCTTACCGATTAAGTACATCATGTGATTTTGTCTGCAGTAATATATTCAGATACATGCATCTGCTGACCATTTTATGTGAGGCCTTCATGAGACTGTTTGAAAAGAGGAAAATAATATTGGTTAATGGAATTAATGGCTTTTTAGAAGGTGTCCAGAAAATAAAAATGGTACAGCCTCTTACCTAAAGACTTTAGCAACTCCCTCAAGGCTTCGTAGCTCTCCATCCTTCCCCAGCAGAGCTTCAACTCCTTTTAGCACCTCTCTTGGGTCCACCGGGCCCACAGCCATAGCTGCCTACTGACAGAGGGAGAGAAAACAGAGGTTATTCATGTGCTTATGCCACTGGGGAAAATCTGGATATGACATGAATTCACCCAATCAATACTGGAATAATAAGATCATGGCACTTCAGGAGAGCTCACTGGAACAGGACAATGTTAATTATTTGAAAATTTCCAAGCAACGCACATTTACAAAGGCGACTGTGGAGACATCATAGAACAGCTGATGTCAAGTCTGCATGTACTCAAACACCGGAGAAAAACTTCTAGATGTTTGTTTGTTTGTATATATATATATATATTATAGTGCTTATCACATATGGATGATGTCTTAGTTTTCTGGCTCACAATTGATGTTTTTTCACATAAAATCACAAATCATGACCACAGAACGAGCTGTGACCATTCTGTTTACAACAGCAGAAAAGTAAAGTTTTCATGAACAAAAACACTACTTCAAACAACAGTTGGTTTCTTAAATTCATAAGGTCTCATCACTTTGTGAAAATTATGCTATTGTTAAAATTTTTCTTTGATTATTACTAAAGCCCCAAAACTGGAGGGATAGCAAGAGAATAAATATTACACTCCAGCTGTCTACAAACAATCCTTCAAAACAAAATGTTTAATATATGATGTCTGGTGGGCTGTTAATATTTACTGGACTTTCTGTTACTAGAAAGGGGCAGCTGCTACAACTGTTAATAGTTTAACAACTGACTGCAGACGGAATTATACAGCATTCATGTAACCAATCTTCTAGAATAATCGAATAAGTATGTCACTTATTTAATTATACAAGAAACTCAAACTGGATGCACTGGATGGAGCACTGCATAATGTAGTTCATAATTTGAAATGAAGAAAGATAAACATAGAATAACATGTTATATTACATGTGTCATGTCACTATCATAAACCCACCTGCTTTTTATATACACTGTACATTACCCAAATTAAACATCACAGGTACAAAGGACAAATCATATAATGGCTGTGCATTCAGAGCATTTCATAATTTAACTTATAAGAATTATACAAGAGCAGAAATGAGAGATGAAAAAGACAAAATTTAAATTTGAGAATGCACTTAGGGGCAGTTAAACATATGTTTTTACAATTTCTTTTATTAGCAATTAAGTAATTGTAATAGTGATAACCCTTGTAATCCTCCACAAGTTCAATTGTATAATAAGTACCTCAAGAAAAAGGGCACAGTAAAGGTGTTCAAATGAACACAGGGACTCTGGCATTATTGTAATTTCTTCCTTCCTTGTTAAGACACTGCTGTGATCCATCTGTCTATAAATTAACAGATGAATATTCCTATAATAAAATGAGATGTTCATAAACACTTACAAATCAAAACCTGTATAATATTGCAAGTAACATATTACAAAATTTGAAAACATGAAAAAAAAAAAAAAAAAAAATCATAATATATAATATATTACAAAGACTTTAACCATATCCACAACTGTCATTGCTATGGGGTTGATGGATATCAAATGTGTACGACCCACTTAGCTTAAGTGTTCAATTTAATTTTAACACTTAAATTACAAATTTGATACAATGCGTACATACTTGTTTTTAAACTGTACTTACTGTATGTAATTATTTTTGTAACTGCATCAACAGAACCTACCCATAAACCCACCCCAAACTAACCTTACCAGTTACCCACCTTAATGCTTTGCAATACACAATAAGTACAATATACCAAATAAATACACTGGTAATAATATATATTTTTTTTTTGCTGCAAGTACATAGTAGTTAAATACACCTAATGTGTGACCAACAAGTAAACTAATTTTAAACAGCAAGCTTAAAGGTCTTCCAATAATACTACTACTAAAAATACTAAGTTTTAAAATCTTAAAAGTACATTAACTGGACCTTTTTATGTTTTAGGTATGTTTTATGTAGCCTTATACAGAAGTCTAGAACCACTAGATTTAAAAAAAAAAAAAAAAAAAAAGTGGCTTTGTGAGTCTATGTCCTTATTATAATTTTTTGCTGTATTTAGCTAAATTTTTCTTTAATATGTAATATTACATATTAAATACATATTACCCCCAATAAGGCTGTCAATTTTGTCGACATTTACATATTTTGACCAAACAAATATTATTTTTTTTTTATAAATAAATATTTGTTTTTACATATTATATATATATATATATATATATATATATATATAGAGAGATATATATATAGATAGATAGATAGATAAATACACATACACACATTGTGGACAACAATCAGAAAATAAATATATAATTAATGAAATAGACTCTTATTGAAATAGACTTTTGTGGATCAATATCCAGTGGCAAGAAACCCCTTAAGTAAATAAAGTATCTTATCACTAAGGGTTAACTTAAGGGGTTTTGTGCGACTAAAATCAAGATTTCCTAAGTTATATGTCGCCACCGTGTGGTCATTTCTAAATATACACAAATATAGAAACTGTATTTGCCACGCATCAATAATAAATGAGTATAAAATGTGATCAAGATATATTAAAATACAGGAAAAAAAAATAGAACATATGCAATACAAACGGTACAATATTAGAAAAAAAATGCCAGTGATCATATCTTACGTAGTTATGTCAATTACAAAAAGACGGAAGAGGGCAGAGTTTATAATTGCGCGCGAGAGAGAGAGAGAGAGAGAGAGAAAGAGTGAGAGAGCGAGCCACGTCATTTGCCCTGCCCACGCGGAGAAACAGCGAGTATTTCTGCCTTCAGTTCCTCTCACTACAGCACAACTGACTGGACACCGGAGACTAACCAACTAACTACAGCAGAAAATGAACAACGGGGCGAATTACATATGAAATAGAAATATATATATGCACCGAACGTATATAGATTTTTACGACTGTTAAGCATGCAAGTGTTTAGCAACGTCTGAATTCATGTTCTACATAATTTCCAAGACAGTGAAAAAGGTATAACTTACTAATGTCGAAAAAGTTAGAATTTACTCACTTTTGATCGTGTGAGAAATCAGGTTTTGTCTTACCCGTAACACTGTTGTTGAAGAACTTTTTATAGTCACAATCGAACTCCTCAAACACGGAACAATACACACAATTCCTGGAAACGTCACAGTTGTCATAACAGACAAGAAAAAGATCAACAAGATTGTACATTCACTGGAAAGAAAAGATGAACATTTTATCTGTCAGGTCTCTGGTGGAATGCAGATGTGAAGAAACACATTGTTTCACTTTACAAGTTGCATTACACCCTATCCTGCATAAGACTCTAAAGCTACAAATCAAGTTCAAGTTGATGTAACCTACTTTCACTTTTTAATAGACTGTAACATAAACAGCTGGTATCTTTAAGCAAACGGCAAGATGGTTTTGTGTCATAACTCGTCAACACAAAGCATCCAGTGTTGCTCAGACTAAAGGCCAGTAATATGAATTTATGCATCTGCTTAATAGTGGCCACAGGGGGATTTGATTCGCCATCTGTCGAAGTCTCCCTCTCTCATATCATCGCAGCTCGCCCTGAGCTGACAGCGGCTCCTCTGGTTGGCTGAAGTCTGCAGTAAACCACGCCCACTATCTTTAACCACTTGTCTTCGTGAACGGGTCTCTGGTCGCCATCTTTGAATTCCGACAAGTTTTTAAAAACACAACGGCTATATTCCCCCCGCCTGCCGTTTGTCTCGCTCGTTAACAAAGTGCTACTATATTTACCCCGCTAGCGACTCACGGATATTAAGACGATACCTCGAGCTGTATTTGGGGATGATGGCGACGCGAGACAGCCGTTCCGAACTACAGTATTTCCCGTAGATCCAGTCAGAAAAACAAAGCCACCATTGCCTCGAGTGATCCGAGCAAAAGGACAACCCGTCCGCCATTTTAAAGCAAAGTCGACAAGACAAATAACACCCTATTCTAACGTACGCACTCGTTAAGCACACAACACAAAAAAAGTGCAATCTTTATAGTCAGACTGCTATGCATTTTCAGTTATCATTGCCTAGGGAGGTTTATTTCACCCAACTAGCTCAACGGGTATCCAGTTCCGCCAACTAATAACACTATTATGAGCAAAATGTTGCATTTCAGTCTGTTTTTTTCTCTCCGTTCGGCTAAATCCACAGGCGCCACTTGGCAATCTTTATGTGCAGATTGCGTTGATTGTTCCAGTGAGCTCTCCTCTGAAAAGAATGCAGTTTATAAAAAGCCCCGATTGAATGCAGTCACTTCCTGGCTCTGCCTATGGCAATCTTTATGTACAGATTGCTTATGTTCAGCGATGGCTAGCTTATTATTCGGTGATTTATCGTTACTTTGATCATTAGGATTACTCCGTCTCACACACAAAGAGAAGCAGGGCGTTGAAGCCGCTGCTCTAGCTTTGCGGTGTGAGCTCATACACTAAGTTAGCTAGCTCTGCCTCGCTTTATCTCAGCATGCTGTCTGCTTCTAGAAACTGTGGCGCATTTAAGTCGCCACGGCTCGATAGAACTAGGAATTTTAATCTCGATTTATATCTGGAATCATTTTCAACACAGACAACTGTTTAACTGTTACTTAGTTTCGATTCAAATTGGTTTGAAAGAAGACTTACTATTAATACCTCTCCTCTGCGTCTCGGGTTGCTATTAATATATTGTGCTTAACAGCAACAATTTTCAGCTTTTTAACAGTTTAAGAGAACGTAAACTGTCATGACTTTAGCATTATTGACTGAAAAATGGCATAATGGGCGGGATTGTGGTGGCTGAAATTGAGCTTTTCCTTCTTGAACAATCTGAAGCAAAAAAGTAGTAAGCGAATGTCCGTTACTCGAGTAGAAAAATTGAGTTTTTGGGGCTTTGGTCTTCGTACACAGTTGAAAAATCCTCGACGCCAGATCTTCACTGAGACCGACTCAGACCTGAAACGAAACAACAGCACAAAGAAACGTTAGAGAAAAGCGAATGTTTGGCGGCGGAAATCCAGACAACGATCAAAAGGCCGTTTTTGCCGATAAAAACTGATGTGGTAGCCGAACTTTGGGATAAAAATCGTCTTTTAAATCGCAAAAAGGTGGAGAACCGTCCTTCGACGTGACACTTACCTCAGACAAATCCAGGAATGCTCTAGAAAGGGTGGGACTCGGTATATATAGTTCTGACGTTTTTCGCGTCATCCTGGTTTTGCGCGCGCGCTGTCAGGCGTTTCTTTCGACACAAAATGGAGTCGATGATCACGCGCTCCTCTAGAAACGACCTTCTTCTCTATGATCAAGGACGAGCCCATCCCCCGCCCCGGCTTCCGGGCTAGTTTACGTGCTTTCTGTGCAAAGATAATCATTCATTTGTTTGAATTTTTTCATTTCAAGAATTTACTCTATATCACTGTAAAATAATGTTGGCGTATTCGTTTAAACAAACTAAATAACTATTGTAAGGCAGATTATAGCCTTTATTATAGCCTTTTCATAGCACTGTAAAGATATGATGTTCAAAGTGTGGGTTAAACCCAAATGAACGCATTCATTCAAACGATAATTTACATAACCACAGATAATTATTCCTAAAACAAATAATACTGGCACAAAATGCAACAACCAAGCTAGCTGGCAAACTAACACGAGGGATCGTTCTGGGGGGGGGGAAACATAAAAAATATTTTATTTTGATTCTTGTCTGTAATATCTGGCTAGATAAACTCTGAATTCTTTTAAAACGAAAAAGTTGAGAACAATAAGCACGCACTTCCGTCACTGTACACTTTAACCTCCCAACAACTTCCTTTGACCCAGAGACAAAATGGCAGCCTCCTTACAACGCGTTGGAATACTTATCTGCCGCACATTTCCCGTCGTTTTACAACGAAATATTCAAACACAGGTTTGTGGGTTACATGTAAAATATTTAAATTGATGTTTATTTTTTTGTACATGATGTATAAATCATATACGCTGCTCTTTCAGTTTACTCATTTCGCATGCAAACAACCTTAACCAACATAAAGGACAATATACGCATTTTGTATTGCAGATAATCCGTGACTGGAAAATAAGTGCTCCAGTTCTGCGTCTGAATAATCGTGCTTTATCATCATCATCATCATCACCATCGTCATCTTCATCATCATCTACTAATGACACAAATCCAGCTGATGTACAGTCTAAATATTTGGACAGACCATGGGAATACGTAGAAAGTGAAGGTAAATATGATTGATAAAATCATTAAACGAGGTACTTGTTGTAAAACAATGTTTAATATCCCTCAAATCTGTCTTTAGAGTACATTGAGCGCTATGGATCAAAGCCAGTGTGGGCTAACTATAGGAGGAACCATAAGGGGGGCATCCCTCCTCAAAAGACAAGAAAGACCTGTATTGTAAGTACACATTTTAGTTTTTTCCCAGTCTATTAAATGCGTGTTAATGAGGATGATTGTCTTGTCATAGAGAGGTGGAAGGGTGTGTGGCAACCCTTGTCCCATCTGTCGTGATCCAAACATCATTGTCCATTTCAAGGTTTGTTTTTCAATTCTTTGTGTTTTTGTATTGTGTAAGGTTTATGTGTTTGCTTTAATATATACGCTTTTTCTCTGCAGAATGCGGAACTGTTGAAGCAGTTCATTTGTCCTCATTCAGGAACTGTGTATGATCCAACTCGAACCGGTAATTAATTCAATATTTAAGTGTCCCATTTCTGATATGGCCATTGATCTGTTGAACACCTTTCATCTTTAATTGTTTTCTCAGGTGTGTGTATGAAACAACAGAAACTACTTAACAAGGCCATTGAAACTGCTAAAGATTATGGTAATTTAACACTTTTGTTTTGTTATAAGTACCAGTGTGCACAAAGTAGTCCTTTCATGAAGAGATGATTAGTTTCCTTTTTATTAATATTTTTTTCTTCCATTTGTTTAAGGTTTACTGTCTGTCCAGTTTCCTTATGTTGATTACTCTAATGAGGACTACTCAAACACTCATGGTGCCGTAGGATCAACCCCTGCCCCGTTTTCTCTCAGCTCTGGAGAACTGTGGTATCAGTGGTATGGGAGTTTAAAGCCAGATGAGCGAGAACTTGCAAGAGTGAAACGGATATACAAAGATTACCTGAAACCAGATGTTTGAATCTTGTTGTAAAAGACATAAGTCAGAGCATGTGCTGTGTATCTGTTTAGACATTTGATCAAACAAGAAAAAAAATATACATTATGTTGATAAACCGCAATATAGCCCATTAAATGCACTGTATTTCGATCCCTTACACATTTTCATTCCTGTCAGAAATTACATATTGTGCTACTCTGGCTATTTAAACAGCAGTTGGAAGTTTTTCATCCAAATTATGTCTCCATATTACCTAAACGCAGCAAGAATAAGTGCTTTTTCCATTCATGTTGTTGAATTTTGTCCAGGGAAAGGCAAGTATAATATCAAATAAAACTCAACTTTGTTGCAAAAAATTCTTTATTTGTTTTTCCATGAGGATTTTGGATGCATACTTTATATTCAAATCAAGTTAGTCAATAGTTTATTTCAAGACAGGTGAGCTACAGAAAGCATCACTGAGCATTTATATAGGGTAAACAATTTGGAGCTGGTTGCTGGTATGCAAGCATAATGAACTGAACCCCAGTGCTCATTCAACAAAGGCAGTTATTAAATATATGCATTAGCTGTCAGACACTATTATCAAACTTCTAGCCTCATCTGTTCACGTTTGATATTGACATGAACAGAGCTGGTAATCATATGGCCTGAATGTAAGCCAAATTCAAGAATGTCAGACATAATGACTAAAGAATAAGCTCTGTTTGTATAAACTGTCAGCAAGTAAAAATACTGTTCTGGAATCAGTCTTCACCAGTTTTAAAAGTAAAAGATATGAAGAACCCATTCTGGCATTTTAGGGTTTGTGTATATCACCCTACACAGTTTGCATACAGGTGCTTAGCGTAATCAGTCAATTTAACAAGAAGAATTTGTTTTAGTATCAAGGCTTTGAATTAGCAACTTAGTTAGCAACAAAAAGCCCTTCAGTGATGTAGTTTGACACTCTTGTTATTAATACCAGCCGCTGTTTATTCTTTAGGCTTGTTGACCAGGGTTTCTCCAAGAGCCTCTAGCACTTCTCTCTTGTAGTCTTCAAAGTCTCCATCAATCTGGTTGATCGCCTGGTCCTCAACCACCCACAGGTGACACTGGGTCTCTGTGATGAGCCTGGCATCGTGGCTCACAATTATCACAGCTAAAAACATTCATATTAAATGTAATAATTAAGAAATTACCCAGTTTCACCATCATAATCATTGTATGGAGTTTGAAAAGAGAAAAAAAAAAACATACCTCCTTTGTATTCATTGATGGCTTCTGACAATGCATCAATTGACTCAATGTCCAAATTATTTGTGGGCTCATCCTGTACATTTGTATGGAAAGAAAGTATTAAAAGTACAAATTCTGTATTAAATTGAGACATTTAAAACCTCTACTCCTTACCAAGATGAGGACATCAGGTTGCCGACAAGCAAGTTCAGCAAATACCACTCTTGCTTTTTGACCACCTAAATAAAAAAAACAAAACGGCAATATTCAGAAAAAAATGTCAACGAAGGACAGATGACTTTGAAAACCATACATGAATGTATTCTGTAGTGCTTACCAGACAGTTTGGAGATCTGGATGGTGTGTGCGTGGCTCTCTAAGCCAAAACGACCCAGGCACTTCCTGGCGTCCTGGTATTGGAGGTTGAAGTTCCTCTGGAGGTATTCTGTGGGAGACTCCTCCATGTTCAGCTGATCAGCATACTGCTGGTTGAAGAAACCTACTTTCTACAGGCAGAGGCAGAATAATCCCCTGATTAACCATCAGTCATAAGTCAGCTAAAGGTAAAATAAAAACAATAATTTTAAACATCTGTCCTACCAATCGATGGTTCTTCCTCATTTCTCCTTTTGTCTAAAATGAAAAAGTCTCATAATTAACACTATGAAGAAAACGAGCATTTATTTGAGCAAATATGGATACTTAATAAAAGATAACCAGTACTTACAGGGTTTAATTTTCCAGTCAAAAGCAGGAGGATTGTACTTTTTCCAACTCCATTGGGCCCAACAATACATACTGAAACAGAAAAAATGAACAACATTTTCTTGTGTGTATTTCTCACGATAATTAAACTACTAGTCATGGTTTCTACAGTGACTTACTTCTGGACTCCATGTCTATACCAAAGTCCACATTTTTAAACAGAGGCTTCTGGCCTTCATAACCAAAGTCAACACCTGTGATTGAAGGAGAAAATAAACCAAACTGGTCATCAACCACCCAACAAGTTTAATAATAATAAGATGCAAATATCATAAAAGACTGACTGTGCAGGCCGAGAATTGGCGGTGAGAGTGGCGGAGGGTCAGGGAAGGTGAATTTGACTGTATATTCTCTCGGTCTCTTGAGGAGCTCTGTGGCCTCATGGCTCTCCTCCTCTTGGCGGTTCTTCTTCCCCTTCTGCTGTTTCCTTGTCAGGGCTTCTTTTGTCTGTTTCTCCTGAAAATGAATGACGGACAATAAGTGGAATGGTTTGAGAAGACTAGGATTGTGAAGAAATCAAGAAAAGTCAAGGACTTACAGCTTGTTTGGTGGACTTTCCTCCAGCCTTCAGGTCTTTGAGCTTTTTCTCTTGCTTTTCATACTGCTTCAGGAGTTCTTTCTGTTTCTGTATGTACATCTTCTTAAATGTCACTAGGAAACATTGAGCAAACAGAAAATACAATAAGATGATTAAATGTCTCTCGGAAGGTTTCGCCTGTTTTGCTGTTCAGAAACTAAACTCACAGTAGTTGCCCCTGTAGTAGTAGAGTTTCTGGTTGTCCAGGTGAATGATATCTGTACAGACATCATCTAAGAAACTCTGGTCGTGGGACACAATTAGAAGTGTTTTCTTCCAGCTCTGTAAGTAGCTAAGAGAAAAAGTTAAATAAAGATTCATCAGAAGAACATACCACAAGGTGCAACTTATTTTCTTCTAAAAGAAACAAGATTAAAAACACAGGAGCCTTCTTTAGTGATACAATCACTGTGTGACCTCCACTTAATATAATCAAAACACACCACCAAGTGGAACATTTATAAGTAGGCTATTTATAATTTGCATGAAATGTAAATTTATCAACTAGATGGGTTTGTTTTCTTGATCGTATTGTTTAAAGAAAAAAAGAATTACTTGTTAAGCCAGATGACAGCATTAAGGTCCAGGTGGTTAGTGGGCTCATCCAACATCAGCAGAGTAGGCTCCATGAACAGCGCTCTGGAATGAAGAGAACTTCTCTTATTTCTCATGCCAACGTCAGAATGGATTTTAATTTGCATTCAGTCTTATATTCAGGGTCCAGATATTGACATGTCAATAATACACCCACAACAATAGATAAGTTACTATGAGATGGATATACTATATAATTCACATTAGCTACCTTTTATTTTTACGGTATATCAAAAAGTTAATATTTTAAAACGTTATTGTCTGTACATTTTACCAGTATTTACCTTACTTTTCCAAAAAAAGACAAAAAATATGCAATATGCAAAATAATAATAAAAAAAATAATAATTAGATATATATATATATATATATATATATAATTATTTTCTACTTTTTT
>JAUMHI010000064.1:5963269-5977761 GCA_032359435.1 Enteromius unitaeniatus
GTACAAGTACAAAGTAGCCAAAAAAATACTTAAGTACTGTAACGAAGTCCATTTACTCAAGTACTTTACACCACTGTTGATATTGTCCATTCGTCTGCATTTCATGTGTTGTGCTAGTTATGAATAAGCTGTGACTGTGTATGCTACCATTAAAATAGTTTTTTTGAAATAAATTATTACTGTTAACCAGCAAGGATGTATTAAAGTGATCACAATGGACAATAAAGACATTTATAACATAACAAAAGATTTATCAAGGATTTCTTTAACAATCTATCACAGTTTCCGAATCATATTACGGAACACATCATATTAGAAGTATTTAAGTTGCTTTGTTTAAAAATGATGAATTTCTGGTGTTGTTGATGTGATTTAAATGTGTTTTTGTTTTGGCCCAGGTTAGGTTTTGAGGGACAGACAATTTCTCTGTGGATGAGTGAGTGGTCAGAGGCAGCGGTGGATGGGAGAGTTCATGTTTCCTCCTCTTTGAGTAGCTTGATGAAGTCATCTCACTGAGACTCCGTCGAGGTCACCTCAGCACCCTGACTTGAATGGCTGTGTGCAGAGGGGGTGTCTCTCTTTGGGTGGGGTGTGTTAGGAACCACGGCGGCAGGCAACCGGTGACGAAACAGTGCTGGAATTTATGTCAGGTACACATTGTAAAACAATGAATAAATGATTTGAAACAATTTTGAAAAAAAGGGGTAGTTGACCCAAAAATGACAATGAGACACCCTATGATTACTCTCCCTCAAGCCATCCTCGGAGTATATGACTTTAATCTTTCAGACAAATACAGTTGGAGTTATATTAAAAAAAATATTTTGACTCTTCCAGGCTTTTTAATGGTGGATGGGGGTTAAGGTTTTGAAGCCCAAACAAGTGCATAAGTGCAAGGTTAATAAGGGCCTTCAGAAGTGAATCAATGCGTTTGTGTAAGAAAAATAGTAATGTTTAAAATGGTAATCTCGAGCTTTTGCTAACTGTTTAATGCATTAGCTTTAGTGAGAAAAGATGAATGTGGAAGCAGAGGAGAGAACAAAACACCTGCCACAAATTAGAAAGATTTGTGTATATTAATGAACCGATTCACTTCAGGAGGCCTTTATTCACCTCCACAGCCATGCACTTTATTGCACTTCAAAATCTACCACCATTCATTGAAATTTAAAAAAAAATATATAACACTTAAAGGTGAGTAAATAATGGGATAATTGTAATTTTTAGGTAACCTGTAAACCCCCAAATTTTCAAAGGGTAAAGAAAAATGTTCAGTGAATCAAAATAATCAAAGCTTTGGCCAATTAGAATGATTAGATCTTTAATCAAATCCTGTTTGATTTATAGACCACTGAATTTCACTTGAATGGCAACTGTAGGACCCTGAGCAGTGCATCATGGGCCTTGGCTCCTCCGAACAGTCTGCGTTACCTGTCCATTAAGCAGCCATGTCTGTCCCATCCCTTCCACCATGCATGCCAGCCAAACCGAGCGGCCAGCCTAGAGGAGGAGAAATGGGAGGAGGCCATCAGTTTGCCTGTTCTGCTCAAACCTGGAGAGGGCGATGAGCAGCACACCGTGGTGGAAGTGCCCTTTCTCGGGCCGGCCAAACTAAGCGAGCTCCTTGCTTTGGGACCCAACAGACCCTTTGACTTGCTTTTTCCTTTAACCACTGTTGATGGGAGCAGAGAGGACGACATCAGCGTTACCAGAAAGATAGGGACTGAGGAAAACCAGCTGATGGAGCGAGGCTCCTCCAGGAGTCTGTTTGAGACCGACGGGTGCCCTGAGCCTTTTATGTTGGGTTCTCGCTTCTTTTGTTTCCACTGCCCTGGGATGGAGTCTATTTCAGAGATTGTGGATAAAGCAAAAAAGGGGCAGGCCGAGCAGAGCTTTTATCCAGTCCTCAACGTCACACATTACAGCCATGCTGAGACTGAGAGGGTGGACAAGAGCTCCAGCCAGAAAGACATGGAGGATGATGAGAAACTGGCCCTGATGCATGAAAAGCTGAGAGTGGAGGTAAGATAAGATAGAAAAATTAAATGGGGGAAACAATGCTTGACATGGAGGCTGTGGGAATAGAAGTCCTACAGCCTTCAGGAAAAGATTTGAAATTTATGATGCCTTTGTTGTCAGATTGTATTTTTGATCAATTTTATCGCAATGTAATCTTGCCACTGTGTTTCAGCTTCCCGTTTTTTTTGTGAAAAATCATGACTACAGCATATACTCTGAAGATATTGAGTTCATCAATGGTCTTCTGAACACCAAAACAAGGTAAAGGGTTTCTAGGTGTTTCTAGTTATACTACCTGTCAGTAGACCTCTGTGACGGTTGTAGTTTAAACTCTGTTGGTTACATATTGGCAAAAAATGGGTGTGGTAAACTCAGGAAATTATAACAACTTGTTTTTACAGCTTATAGCAAGGTCAACAACACAATTACAAAACCCATATAGTATTTACATTTTGAGAAGTTTTTGCAAGCAAAACCATTCATTTTGTTACCTCAAGATGTTTAGATTGCTGCATGTCTTATTGTCAACCTTTTTCTTTGTTTGTTTTTCAAAGGCATTAAAGGTTTTTCAGGCAAAGTTAGGACGTTTTTTGTTGCATCAAGAAGTTTTAATGTCTCAAGTCATTGTTGGCTTTGTTTGCTAATTACAGAGTAAAGGAAGTGACCCTCATGTTCCAAAATGAGCCAGAACCACTGAATGGCTTTATTTAGTTTGTTACCTGTATATCTGAAAAAGCACGGCTGACTGTTCTTCTGTCTCTAAAGGGGGCGTGCAGTGTACCAGCTGACTCTGATGCTTTGGCGATTGATGTGTCTGTGTTATTATGTGGAGGCTCAGCTGGAAGTGCTGAAGCTGACCAAGCATCCAGAAGATGGCTCCATCAAAGCTCGCTGGAGAGTCAAAGGCCTGCCTATCCACTCCTTTCTGGTTTTCTTCTACAAGAAAGACAAGAGCCAGCTCTACAGGTGAGACATGCTGTGACCACTCATCAAAACCTTGCACTGTGCTTGTCTTCATAATTTTTTTCTGTTCAGAACATATGATGCATTCTCCACCTTCTATGTTGGATCTGATGGACGAATACACCGGCATAAAGTTGAAAAGGTGAGGTTTGCAACAAAATCTTTTTAGAACACTCTTTTTTTTTTTTTTTTAAATTAAAAAAAATAACATAAAAAAAAAATATATATATATTTTTGGATAGATATATATATATATACACATAAGTTTCTGATATGATATGGTTAAAAGTTGTCAGCATGATTATTTAATTTATGTATTTCTTGTTAATAAAAACTTTTTCCTCATTAACTGGAACACGGATGGATGATTTCAGAGTGCTTTCTCTCATTTTCAGCAGATAAAAGCTTAATTTTCCAGATTTATTTCAGTGAACCGATTAGAAATAAAAAAGTGGGCACAGTTTTGTTTTACAACGTTGTGTGAAAAACCTGGAAAGAGATGCGAGTGAGGATTTAAAGATAATAATAGCAGACCACATCTACACAGTGTCTATTGTTTTTTCATATTAATATAGTGAAATGCAAAGAAAAAAAATAATGAGGAGGATCAGAACACAGCTAGAGGACTAAAAATAGATTTTGTCACAGATAATCTTTTCAGACTAATGTCACATAGCAAGCTTTATATTAGATTCCTGACAGATAAATATAGAGAATGCTGGAAAGCTTACAGCTCATTCAATCAAACACACAAATAAGGATTATTTGTAATGCAGCCTTATTATTTGAAATTATTTGTTTAAGGTATTTTAAGGGGAAGTTCCTTAAACTTAAAGTAGAGACCTGCACGGGCCTCACATTTAGGCTGACCCTTAATTTAGAGTATGGTTATTCATATATTAATAATAATGTATTAATTGAAGTATACTAAAAGCATTGTAGTTCACTACAATGTTCATTTTTTGGACGGCTGCTGAGGCCCTCTGATTGAAAAACATGTCAGTTCATTATCTCTGGTTCAATCTTAGTGTTTTATCTGTGTTGGCAGGTTATGGAGGCTCGTCCTCCCTTGCTGCCCAAAGTGACCTCAGTGCTGGCCGGGGCTCTGGTGGCTCTGGGCATTCAGGAGCACCGTCCCGCTCTCAATCTGCTCCCACTCCTGCTGTCTTCCCTCCGACAGACCCGAGCCTGAGCAGGACCAGAGCGAGGACGCGTTTGGTCACACCATTAAAAAAAAAGACTGAAAAAGATCCAGCGCTGTATTGTGTGGGTTGAGTGAATAAAATATTGGTAACCAGTTTTTTTGGGAGAAAATCCCAGCTCACATTCACAGTAATCAATCAGCAGAGGAGCTGGTCATGATATTCAAGTCTTGATCAGCTTACATTGGAATAAATAGTTATATATTTGTTTGTATTTATATATTAATTGGAGTTTTCATCAGTTGCATTGGTTTAAATGTTATAGAGGAAGGTACGTGAAAAAGAGTGGTTGCGTTTCATGTCTTCTCACATTTTTGGTGACCTCTAAGGGAAAGTGATGCCAGGGACTGCCTTTAAGCATAGAGAGTTTAGTTTCCTGTCTGGACTTGTTTTAGATGCGCAAGTCACATGATATAAGTTATCAGCCAATATGGCCCCCTGCATAAATTGCCAAGTCTTTATTGGTCTTGCCATGCCAGCCATTTAACGAAGCACTCTTATTTGAAAGACACATGCTTTTAAATTCTTTCCCATTAAAGTGTATTCAGAAGTGTATTTGCAAATGCAGAGCAAAGCGTGGGTTATTTTTTTCTCCAGGTTCATTGGTCAGTTTACCTCAGTAATAACTGTCAGTGCGTTTAGTGTGAAAACACATGTTCTCCACACACAAGAACAGTTCAACCGCTCTAGCTTCCTGTGGTAAAGACAAAGACCAAACACTTTAATGGACATGCTGTGTCGCAAAGTAGTCAGAAGTGCTCAAGTGCTTGCGCTTTTAAATGGACAATAAAAGCATGAAATGCTGTCACTCCACAATCTGTCCAATTCAAAGCTGAAACAGAACCCGTTAAAGCAGATCCATTTAAAACATGGCAATAAAAGTAATTGTTCTGGTTATTTTTTTCTGCACTAATTACCCAAAAACCTGTGTTCACTATGTTCAAATAAATGCATACTGACATTGATACAGTATTTGTAATTTCTGTTCTTATTTGTTGTCCATTTCCATTTAGGTATTTTAATTATCTGGAAAATAAGGTTTTTGTTGCATGTTTTTTATAGGTGAATACTTAATTCTCTTTATTTGTTATAGCACACAACCTTTCAAAAATTTGTCATTTTTTAAATTCTCTGCTCCTCCCACCCCTAAACAGACGAGAACCAGAAACACACACATTACAAACTAACGTTATCCCCGCGGCATTCAGGTAACGTTAGGCATTTCCCTTTGCCATTTCAACCCAGCATCCAGCTGTTTAACCAGAGCTGCATCTTTCTGCTCTAACACACTAAAATAATGTTTGTATTGGCGTTAATAATACTTTAGCATTAAATACGCGGTCTAGAACACGGGACGCTCAGCTTTCACGATTTGAAACCGCTCAAATCTACTTTTTATTAAGTTTTAATTAATCAATAAATACCATCCAAGGCTGACTTTTCCAAAACACATCTTTATTTGTTGCTAAAAAGAAACCCCAGAAGATATGTGAAATATTTCTCCATTGTTGTTCAAAGTCATATCATGTTAGTTTCAATGAAATTCTCTTTTTTTTTATTTGTATTTTTGCCATATCGAAAACATACCGAACTGGGACACTACTGTATAATATCGAACCGAACAGTGATTTCTGTGAACCGTTACACCCCTAATATATATATATATATATATAAATAAATTTTCTTTCAAAAGAAATTAAAAATTTTTCCAGCCTTGGAAAGAATTTAAGACTTCCAAAAACATACAAATCTTACCGACCATAAACTTTGAAATGTTTTATTTATTAAAATGCTTTATTTTATACTTGTTTAAATTTCAGTTATGTCACCAAAGTTAAGTTGAATAAAGATTAAATAATTTAATTTTGATCAATCAATGCAGCCATTGTAAGTACTTGGAAAAAAAATCTTATCAACTGTAAACTTTTGAACTTGAATTTTTACCTTTGAATTTTATTTATTAAAATGTTCTATTTACTGAATACTATTTTTTATAGCTATGTCCCCAAAGTTTGAGTTGAACAAATTTTAAATATTGTCAATAAAATATGGGTAACAGAATTGAAAATGTATCAACACCAACACCAAATTTCTGGTTTATGGTTACTGATGGAACCCCCATCCCCCAAAAAGAAACATGGCTGCATGGTTAAGACAATATTGATGTAATTAATGCAAGAACTGTCATCCAGTGACTCAATTTCCTGTGTATCCTCATTTTATATGTTAATTTTATTTTTTATACCAATTGGAAAGTCATCGTGTTTGTTTTCAAAACTTCAAAACATGGAGGCAGAGGCCATTTCTTTAAAACTAGAAGTAATTGTAGACTTGAACCGTTTATTTTGTAACAGCCACATTCATGAACAACATGATGAAGCCAACAAGATGTTTTTGGCATGCAAGAAATGCTTACAAATAACAGCTGAATGGCATCACTATGACTAAAACGCTCCCGGTCCTCAGTGACGAATGTGCAGTGAGTGCTGTACATCTAATCATGTTCAACATGTCCGGAGCTTGTAAACATCAATCTTGGCATCTCCTCTATCTACACACTGAGCTGGAATGAATTAGGTTTTCTTCATGTATATGTGCCTGCTATTATTGTCATTATTAAAACAACTTATTACAACAATGTACAGCTAATTTACAATGGACAGGGGCATACATGAATCCTGTCAGAGTAAAACTGAATGTCCTGACATCTACTAAGATTATAAGATGCTGCTTCTGACAAATGGACGCCACGTAGTGGAAAGAAAGTTTAGTCTCGTCTGCCTCCATGGCCGGTCTAGTTCACCGGCTCTATATTTAGCCGCTACCCACACATTTGACTACGGCAGACATCTGAGATATGTGTCAGTTGTCGATTTCAAAACTGCTGGAACCCCTCAATGCATGAGACGCTATTGGCCGTTCCTTCGAGATGTCATGGTCATGACTATGTTTGACAGATGATAAGACAGAGTAAACAGAGCTGTTGGGTTAGGAGTCCTCAGAAAAAGCTCTGTGAGTGTTGGGAAAGCGCTGGTAATTGTAGTCCGGGTCATCACTCAGCCGTTTCTTTATATCACTCTTCACCTGAAAGACAATGAAGGATGCAACAGATTTTCAAATGTTCAATGAATTTCAGATAGCAAGATCACAATCTGTACGGGCTGCATACCAAGACTCCAATTTGTAGCTTTAAAAACACAACAATGGTTACAAAAAAGGTAGGCAGAAGAGTTTCAATGCGGGTTGGAGCTGTGCTCTGGAAAACCTGGCTCTTCAGGTTCAGAGTTCACCAGCCATACTGCATATATTCAAATACTATGGGAAAAACCTATAGAATAAAAGTCCTAAAACTAATAACATTTTAGTTGTTTTCGTTAACTGAAATAAAGCTGAAATATGATAAAATATGAATATTACATGGAAAAAAATAGAAATGCTGTCTCGGCACCTCAAATTAGCTGCCAAATAAAAATCGAATACAATTTAATTCAAAAATAAATATAAAAGCACAGAATAAATTAAAAGGAAAACAGTCTAAATGTAAGTGTCTAGGGAGAACACAATTACTTCAAAGTCAAGCTCCATTAAATTTAAATAAGAATATGATATAGCTAGAAATGCCTATTACTGTACCACCTGATCATACTGCAAAAAGTGATGTTCTTTCATATTTTTGTCTTGTTTTCCACTCTTATGAGCTTAGAAATAATACGGTTTTCAGACCCTACCGACAGATATTTGTTGTTGTTTTAAGAATAAACTACAGCTGCTCTACATAAGCTATGGGTGTCTTGAGTTCGAATCACAACTCAAGCACTTTTACCGATCCCACCGCCATCTGTCCTATCCTAATAAATCCTAAAAAAAAACTACATTTTAACATCTCAAAAGACAAGAAAACATAGTTCATATCTTCATTTTGAACCTAAAGTTAATATATCTTGATTTAAGGATATCTGTACTGGAAATGCTGAGGAATATATTTACGTTTTGCTGTGCCATAGCTAAATCGAAAGACTTTCTGCTCCGATTTAAGACCATGTAAAACATTTATTTGTGAAAGGCAAATGAGGACTACCATGAGGAAGCAGGTGTTTTAGGACAGATATATGTTTCCTACCTGTTGTGTATACGCTTCCTGCAGCTCTGGTGCCTCCAGCTCCCCTTGTAGGCTGTCTGGGGCAGTAACAGGTCGCACCCCTGCTGT
Source organism: Enteromius unitaeniatus (assembly GCA_032359435.1). Classification (NCBI taxonomy): domain Eukaryota; kingdom Metazoa; phylum Chordata; class Actinopteri; order Cypriniformes; family Cyprinidae; genus Enteromius; species Enteromius unitaeniatus. Next base: position 5,971,661 of record JAUMHI010000064.1, read on the forward strand.
CCTGGCAGCTCGACTCACAGCCTCAGCGAGAGAGAGGTGAGGACCCTCTCCCTGTGCGGTCTGTGAAGGGAGGAAAGCAGTTCTAATTGAATTGTTCATTTTGCATTGGTGATTTGTGGTAGGTGACGCACAGACCTTCCTCCTCTTGGCTGGCATCCCATGCAGATAAGCATCAGACATAGGCGGCTGTGCTTTTATCTTCCTCTGAGTCATCATGTCATGTCTTATGATGGGTACCCACTCCTGATTAACATATCGAAGAACTCATTACTGTATACAATATTGTATTATTAACTTGAGCTTGCTTTTAGCAGATACACAATCACAACAGACAATGGAGTCTCACAGGTGGAACGGTTGCTGCCCATGGCTCCGCCTCTCCAGTTGACTCCTCCCTGTCTGCAGGTGCCATGGCCACTGCTCCTCTTGTCTCTTCTAACAAGGGCCTGCCAGGTGGTTCATCACCATCAGCAGTGTCTCCTGAGGATGCCATGACTTCCTCTGCAGTGGTGGCAGGAGCAGGAGACAGACCCTCTTCCATCTGTCACATATAATCACATATTACTATCATGACATGCAGTTGATAGTGCAGACATACATCCAGATGTGTTCAACGCCTCAGGGACAGGAAATATACAAAGGATATACAAAGGAGATTTGCTTATGATGTGTGTGTTATTGTTAACGAGACTACACTTCAGTTAATTGCTGTTAAAGTTAAAAAAGACTTTTCTTTTAGAGTTTCTTTTAGACTGAGCTTAGCCTAATCCAGGATTAGGCCATAGTTCAATTAAGACATTTAAGTAATTAGTATAAACATGCCTTAGAAAACAAGTATTAATGGGGTTCATTTTAAGATTAAACAAAGGCACTGAGGTGTTTTAAGATCAGTCAGTGCAATTTTAGGCTTAAGCCTAGTATGTGAAACTGGGGGTAAGAATACTAATAAATAAATACATAAATAAAGCTAATTATTATTATTAATAATAATAATGACAAAAAAAAATTATATGAATAAAATGACAATATATATTAGTTTTAGATTAATATATAAAAAAAATATATATAATATACATAGTTGTATTTCTTTGATCCAAAATACAGCAAAATTAGTAATTACAATTTAAAATAACCTTTCTTTTTGAAAATATTTTAAAATGCAACTTATTACTGTGTATTATTTTCATTCTAATACCGATTTGCTCCTCAATAAACATTTATTATTCTACAATTTTCTATTTTAGATAAATGTTGTTCTTTTGAATTTTCTAGTATTATTTTTCCTCCTGATACTGAATACTGAAGTGATTGAAAGCACAGGAATAAATGGCATTTTAAAATATATTAAAATAAAAAAAATAATATGTCACAATATTACTGTTTTTGCTGTAGTTGGATCAAATGAATTCCGCCTTGGTGAGCAGAAGAATTTCAAATGTTAAAAAATATATAGTTTAACTTTCTATGAAACCCAGTGAATAGACTTAATCTCTTAAAAAATCTGTTAAAACATACCTCAACACTCATATTATCCGATTGCTGGCTTGCAAGTGCTTCTGATTCAGTTCTTTGAGATGACTCCCTCTGTGAAAAACATAACAGAAGCATATTCATTTTTATTTTGTGGTTCGCTTTGGAAGTGAATCCTGATGAAAGGGTGAATACCTGCGTATAGATGACATAATGCTGAATCTGGTCTTCAGTGACTGGATTGTGCTCTAAAATCACATGCAGCCTCATGGACATCATACTGGTCAACCAGTTCACCAGACTGGGGTTCACTTCAGCTGACATCCTCCTCTAAGTGAGGAGTAAAACATGAACGTGTCAAAAGACGCATTTGGTGCAATTACCAAACAGTCCTCATGAGGATAAGTTAATGAATCTTACAATTCGGTGGTTGATGACAGTGGTTAACGCTCTTTGCTCTCCTCTTAAGCAGTAGAGATTGAGAGCCAAACACTCAAACAGACCCTGGGTGCACATATACAGCAAACGCTGGCCAAATGTGTTATCTGGAAAGACACAAGAAACAGCATAATTGTTAACAACAAAAATATTACAAAAAATTAAGAACAAAAATTTAATTAAATTAATTCAATCTGAAACAACTAATATAATGACTAATAATAAGATATGAAAATAAAATGTTACAGATTGCCAAAACAGCTTCCATTTGCTCTTTGTATCATATCTTTTGAATTCTTGATTCAACTGATTCATATAAAAATTTCCCCAATGAGAAATAAAGTCATGGAATTTGAAAACTGGGGTCAGAGCAGTTTTCAGGTCTGTGTGGATAGTATGGTGGTCACCTGTACAACGCAGAATGTGAGTAGCCATGCGAGTGAACTGTTGTCTCAGGAAGGATATGTTGGTTTGGATGATGTCCACTCCCTCGCGAACAGTCACAGTGGACTAAAGCACAGAGACTATCATTTAGAGTGTATGATGAACAGATGGTACAGTATAAATCATGAGCAAACGATACTTACAAAACTCTCTGCAATGTACTCCTCTAGTCCATTGATCAGATCCTCGGCAGCACTCTGTCAAAAACGATACCATTAGTATCATTACCATGCATTAGTACAGCACCAGTATTTACATTTACTAGACACTTTTATCCAAAGCGACTTACAAATAAGGCCAAAGGAAGCAATTAAATCAACAAAAGAACTATAAAATTCAAGTGCAAACAATTCACATAGCAAGGTTTTTGTTTTTAATTGACTTTTCTTTATAGAAAACAAGCAGTTAGAAAACAAGTGCAAAAAGAATGCAAGAGTGCAAGTGTTTTTTTTTGTTTGTTGTTGTTTCGTTTTTGGTTAGTTTCTTGTTATTTAATTTATTTATAAGACTATGAATCCCCAAATCAGAACTTCTCTGTTAAAAGGATATATTTTTTTGCCAGGTGTTTTGCTAAATTTTTGCAATCTGGCAACCATGCACTTCATTGTGAAAGAGCTGAGGACAATCCGAAAACAAAACGTTTAGCAATCTGAATAAAGTTTCTGAATAAATGTACCTATGCCTCCGCAGTTGATTTAATAGAAAAAAATTATTGCAGTTTGGAATTACAATTAGAAATTTCATGGTTGTTTTTATAATGTACACATTTTTCATTTATATAATAAGTAGCCTACAATCAGTACATTAGAAAATAAACAATGTGTATGAGGCATTCCATTGATTTGTGCTTATTAATGAAAGTGCACTGACTATGCTCATTTAGCCAATAATAAATTAACTGAACAAAAACAGGCCAAGGCTGATAAACATGACAACTAAAAAGTACATTTCACAGAACTTGGTCTAAATAAAAAATGGCTGACAAAATGAACACTAGTGTGTAATATGTATAGTCAAAGATGATGTACTATTGATAAATTATTAAGTATGTTAATTGAGTATGTAACTCATCTGAAGTTAAAGTAATGTAAGCTCAGACTCACAGCTATGTTGGTATCAGTGGGCTCTTGGCCTTGCAGATAGTGCTCAGTGAAGAAGGCCGTGAGCTGGGGCTGGATGCGGCTCAGAGGCTGAGGATTACCATGTAGCAGCAAAACCATGTCTACCATTGAGAAACTCTGACACACCAGAGACAGCAGATCTCCAAAGAAACCTGCCAAACAAACACAGACAGTGCAAGTCAGTATGAGACCATCAAATGCAACTTTGAGTTTAGCCAATGAAGCACAAAAACTGACCCACTGCATCTCCAGCTCCAGGAGTGAAGAGGTTGCTGGTCTGGGAAAGTCTCTGAATAAACTGGGCAATGCTCTCAGTATTGCCTTGACCAGCACCTAGTGAGCCCATCATTGTGGACAGGACACCCTGCACGATGCCTGTGAAAAGCTCAGGGCTAAGGGTCTCTCCACCTCCACTGGGAGGCTGAGGGGTGGTAGTGTGTGCTGCTCCTGAAGGGGCAGAGGGTGTGGCTTGTAAGGGAGAAGGCTGCTGGTTTGGTGGTGGAAACACAGGCTGGCCGGACTACAAAGAAAACAGGACATTTAAATAAAACATTTGGTAAAATCAGATTACAAAAACCTGCATAGGAAGCCTCTAACCTGAATGAACTCGGACAGGCCCTGGATAAATGCAGGGACACCTGGAACAGTCACCGTAATGGAGGGAGGACCTCCAGACACCCCTGCACCAGCTCCAGCAACTCCTCCCAAAAGTGAGCCCAGCAGCTGAGCTAGGTTATCTCCTGGGCCAACCTCCTGGGACTGCCCCACAGATGCCGTGCTGGTGGTGTGGGTCGACGTCTGACCGGATGTGTTAGCAGAGGATGGAGGAGCAGCGGAGGAGGAAATAGAGGAAGAGGAAGTGGTAGCTGTGGAGGTAGAGAAAGAGAAGGAATGGGATGATGAGGTAGTGGACGTCTGGTCGCCTGAAGATGGAAAACATGGAATGTTTATAAGCTGTGTTGGATTTTGCACAGGACCTGAATAGGTAAGGACCACTCACCTGTGTGCAATGGCAACAAAAGCTGCCCTACCAAACCGCTGACCATCTGTGTGAGAGGAGAGGATGTCATAGGGTTGCCCTTGATTGAAGAACAAAAATTGACAAGTTTTATGCAAAGAGATTAGATATGGTAAGTGGTAAAATCATCACATCACTCAAGCCTGACATTTTCCTTTCTCTTTGGAGTGTTACAAGCTGTTAGTGCATAGGTGAGATCCCTAAAGTTTCAAAGACTAAAATCTCAAAAACAAAGAGATATTCTTTATAAAAGCTATGACTTGTGCATAACCCCTAAAATGTCTTGTTTAAACACGCCCCCACTTTTCTACGTCACTGTGTGAATTTGCTTGCATAACACTGCCCAAATGTTTATGCAAAAAAAAAAAAAAGAAGGTGGAACTATTATTCCCGCTGTAGTGTTGCTGCCAGCGCCATGGTCTGGAGACGCTGTGCTCCGTTGTGAAAGTAAAACTCTTTTGTTTGTGCTTCCAAAAGAGAACACAACAAGACATCAGTGGCCAAGTTGTATTTACAACACTGTTCCAGAACAATTCAACACAATTATTGGAGTGTGTTCAGAGCCTTTACGGAAGACTATTTCATGAACCTGGGAGGAGAGTAGCCCAGCTGTGCACAAAGGCTGTTTCTATAAAGTGGGGCAATTACGAATTACGACTTCTGAATCATAGTCTGTTAGTACATATGTTTTCATATTTTAAGGATTTTCTGCTGACAATTCAAACACGAGTTTTGAGCAGTGTAGAGTAGTGCTTATGCAGGCATGGTAATGTTTACAAGGTAGTCATTATAACAACTGATTATGTCCTTGTTTATGAATTCCTTGTTTATGAGGGCTTTTATTGTTTTTGTGTTATTGTGCTGGGACAATCACATGTTATGGTCAGGGGCATAACATTTCTGTTACACACTTGTGGATAGCTGGCCAATTAGAGCATGCCTCACTTCTCAGAACAATGAGCTTTGTAAAACTGTACCTGTTTCAGAAAGGCGCAGCATAGAGGAGCAACAACAATCTACAGTAATAAAAATTCATAAATTAAAAAGTTCATACTTGGTTAGTCTGTTGTCCTGCTGATGGGGGCACTGTTGCCCGCAGGTTGATGGTGGTCCCTCTGGTGCTCATGGGTTGGGGGATGTGTGGAGATAAGGTTGGCCGTGTGATGACCACCCGGGCTTGAGGTGGTGGAGGAGCCGGGCTGTCTGCACTCTGGGCACCTGTGCCTGCAGTGCCCTGCCCCTGTTGTCCGGCAGAGGCTGCGGTTGCCATGGCGACAGCCTGCTGGGAGATCTGATGCATGATGGCCTGCATGAACTCCGGTGGCAGTCCTGGTACATGGATGGGTGCGGTGGTTCCTTCAGAGAACAGACGCAAAGAATTTAGTAAAAAGTGACCATTACCACTGCTGGAAATTACAACTGCTGCAAGGTCTAAATTTAACACAGAAGACTACAAACAACAACTGTGTTACATCGCAGCGCAAAAACAGTACTTAAACACCACTCAAATGAACAATCCTGTCATTTACTCACAATCATGTTGTTCCAAACCTGTATGACTTGAATTTTGAAGAATGTCCAGAGCAGTAATGATAACATAAATGAATAAA